>OZ026850.1:17080524-17498923 GCA_964023205.1 Lutraria lutraria | reverse complement strand
ACAGGTAATAGCTCTTCAACTGGCATTTCTAGACGTGAAGCAGTAGTATCACAAATGTAGTTTTTCAACTTTAAAATTGGACATCTGTCTTCTTTACATAGAGCTTGTTCAGGTAGTGCGAGGTTGCCATTCTGAGGCATGTTTGACTCGGTACATTGCCTGCAAAGTGGTCGATAAGCGGTTGATTAGCGTAAGTAAAAAAATGTAGAAATACTGAACAGCAGAATATTTTTGCGACAAACAAATATTTGAATGACAGTTTTTTTTGTACTAAGATGCAGCCATATAAATTGTTAACTATCAAATCACATACTCACAGTCAGGTAAGTGAACTTCAAGTAAAGAAACTGTTACACCTACATACTAGTACAACTGTACTTACTTATGTCATGGAACACACGTGTAATGTGATTTTAGATGATTCTATTCATGTGCACTCCTTATAACAGCGTGTTTGTCTCATACAGTCAATTATAAACATGCCCCTATTATTTAACATTGAATTCTGTTATAAAAAGGTTACATATATATAGACTATTCTCAAATGTATTGTTTGTACGTTTTCCATACCTGTTCAATTCCTTATCATTGTTGACTTCGACAGGAGTCAAGCTGTGAATGTTATCACCATCTTCTGTGGCGACTTTATCATCATCATCATCATCATCATCATCATCGCCCTCATCAATAGACTCAGTATCACTGCTGTACGCACGAAAGTCATCATCCATAGAGGGACCTTGTACTGATTGCCTTGAGAATGGTGAGCCACGTCTGTTAAAACCAAAAATAATTGAAACTTTAATTGACTGAAACAATATCGGATGTTTTGAGTAAAAATAAGCTATATTTTCTTCTTAGAAATCATTTTGAAATTTGTTCGATCTAATAATAAACTGATGATTATTTTGATATTCACCTGAATAGCATATCGATGTCTTCTTCATCAATATGTACCACGGGGGCTACGTGTATACCTTCATCATGAACCTTGTTCACAGCCGTAGTATCGGCATTGTCGTCATTTAGTGAAAAGGTGTCGATTGCAGATGACGATGATCTGAAATACGAGTAAGAGAGAAAAGTTGATAAGAATAGCCACAGTGATGTAAAAGAATTCTCACTCATAATGTTAACTATTAATTCATGATTGTTAGTAAATATATTACCTACGTGTTTATGATTTCGCTGAAATAAACAACCGGGCAGTCATTAATTGAAAAAAAATATTCTCATTTACACGTTCCTTGTTTCTATTTAAAATAATACAGAGTACAAGAATAAACATAATGGTATACACAATGATATGCAATAAAATACATAGTCAATAACTATAGATGACAATTACTTCTTTAATGATTTATTCATTGAATGGTTCTCTGAATATAAAATCTATAGCAAGAACTATTAATTGAATTAAACAAATAATCGTTTTAATTATACTAAGAAGTAATTATTATACATTTACCTGTCAACTACAGACTCATCATCATTATCATGAGTGTAATCGTAAATGATGTCTTCATCGCTGCTAGAAGAGTCATCATCATACGACACACTGTCATCGTCACTCAAACTGGTCATGTCCTTTTCAAAATAGACCACTGTGTCTTTTTCAGCAAAGGTGACACATTTTTTCTTCGTTTCTTTACTAATATTTTCAGATAAAGAGATAAATTTATAAATCACCTCTCTCTACATGATGGTAGCAATTAACAGACACTCTCAAAAACAGTAATAGATTAAACATTCGGAGTGATAAGTTAGCATTACGAAATCATGAGACACATGTTTTTACACAGTCAATAATCAAACTACAAAATTAAAGATTTAAAATTAAGCATGTTCAGTCTTACCATATACTTTTAAAACGACATCAGGACGAAATGATTCATACCCGGCAGTTAATAAGAAATAACAACACAAGTGCTCTCAGAAAGTAATGAGTCTGTATTTGTTCGACCTAACAATGAATTGATGATTATTTCGCCTAATATTTACCTGAATAGCATATCGATGTCTTCTTCATCAATATGAACCACCGGGGTTACGTGTATATCTTCATCATGAACTGTGTTTACAGCCGTATTATCAGTCATGTCGTTATCTCGAGAGAAGGCGTCGATTGCAGATGACGATGATCTGAAGAAAGTGTCAAATTGTTGATAAGAAAATGTGAAGTAATGTAAAGGTATCGAAATGAATTACAATGTAGTAAATATGTGTATACATGTACATACTAAATATATCTCAATGAATGAATCTGTGCAGTCATTGATTAGACAAAAATAAGATTCTCATTTACATGTACATGTACCATGTTTCCAATTACAAAAATGTAGAATAATACGGAGGAATTAAGTAAAAGTATACAAAATGTAATTTAATTAAACATTTGGTCGATTTATAATAACTATATTTATTTTTTTGTACTTAAGTTATTTCAATGGTTTTCTCTCAATGGATTTTTAACCAGAACTATGAATTTATATTACAAAATAATCGTTTCCTACGTATTACACTAAAAATAATGATTATACATTTACCTGTCAACTACAGATTCATCATCATTACTATGAGTGTAGTCGTAAATGATGTCTTCATCGCTGCTAGAATCCTCCTCTTCATAGTCATCATCATACAACACACTGTCATCGTCACCCAAACTGGCCATGTCCTTTTCAAAATAGACCACTGTGTCTTTTTCAGCAAAGGTGACAATTTTTCCCTTCGTTTCTTTCCTAATAATTTTGAATAAAGAGATACATTTATAAATCATGTCTCTCTACATGATGGAAGCTATACACACGCACTCTAAAAAACAGTAATTGATTAAACATTGACATCCATTCGGAGTGATAAACATTTTTCTTTCACAGTAAAAAATCAAAATTCAAAATGAAAGGTTTCTAAAGAATCAAGCAAACAGTTTTACCATTAACTTTTAAAATCACATTATAATCAATTGTTTCAAACTCGGCAGTTAAAAAGAAATAACAACTCATGTGCTCTCAGAAACTAACTTGGCTAAAATTATATACCTGAAAATGTGTTTCGTGTCATCGATTACGGCTGGAGGCGAAATGTCAAAGGTTTTATCATTTCCCATTTGGTCAACACCTGCACCGTCGACAAACTCATCGTCGCTCCATGAGTTGACACAGAAGTCATCATCCATTGTTGGACCTTGTGCTGATTGTCTTAATGAGCTTCGTCTGTAATATCAAGGACGAATTTTATGCACAAAACGAAAATTACGTATGTTTCATTATGTCTATGATTAACTGTTGGATATTCTGATATTGCACAATTTAATAGATAGCAAATGTATTTATTTACCCGAAAATGGCCTCCAAGTCGTCTTTATCTATACCAGGATATGCATTCTGCATGCTTTCAGAACGGCTTGTTTGGTCATTATCCCAATCACTGTCCACACTGTCACCATCATCATCTACATATTGTGAGCGAGCGTCATCAGCAAATGTAGCAGATCTAAAACATAATTGAACATGACAAAAATAAGCTACATATACTTTTATTGTTTCAAAGATGACATTCTGCTTTGTTCCTTCATATGTAGTACCTACTGATTAGAAACAAAGCTTAAAATATTTTAGATACAGGAGCTGGACTACACGATTATTAACACCAAATACTACGTATTTGAATTGATCTTTTCGCTGTAATACTAGTATATGAATTATGTAGAAAATAAACTAAGCTATTTTTTACTAACCGGTAGATGTTGTTAGCAAGCAGTTGTTGAAAATGTTAAATCAAAAAATGGGGTCTTCATTTAATACCTGCTAATGTGTTTTGTGTAATTATTTACGACAGGAGATGAAGTGGCAGTATCTTCGGTTTTGTCTTCAGTTACGTCGTAAATTGACTCGTTGTCGCTACTTGCACTCACACAGAAATCATCATCCATTGAAGGACCTTGAGTTAATTGTCTTGATGAGCCACGTCTATGATAACGAGAAGAAAATATATGTCAGAAACTTTAGCAGAAAGATCGATTTTATGAATATGATATGATATGTACTAGTAACCATTTTCAGTTATGATTGCATGCACCAAATACCCTGTTTTTCTAATATGGTGTAAGGACGAAAACATGTGTTTTTTTCTTGAGGGACTATTAAAAAGAATCAAATCTTGATCAAGGTCAAATGTGTGATAAAATGTACGCATGTTTGTGTTTTGCTGTCTTAGTGTTTCTTTTTGTTCTCTCTTTCATAATTATGTTTTTTTTATTTTTGTTATTCACATTTGGCATTATATGTATGTCATTATGACAGTGTACACAGTATAATTTCCTGAAATAAATTTGCTTACCCAAAGATGGCTTCCAGGTCTTCTACATCAATACCAGGATATGCCTTATGTACGCTGACAGTACGACTGGCTGTGTCATCATCCGAATCACTGTCCACACTGTCATCATCGTCACCCATATCTAGTGAGCGGGCGTCACGAGCAAACGGAGAAAATCTGAAACCACGGATATGTAGATATTCTCAATAACCACTTTAGGCGAGGACTTGCAGCCACACATATTTTACTGAAAATTTGACTACCCCAAACGACTTAATTAGTAGTTACTTCAAAGCAAAATGAAGGAACACGATTTCTATTAAACGAATATCTAGAATAATGATTTTTATGTACATGCAGTAATAAAAGTGTATTTTTACCAAGTTCTAAATTTCGATGTTAAAAGCGGTCAAATGCTTTTTCTGCTAATTCTTGACTTTTTACATTTTTTTCTTATATAAAAGTGGAATAAGTTAATTGGATTTACCTGTAAGACATACGAATGTCCTCTTCCTCATCGTGTGTCATTGGGACAATTTGTGCATCTTTATTTCGAGTGATGACCACAGCAGCAATATCATCTTCAACCTCTGTTTGTGAGGTAGATTTGTATCCAATGGAATATGATCTGAAATTAATTGAAATAAGATCATAATTTTATAGTACATTACGCTTAACTTAAATTCATCATTATTGTCAGTATATTGTTCAAACTAATCAACTTTGTACTGAAGTAACTTATGTTGGATCTAGCCCTGAATATAATTAATTTCTTGCACGCATTTCGTAGCGTCCATAGTCACATTTTATTCAAATAATTTCTTTTTCGCTAAGGTCAAGCGTGGGACCAACAACCAGGGTCTTCTGGCGACTTCGGGCATACTCCTGTGCAGAACCACCGACCTTCAGTTAATTAGCTAAACATCTTCCTCACTTGTATAATTTGGACCCGGGTGTGATTCGAACGCACAGCGATGATCGACTATAGTTTACTTATCAGAGCGATAGAGGTCCAAACGCACAACATATGACATAGTAAATAAATACATACTAAATATCAGTATGCCTGACATCGTACATATATATATATATCGGATTATTTACAAGATTAACACATCTCGAATTAGTGCAATGCTGTGTTAAAGAGCCCAAGAAGTAGCCTTAGAAAGTGATTTATATACATGTAAATTAAAATAACTTGACTAGAAAACAAATTATAACATACCTGCAATACTTGTCGTCAATGGTGTCTTGTCTGAGTGCCGAAACTGTTCTAATGTCCAGATGGTTTACACGTGCTGGCAAATCTACGATCTGGTCTTTGTCAAGTGCACTTGGGACGTCATTGGCAGCAAGCGGATGGCTTCTCTGAACTGTGACAGATCTGTTGTAAAACATGATAAATTATGATATAATGAAGAAAAGGCATAGTCATAGTGATCCTACTGGGAGGCCTTTTTTGTCATTTTTATGATTTCAATTTCACAAAAAAATAACTTAATTAAAAAACTCGTGGAAATGATTGATTTGCATCCGAAAATGTTTTCCGTTTTTCTATATAATTATGTTGAGCCAACAGTTTAAGAAATAATACTTATGTCTTCGTGGTTTATAGATTTATTTCTTATTTAACAGAACTATCACCAAAATGTTGATATTCATTAATTCTTTGTAAAGCTTTGACGTTGAGCTTCCTATTCATTAAGACTTTATTTGTTATGGTACAAGATCACTAAATACTGTTCATTCGTAGACAATCGGTGTCTATGATTTAGAGGAGGTAAAGTAATTCTGGATTTTTTAAAGTCAATGTTCGTAGCTCGTACTTGCACGTACATTATCACTTTTTCAGTTTTATGTGGTAGTATAGGTAAATTATATATATATTTGTCTTGAACAAAAAGATGGGGTTTTGTTTCAGAACTATTGTGGCCTATTCAGAAAACCTGAACAAATCTTAACTCAAGTAAAATCTGCAGACTGATATCGCAAAAATATATTATTAATGTTAAACTTTGACCTACCCCACAGCTTCCAGGGTGCTCTCACCCTCAGATGTCTGGGTTGGATCCTCGGTTGTTACCTCCATCTCCCGGCTTCCTGGGTCAGCGCATTGTTGTCGTTTCTTGGACAAGTCAATGTCATCGACAGATCCAACCTATATATTAGAGTTATCAAAGTATTCGCATTAGAAACCAATCATACAGTACAATATCTCCAAAGCAACACCCTTTGGGTGTAGCAAAATTACATTGTTGATGAGAGGTTGTTGCTCTAGAGATGTTAAATTAATAGTTAAATCGTGCAGTGGGAAAGAATCATGCTGTTGTTGCATGGAATTTTTTGCTCAAGAGAGGGCCGCTCTGGAGAGGTTGTGCTGTACCTTAGAATTTGGTAATAGACGAACTGTTGATTATCTCTTTATAAAGTACAGTCAAACATGTGAATAAAGGCCACCCTCGGGAGAGATACAATAAGGCCTTAATTGACAGGTGGTCTTTATTCGGTGGTCACTTTGTTCTAGATAATCAATGACTGTTTTTAAAAGAATGTCCTTTACTCACAGGATGGCATTTATTCGACGCATGTTGCTAACACAGGGTTGACTGTAACACGAATCTTATATTAGATACTCATCTCCTAACACGTCAAATGCGCAACTTCATTATTTGAATTTCGTAAACAATTCAAATCTCAAATTGTTCTTTTACATCACTAAACTCCCTGCTCAAAACCATCTGTTTCTATATGGACCACGTTTACCAGATTTATACACTAAATAAAATAGCTAGTTGGATACACTAAAATGATACTAAACACATAAAGATACACTGACTGTATACAATGAATAGATACACTTTATAAATACACTAAATGCGTGCAAAGATACACTAAAAAGATGCACTAAATAAATATATATATATGTTAAAAGATACACAAAAAAGAACACTAAATAGATACACTAAATAGATACTCCTAAAGATATACTTTTAAAAGAGATAGACTAAATACAAATGTAGATACACTAAGCAGATATATAAAATAATAGTACAAAATCAATACATCAAAGTAATACGTTTTAAAATACACTAAATATTATACACTAAATGTACGATTCAAAGATAATGTATAAAAAGCTCATTAGATTTTCTAACAGAAAATTCCAGATAAATCTACATCGCAGAACATATACAATACATTGTATAATTATATTCTATTATCATATTGCAATATTCTTACATTATTTTGAGCAACAAATAAAAATGTAACAAGAAATAAGTCATCATTCAAAAGCAAACATGTATTCATTTTTTAATTCATTTCGTCACTAAAATTAAAATATGATATTAGATTAATGACAAAATATTACTAGTAAATTGAATTAAATTAAACTATATAATCCGTTTGTTATTATAAATAATATTATCCGTTAAAATAAAGAATAAACTTACAGACAGCGGTCCGGGGTTTGGCTCAATCCCCTGTACCAACAAGAGGAGCGCCAGAAAATCAGCAATGCTTCTTAAAATGTGGAAAATTTCTTTTCCATTCTTCAGATGACGCATAAATGCCTCATTATCAGTGGAAACATGAATCACTAATTGTGTAGTCATTCTAAAAGACACCGTGAAAAGCGCCATCACTAGGATAGCGCCGCCGGGTGCCATTTTGTCTCCAATAATGACGCCGTTGCTAACAACAGCGTCTATGACGTCATGACGTCGTCTTGTCATACAGACGCTTGTTATTATAGAGGGACATAATTTTTGTTGGCGAAATCGAGTAAATTTTATCACATTTTACAATGCAGGAATTGCTGGTACATGTATATGAAGTCAATTCAGCGAGGCGCTTATTTTATACTTTGTACAAGTCGAAATAAATTTATGTTCTGTTCTATTCTTATTTACGTAGTATACATTCAAATTTTGTATTTATTTATTTATCTGTTGTTTAGCGGCCCATTTAACAGCTATGGTATTTCAGAGCAAACCCAGAGCGAGGGCAAATAAGAAACAAAAGAACCGGACATTCGTAAAAAAAGATACAGTTGTCATCACTCATAAAATCATCTTTATCTATAGATTTATTCATCGTCTGAGAAACTCGCTGTAGCAATGAACTCATCTTCGCTATCTGGTGGGGGATAATCATTGCTAGCGAGTGAACATTGGTCTTCTTGTCTAATATGATATTAAATTAATTCAGTTTACATGTATAAAGCATAATTATGTAATAAAAACGATAACTCTTAATGTCGAAACAACTTTACTACTCGATTTATTGCCCGTGTCATAGAGAAACCAATGGTCAAGGACCAGTCCCCAACCACAAGTATCAATTCCTGTCTAACCTTAGTTTGAACCTAAATTGTTGGCCATATGTGTGAATAGTTAGTAAGATTTTTCTTAATAATAAAATATAACACAAAGTTGAGATTCAAACACGGAGAACAATTTCAGGTTCTATAACCTTTGACCAAATTTCCATATCACTCTACAAATTGGTAGACTCCGACCATTGGGTAGAGCATGTCGATATTGAAGACTTTTGATCTGTTATAAAGCCGCGGCCGTGGTCCAGTGGCTAGCAGTGTTCTGGTTTGTAACCTAGCTATCCCGGTTCGATTCTAAATCACGGCAGGTCATACCATTCCATTATAATTCGACAACAAAATGGAGAAATAGCCAGTTCCTAGTAGAAGGGTAAGTTAGTACAGCTTAGAAGACAGTCCGGGAAAACTGGTTAAGTGAATTAGTTGCCGTTTAGGCCTATACAGTACAACTTCTCCACAGCGGCATTTTCTTGAGCAACAGCCTCTCTTCAACAACATCATGATATTTTCCCATTGCACGCTTTAACTATTAATCTAACCTCTCTAGAGCAACAACATCTCAACAACAACAATAATTATAATTTTGCTTCTCCCAAAGGGTGTTGCTTTGGAGAAGTTGCACTGTAACTGTGAAATGATTGAAAACGACGTTGACAGGTGTTCCTGGATGGCATTTTAACGAGTGGTAAGTAATCCTTCAACATGAATTAATTTGTAACCTGAACCTATTATGTATAACCTGTTACACAAATGTATGTTACAGATCTGATGTAAATAGATAATACATTTATTTATAGTTGGTATACAAATAACAAGTAAACATCTTTATATAATAATTACGAAAATAAAAGGTATGATGGAATTGTACTCATAATTCGTGACCAGTTTAAAGGGGCATACCCTACAACTGACAAACATTCTGTGAAAGTGTTAACATGTGCTAGATGTATATGTAAAAACAATATATAATGGATAATTGCAAGAAGAACTTGGGTCGTAAAATGACTAGTTAGGTACTAGCCACAAAAATCATAGCTATGAATAATAAATCACTTCCACCCAAAAATTGTACAACAAATTCCAAAGATTTTCCGATCTTTTATGGAAACTAACGGCCACGTACACTTCAAAGAAGAGGTAAATTTCAAATTTGCTGATTGTTGACATACTTCTCTGACGACTACATGACATTTCCATAACTAAATGTATGCGTCGCAAATACATATTTTTGTGATTTTACTTTTAGTTGGATGAATTTTTGGCTGAAACTTTCTTCGTCGGCTTTTTTCTTTACAAGCTTCTAAATTATCATCATTTTGCCTTGATTCTATATGCACCAAGTTGTAGGGTATGCCCCTTTAAGTGGATTCATCGTCGGTTTTAACTACATATGGCGCCGGGTTCACCTTCCTAGGTTTCCTGAACTGTACTCTGACCCTCCCACATACAAGGTGTCGGCATGTTCAATACATACGGAGGAAACTGGACATTTTGGCAAACTTTCACAGAAGGGAATGACAAGGCGCGACCGGGATTCGAACCAGGCTGAGAAAGATTTATCGCAAGAACATCTACAGAAATTGTTGATTACACAACCACATTATCGAATACAATCATATAAAAGTGTTAATGTATATTTTAGATAAATAAAATACAAAATTGATAAACAAATAACAAAATGATGGATAAACTAAATCAATTGAAAAGATAATATGATATGACTATATGACTCAAATAAAATAAATTATTCATAACTTTGTTATCTGAAGAAGATTCTGTATCAATATAATTATTTACTTACAGACAGAGTCCGGATTCGGTTCAGTCCCCTGTATCAACAAGAGGAGAGTGCATATTCTGACCAACACTCTTCAGCCATGAATGCAGTATCATAGTCCAGTGTTAGCATTTCAGCATGATAATGCAATCATGCCTAAGACCCAAAAAGTGCCCGTTTATTTGCACGCACCCACGTGTTGTCCTGCCTACTGCTTATAATGGTATGAACCCATAGAACACATATGGAGTGAACCCGGGCGAAGAGCGAGGGTAAATAGTTAACGACCTCGCAAGGGCTTTGCAGGCAGACTCTCCCTTAATCAGATGTCACGTTCGTTCCACGAGGAGGAAATTTCGAGCATGAATCGATAGCTTCGGGAGCCACAAATGTTACCGAGACGGTCTGATTAACAAAAGTTGGTATTGCCTAAAGATCAAGAATTTCAAAGCCCAATTTGCTATTGCCTTTTATTTCTATTTTTACTCCCAAGTCATAATTCGTTAGTGTATACGTAATTATAATGACTCTTTTAGATAGGTCGGCGTATACAATGTATGCCAGTAAGTCAAAAGTAACACGCTAAGGTTTAACATCTTATTAGATTTATATCAATACATTTATAATCAAAGGACTAAAAGCACTCCAAGTGAGTGACGGCTATAGAAGGCTGAACTATCGTTCTGTTTCCAGAAAATAAAACGTTTAAAATTTTATTTTATATTTTATTGAATGCATAACCACCAAAAATAGAAATAGCAACCTTTGTGAAAGAAATTAGGAATCAAGTGTTATCCAGGTAACAGTGATTTGTTTCAATGCCCAACTTAACAAAAAATAATTCTACCAAAATGAATGCATCTATTTGCATTACACTGCAGAAAATTGCGCTGCAGTATGACATAGCCATCATTATCAATTTCAAGGGTCACGACTCACGTGATACATACAAGCAAGGACTTGGTACTAGTGAACTAAAAAAACTGTTGTTTTTTTGTACACTTATTACAATACAATACTACATATGTATTTAACGCTTGGCAATTCGAATTCAAACGTAGCACACTCAAAATATTTTTTCTTGTTGTTAGACATACCGAATATGAACTGAAAATTCAGACATTTTTATCCTTGGAGAATATATAGTTACACGTTTTGTTTTGTATGACACGTGATTAGCGTAAGGAACGATACATTTAGCTAATGTGTTCTATCTTAAACACTTATTATTGAAAACGTCACCCTGGCTTGAAAATACTCAAAGGTGTTTCACATGATTTTATGTAATAACTGTTGTATTAATAATAAAACATATCGGGGACATTTGACGGATTGCAATACAGAGCCAAGTAAGTAATATATGTATGTTATCTTTCGATGAGTATGTATTGTTTAGTGAAACTTACCAGAACACTTTAAGAGTAAAAACTATTAAAGAGCCGTAAATTCCGGACTGGGTGAAATATATACAATGTATATAATAATATAACATACTATAAAACCCCTGAAATCCGGACCACTCCGGACTGGACTAAAGGTCCAATGAGATGAGAATTCCTTGAATGTTTGTTTCTCTGAGCTGACGATCAAAATCTGTGCAAAATGAAAAATACTTGTAAAAATAATTGAGAATAGCAAGTTTATCTATTTTATAAATTTGACACTGAAATGTTATATTTGACGATAATGTTGCGTAAATATTTTTTTCCAGTAAACACCCTAAAAATAATCGGCAATATGTCAGTCAAAAGAATAACCATCTTGGTACTTGTAAATCTATGAACAGCATTTTTTACTTCTCAATCCACGGAGTATATATCTGATGGCAATGTTAATGAAATAAATCGTGTATTAGACAACATCGCTGATTCTTGCATCGTCAATGGAATGGTATAAATTTCCATCGTACAGTATCGATAGTAGTACACTACGTAATCAGTTGATTTCCCGGACCTTCTATCTGTAAACGTCAATTGTCGACTCACAAGATACCATTTGAGTATTTTAAAATATAAGACTTATGTATAGCTGTATGCTATAATGTTGTGAAGAAATTATGTAGTTAGAATCTTTGATAAAGTCCTGAAAACGAGATTTTATTATTTTGTGGCAAATGTCCTGGTGGGACCATCCAAAAAATACTTCATCCGGTTTTCACGCCTAGATGTGACATCAACATCATGAACTGTTTTTACAAATCCTTCTGATACAATAGCCATTCCTATGTGCGCTTTATCATTTTTCTTAACTTTTACTAGCTTCATGTTAGAAGCTGCAGGTGCGCGATTTCTTTTTGTTGGGTCGTAGATAACTAAAGCTATCATGGCGTCTTACATATTTATTTCATATTTACAATGTAAATAACAGGGTACATATACTGGCTATCGTTTATTTTTATGCAATATACTGTTTTGTCATTTATTTTCGTTGGGCTCAATTTTCGTGGTTTTTACTAAATTAATTGGCTTTTTCGTTGGTGCATAAATTCGTGGATTTTCATTTTTGAACTAAAAGCAATAGCTCTGCATTTAAATTCGTGGGGATTCGATATCGTGGATGAGCCGATCCACGAAACCCACGAAACTAAATCCCCAACGAAAATTGATGATTCCACAGTATCACAAGCGATACAAAGTGACTTCACACTGTCTTTCTCATCACATTTTATGCAATTTATTTACCTTAGTCATTCATTTACAAGCAATAGCACAAACTGTAAATATATCACACAAACGTTGTTGTAAGAACACAGAGAGAGGATGAAACATAAAATGTAGCAGCTACAGATGTTGGTAAAGCAGATGATCTAAACACTAGTAAACTTTAAAATATAAATACATTGTCTAAAATGAAATTAAAAGTAATAGAAAATTTAAAAGTATAAATTATAATTATGGTATGATTGCATGTGAAATTTAAGAATTTGTTAATGAAACATTAAACCATGCCAAAAACATTCAAGGATAGTACAAAACAGGACTTGAATCTTCAGTTCTAAGGCGGTCCTTATAAAATTTAAGACTTGTCATAGGAAGCAATAGAGCAATAATTACTAAAAAGTACGCCTTTTGAAATTCTTGCTAAAATTGTTAACAAAATGTATCGGTTAAATTGGTTATTGAACTTAGAAAAATGATCCCAAACTATCAGCATTGTGACTTTCGTGAGGTTGAAAATGCCCCTGGCAAATGGAAATTTTAGCATGCAATAGAACAGAACAAATATTTTTTTAAATAAATATAATTATGTAAGTATTGTTACATATTCTGAATATCATCTAAAACATGTTATTATGGTGCAAAGTTTTTCAGTAACAGGGACTGTACATGTTATGTGGAGTCCCTGAGTGTAAAGAGATACATTATCACGGAAAATTCGGCACAGGTCATAGTCATTGGTAAGACTTCCAGTGTTTCAATGGATACGTCTGCGTATTGGTTGACAATACCTGCTCCCCCGATCTTGACAGCATCTGTTGCTGAACCATCAGTATACACGTGCGCCCATTCTTTGTTTGGGAAATTTTCATGTACAATGGCCTGCGTCAGGGAGCCTGGGTGCTGTCGTCCATGACCTTTCTTATTTCATTGAATTTAGTGCTCATCAACACTCTTGAACTTGACATGTTACCTTTAAATAGGTTGCTGATATCCGATATATCCAGAGGCAGTGTTGGAACATTGAGGAACAGGTTCTTGTATGAGTCCTTTTCCTCTGCTTGGTCTATCTACTGCCTCCTTGTAAACCTCTTGTCGAAGGTGACTCCTGAGTATGTGACAGTGTCCTGTTCACTCAGGACAGTACTGCCTAGTTTGAAGACAATGAAGAGAGTTGGAGAGATGAGACAACCTTGAGGGACTCCTTGTCTAAGTAAATATATCTCACTTAGTCCCGTCCTTTTCTTCATTTGATACATGCCCCTTTAAATGGAATTATTGAAAACACAATTGTTCTTGAACTATTCACGAATAGTCCATAACAAAATAAAAAGTAGAATGGCCTAACGTACTAGTATTGTTACGCTGTTTGTACGGGTGTTGTACTGTGCACCCGACGGATGATGACTGTCTTCCAAGATCTAAAAATAATCAAGAAGTGTGTCCTTTCCTCAAATTTATTTAAAACAGGTGTTATAACATAGAAGTCTGAATCAAGAGTGACTTCTTGGAGGAAGGACACAACCTTCATCGAAAGACCGAAATAGTAAGCACCCAATGAAAAACACTGTTACAAAATGCTTATGATAGATTGACCAATAAAAATTGTAGGGGTTAATCCGATCGCACAGACTTCTGGGAGCTGAGACCCTAACAGGTGTTAAAAATGTCTATTGTTCAACTTTGTCGCTTTTATCGTAATACCCTGCCACTTGCTTTTATAGCAATTTGCAGTTTAGCAACTATCTTTTAAAATTATGCGACAAGCTATCAAGCTATCAGACAAGTAATCATAGTTAAGACATAGCTTATGTTTATAACAACACAGACGGATTGATTAGAGTAACTCCGCTTTTAATTTGATTAACCCAAAAATTTACTGAAATATATAAAATATCACCCCGAACTTAAAAACAACTCATGAATTGCAAAATATTAAATTAACATCTAGTACAAGAAAAATTTCACAACTTTTTAGGGCATAACAGTATTACTAACAACAAAAGTGTCAGTGCCCGGTTGTATTTCATAAAAGTAAGCCAAAATTATTCAGACAGTAATTTTATCAGGCCCACTGATGTGTGCATCTTATTTACCAAAAACGTGCAGCAAAGATTGTTTTTATACCGCAGAAAAAAGTTATAACGACACCTAAACCACAATATTAAATAAAAAATGTATAACAAATAATGTAGGCAAAGAATTTCCGAAATAAAATATTTTCTATTCAGGGTCGATTTCAATAATATAATTATGTGTCTAGCTGAATTACACGTGTTGAAAAAAGATTCGAAATAAGATACGTGTACATCAATCTATTCAGGGTAGTTTTCTGTGACACAGGTTTTTTTTATATTACCGAAGTTTAGATTAAATGTGTACGTTTTATATAGAAGTTATTACAGTTTTAACATTACAGGCCCATTACTATTGTCTGTAGTAATTTACCAGTAATCGGAAAACGTCAATTAATCGCTAGTAGAAGCTTGTCGATGTCGATAATCGATGTCACATTTTCATAATCGGTCATTGGATATGAACGTGCTAGACTAGAGCGCGGGTTCTGAGTTCTTGTTTCAGACTTTTAGACCGCATCGCATCAAAGAGAAATTACTACATCTGCATTCAAAATGAATTATTTCTATCATAAGGCGAGGCTTGTGAGTCTCCCAGACTCACAGTGCCGATTTCCCAGGGCTGCAGTTGACCTTCTTGTTAAGATTTAAATGTTCTGTTATTATGACTTCTTTATACAAACATGGAACTACTATTCTTTTATTTTTTGTACAAAATACGTTAATTTCTAACCGATTATAATCAGTTAAATCGGATCGGAAGCCTCAACTGATTGCAACCGATGATCGATTACGATTTCCGACCGATGACCCATCACTATTTGCTCGTGATGTATGACACTCATTTATATTCTTAGTTTTATGTAATGTTTACACTACATGTCAGACCGGTTAGCTCAGTGGTTAGATCGTCGGTCTACTCATCTAGCGGTTGTGAGTTTGAACTCCGGGCGAGATTCACATTGTCCGTAACAAATTTGACTGAAGATATTACATTCTCATGTTAAACATTCTTCCACCTCTAAATTATGTGGGGTAGCTTGGCAGTAGCTTGCGGATAGAATACCAGAAGTACTTGTCGGGGCTTAAATGACGGCCAAGCTGGTTAGGATATCTGCCCACCAATATATAACTGAAATATTGTTGAAAATGGCTTAATGAAATAAATAATAAATTGCACTACACGTATTTATGCAGATTCTGATATTTTGTATCATTTTCTTCTCTATCTTGTAACGTGTTTAAAGATTTAATGCAAATTAAATAAATGAATGAAATAATTTAGCTGTAAAGATTTGTGAAATCATTATGTAAAGTATACCTTCTAATGCTGGTCAATCAATCAAATTCATGTATGCAGATCGAGTTATACCATTTTCTGGGATTTCACCTGTTTTCGACAACGTTTCCTTTATTCAGTTTATTCGGGTAATTAGAATACAGTCAACCTGTGAACAAAGGCCAGCCTTGGATAAGAAATAATATGGCTTTTATTGACAAATGACCTTTATTTGGAACTCATTTTGTTCTAAATAATCAGTGACGGTTTTAAAAGAATGTCCTTTATTCACATGGTTAACATTGACATAGGATGTTTCTTGTCACACAAAACATGTTAATAATTTCCTATTCTTCGAATACAAACGAGCATTATTGTGAACGTTATGCACATTTTCCTTTCCAGAAAAAAATAATACAGTATTTAAAATGGTGGACAAAGAAGGCGTGAGCCAAAGAGATGCATCAAGATGTATAGAAATATCAGTGATATCCCGCAGTAAAACACCAGGTAGTTAGTGGCATGATGGCTGGTCCTTTATTATATGTCAATAATGTTTCATTAACAAAGGGAGACAACGCGTACTGCACTGTACATAAATGTTACGTAAATAAGAAGGAATTGAACAGAATGGCTAACTTTTGTACTTCGATCCCAATAAAGTAATTCTATTCACACCAAAGTCAATCTAATGACAACTATTAATATAGAGTTAGAAAGATAATACATTTTTCTACACACGGAGAGCAAAAGCCATCATCTACGACCTTTGTTTAATTCGACGTTATCACGATGCTGCACAGAGGAAAGAATGTGCAGTTCTATTTCCAATGTGTCATTTACCTAGTATAGATTCAAATCTCCCAATATACATGTATTGTATTTTAGGTGTAACTGAAGCCACAGAACACGTGACACCTGTTGAAGATGACCCTAAACCTTATGACGTACTTCGTCAAGTACAAAGATGTGGATCGTTTCAGATTATGTTATCTTTTGTTCTGCAAACATCGAAGCTAGTGGTAGCCTGGAGCTATTCTACAAATTCATTCTTCGCTTATGTTCCAAAATGGAGATGCGTAGATATACTCTCTACGCAGATTAATACCTCCGGCTTATGGAATGAATCAACTCTGAATAGCAGTGATGAATACTGGAATGAAAGGTGTTATCTACAGACGGGAGAAAAATGTCAGCAGTTTGAATTTGAGAACACTATACATACAATCGTCAGCGAGGTGAGTTTGCATTATCATTTCCCTATTTTAATGTAGATTTACAAAACCATTAGTTAAACATATTAACATGTACAAGATAATATTCGAAAATTTACATGTGTAAGAATGCGATTTTGAAGAAAACTGTTTGTAAGTTACAAATGGTTGAACAGGAGGCTAGGCAGATTAACACATATATTTTCTATAAGAATGATAAGCATTATATTTCAAATTATTAACATCATTTCTTCAAGATTCTTACAAAAAAAACATAACTGTTTATTACAAACAAAGAGCTGTTTAAATGTGATACGCAATGTTCTAAAATTTACGAACAGCAAGTAAAAATGCCAGGAAAATCTACATAGCAAAACCTTACTTTATAGTACAAAGCTGAAACATCATATGGGAACACATTTGCCCACCGGCAATGGACACTGCTCACTCCAAACATATTTATCTATTATATATCAAACAGTCCATTCGACTGATATGGTCATTTCAGAGCCACAAGAGAGAGAGAGAGAGAGAGAGAGAGAGAGAGAGAGAGAGAGAGAGAGAGAGAGGTGGGGGAGGGAGAGAGAGTAGAAACAGAAGAACTTGGCATTTATATACCAACTCTTTTCGTATAGTTTTTCCTGGTCCTTCCTCACGCCTCATCCGTTTATGGTTATTTCCTTAACGCAGTACTTCGCTAGGTAGACTAAGTTTGGATGGGGGCAGTTAAAATATCCCTAAATTATCGCTACTTTGAGAACCGAACACATGACCTTTAGTTAAGTAGTCTAGCGCGTAACCACTAGACCACCGATCACATAAAAAAACTATACAACGCCATAAAGAGCAGAACACGATACATAGAAATATCATAACATCTCGGGTCTGTCATGACATACAGCAGTTTGATCAAAACCGCCATTACCATTATATTTTCTGGAATAATGTTTTATCTTATTTATCTCCATATGTGCACGTAACCTTATTTAGTGACCATTTCGCAATTACAATCACTTCATTATAACGACCATTTATTTTCGGGCTGTTTTTTCATGTTTCCTGTTTATTGGAAAAAAAACATGAAAAATACCAAATCAATATTTAGGCAATTTTTTGGGTGGGGGTGTTCAGAAAGGATGTCTTCATATTGTTGGCTTGCTATATATTTACTCTTTATTTTAGTTTGATCTAGTTTGTGACAAGTCCTGGGTGACAGCAACTTTATTATCGGTGCAGATGGTTGGTATGATGGTTGGATCTTTAGTTGTGGGACATTTGACGGACACATTCGGACGAAAGAAACCCTTTATATCATCTCTGGCAATACTCTTTGTTTCCCATCTTGTGTGCTACTTCTCTGTCCATTGGATCATGTTTGGAGTTGGACGTTTCTTTGTTGGTAAGTCATCCTCGTTTTAGACGATTCCAGAAATTAGTAATTACCTAATTATCGCCCCTAAATACTCTCCCTTTCCTACATAACGTTACGAACAGAAATTTTCAATACATATATAAAGTTGACGAGAAAACCATTGATTCTTAGCATCAAAGGGCGCCGAAAAATAATTTAATCAAAATCACATTTTAAAATCCCTTATTATTAATCAATAGTGGATTATTTATGTGAAGTTAAATGATCTAGAAAACAGCATGTTGATAGCCCATACTTTAATTCACCAACCATAATGACTGGGAGCATTTCAAACTTCTGTTATAATGAAATTTAGACCCATCACAATAAGCACTGATGAGTCCGATTCGACCTTATGAAATGAAATGAGGCTGGGTCGTCTATAGCTCTGTATAACAATCACTACAGTCAGTAAGTGTCAGTTTGGAATAAGAGCGTGTCCTGTTCCCCTCCAAATACTTGCAAAACGATCTCGAAGTCTGACTGTTCCCCTCCAAATACTTGCAAAACGATCTCGAAGTCAGACTGTTCCCCTCCAAATACTTGCAAAACGATCTCGAAGTCTGACTGTTCCCCTCCAAATACTTGCAAAACGATCTCGAAGTCTGACTGTTCCCCTCCAAATACTTGCAAAACGGTCTCGAAGTCTGACTGTTCCCCTCCAAATACTTGCAAAACGATCTCGAAGTCGGACTGTTCCCCTCCAAATACGTATGCAACCGCATTAAAGTAGCTTCCTGATTTCTGAGTACTATCATAAGTTATTGCTTGGAATACCGAATAAACTATTAAAACATACCATTTAAAAGACCTGGATAATGAATAATGAGTTGGGAATGGGCTGCACCATCCTTGGTATTTAAACATCAGGCATCATGTATTTTTGTGTTGAGTAGGTAGTTAATACTTATTCATTAATAAAAACATCATGCTATTTTGCTGTCAAGAAGTTTCTATCAAATTCAATGGAAAGACAATAATATTATGTAATATAGATTTTTAGAAATATTGATGCTAAAAATCTGTTTATGCAAGAAAAGACCTATCTCCATCATACAAAAAAAATACTTAGTACATGTTTTGCCATTTTAAATCCTTTGGTGCTGTTGTTTGCGCAAAGTAAACATAAAAAATATATAATACATGTAGCTGGAAATCTTACCAATTTAGTGCTAAAATTGCGATAAAAGATTACTTGGTAAGTCGTGCATGCAAACGGTTTTCACAACATCAGATGTATCAAGTTTGTGCTAGAAATGATCTAAGTCCAATATGATGAGTTAGGTTCAATTTTGTATTGACAAAATACCATTTTTAACACTAAAACAGGAGAATACATGACTAGATGGGAGTTAATCAGGTGGGAAGTTGTCTGTTTTATGTAAAAAAGGTTCTAACTCTATTTTGACCAAAAGTGGAGTTAGGCATGGTTTTGCATGGAGCGTAGTACTTTAGTCTGCATCAAAATTCATGCGCGAATTATCGCTCGGTTTCCAAAACTCAGCCCATTACCTCACCCATTTGTAAGTTATTGTCACGATTAATAGATCATTAGAAAATATGACAATTTGTCAAATTACTTATTAATAAACGATATTATTACAGGTGTTGGGTGTTCTTTTTTCTTATGTGTGGAAGGTATTATCATTGGAGAATACACGACATCAAGATGGCGATCTGCATCCATAACTTTTCCGTCATGGTCGATCGCATTGTGTTTATTTACATTGGTTGCTTGGTTACTACATGATTGGGAATGGGTGACGTTGATTACTGTCATAGGATCCTTTTGTTTCCTTACGTCATGGTTGTAAGTTATTTTCTACTGTTTGTAACGAAAGAAGTTCCAATTTTTCAATTCAGTGACATAAATACATATTCAAATATTACGTGCTTCCAAGGCTATACAGAATCTTAAACGAGCAATACAAAACAGTCGTAAACTCCTCTACCTCGGATTACCTCGGATTACTCCAACACATTTACTATCTGTCATCCAGATATTTAAAAAAAGTGGTTCACTGAGAAATTTTAATCGATTAATTTAATGCTTATAACGTGTAGCTTTTTCTTCGAGCATGTCTTCATGTATGAGATATATTACATTCTGCATAAGTTGAGTATACAAAGTGGCAGGTAATGCAGACTATATATTCTAATTGCTGAACTTCTTTTGCTGATCAGAAGGAGAAACATAAATCAAGGTAACATTGCTTTTTCACAATTTCAGTGTTCAATTAAAAAATAACAAGAAATGTTTTTAAAAATCTGAACGGTAGAAAGTACGATACATCTTTTAAGTTTAATATGGTATATTCAGTTTAAAGATAGGATATGTATTCTTATGCACCGGGTGTCTTGAGTAAAACTAGTACAAAAGTAGTGATTTTATTTCCTGAACGGGAAATCTGTTACTATATTTAGTAACAGTTTTTTATTTACAGATTTCCCATTCGGGAGATAGGGTAAAACCCACTTACTGATTTCCCGATCGGGAAGTTTCCCGTACTGTTAGTACTTCCACGGTACTTTGATTGTCGACTCTTAATTCTGTCAGTTTCGTACCTGAAAGTGTTCGATGGCTGATCACTCGTGAAAGGTTCGAGGAAGCTCATAACGTTGTTGTTCAGCTCGAGAAATGGAACAGAAACCGAAGACCAGGGTTAGATGAAGTCATCGATGCATTCTCCATGGATCCGATATCCAAAGTGAAAAATTACTCCATGTTAATTCTATTCCGGAACAAAGCATTGTTAAAGACCACACTTCTTTTGCTTCCTTGCTGGTAAGTAGTACATCGAAGTTATTTTCTGTATTGCTGTAGTTTAAGTTACTAGTGTGCAATTTACATGACTGCAATGCTGAATAATTTACAAATCCGAAAAAGTCATTTCGCCGTCATTAAATATTAAAAGATGCTGATCAAACTCTGTAAGGGTGGCAATTCACAATGCCAAAAAAAATGAGAATTTTTACTGTCAGTCGCGTCAATAGTGAAAAAAAACGGCCCGATGTTTTTTAAAAAAAAGAACAAAGCTGTATTATTGTTACTTTCAGGCTGTATTATTGTTACTTTCAGGCTGTATTATTGTTACTTTCAGGCTGTATTATTGTTACTTTCAGGCTGTATTATTGTTACTTTCAGGCTGTTTTATTGTTACTTTCAGGCTGTATTATTGTTACTTTCAGGCTGTATTATTGTTACTTTCAGGCTGTATTATTGTTACTTTCAGGCTGTATTATTGTTACTTTCAGGCTGTATTATTGTTACTTTTAGGCTGTATTATTGTTACTTTCAGGCTGTATTATTGTTACTTTCAGGCTGTTTTATTGTTACTTTCAGGCTGTATTATTGTTACTTTCAGGCTGTATTATTGTTACTTTCAGGCTGTATTATTGTTACTTTCAGGCTGTATTATTGTTACTTTCAGGCTGTATTATTGTTACTTTCAGGCTGTATTATTGTTACTTTCAGGCTGTATTATTGTTACTTTCAGGCTGTGTCATGGACTGGTCACTATTGGGATTACTTTTGGTATAAAGAAATTTTCTGGTGATATTTACTTGAATTTACTATTGTATTCCATTTTGCTTTCTCCAACAAGGATACTGGCAATATTCTTGCAGAATGTGTGAGTATTAACTAAGCGGTTGTCTGTTAATTGATATATACAATGTATATATTATGGGGTACCTCTGAGCAAAGAAACCTGTTACTCAATCAAAAAAAAAAAAAAATTATGCTTTTTTATTGAGCATATTTTTTTTTAATAACAGGTTCCTGTGCTCTGAGGTCGTGTGGTGTTGTTCTCTGGCTGTTATTACTAGTCCCTCACCGATATGACTTCGACTTCAACTTGGAACAAGACAAATTTCCATGTCATGTAGCTGTCAATTTAGCTCTTCTTATTGTTCAACAAGTAATGCACAGGGCTCTCTCTGGAGCATTGTCGTGCATGCTTAAGTAAGGTCAGTATAGTTACAAACCCTGGTATATACCCGGGATCTTCCTCTGTCGTTAAAACCGGAAAACACGACAATGATTCTGGCTGTTGCCTCAATATGTCATCAAGTAGATATACATATACAATGTATATTGTAATGTAAATTATCTTGTCTCTTTTTTTAAATCTACATCGTTAAGCTCGATTGGTAAATGTTGAATAGTGGGATGATATAAAATGAATAATAACACTAATACACATGTGCTTTACTAAAGTTTATCACGGTCGTTTTAGTCATAGCGTCAGTGCATAGCGCTACTGTAGTGTACACATTGTATCACGGTAAGAAGTTAGATTTTGGTGATGAGGGGCTAGTTCTCTAGAACAACAAAATAAAAACGTCAGACAATATGTCAGGTGTCAATATTTCCGAATGTCTATGTGAAATTTACTTCAATAAATGTATAAATCACTCGTTAAGATAAATATACAAATGCATAACAATTGTTACTATTATAGTGCCGCTATATCATAACATCAGTGAAATATAGATACTAGCTACTTTGGAAATACATATAGATGATTGATTTCTATCCGTAATCTGCCTGAGTAAAAATTAATCAAAGATGACTTACGTACTGGTCGATGTTACTGTATCAAATCCCCCGATTTCAATTTGAAACACCTTGCCACAATGCTTTTCTATGATGGAGCATGCCTGGTCCAATCAAAAATGAGTATTCCTTCACGTGACCTGTTTGAGCCAATAAGCGTGGTATATGTAATGCGATCCTTCCGAGTAAAAAGTAGTCATGTTACAACAATGTTAGTGACCGGGTCACATGAGTTTTTTTGAAATTGTCATCTATTTTTGCGACGTTAATAAAACAGGTAAATGTGAGGTATCTTGATTGATTCACAGCTTTGCTCCCATGCATTCTGTTTGCTGAAACTTTACCTACGATTAGGATTATATATATTTGTATTTTCACGTATAAACATTTGTATGTGGAGAATACATAGTGAATGGTTTTGTTATCATTATGCTTCATGCAAGTACCTCTTATTACGTTGTGGAAAATATAGGGCGCCGATACGAATATTTCATACCCACCGACACGAAACTCTACAAGAGTAGATTTCGTGTGTTTGCCTATCAAATTATCGTTATTTCGCCTTCAATTTTTCGTGTGTTCGTGTATTCGCCCTGTAAGGTCGAAGGCGAAGACACGATAAATGATCACGTGTGTTCGTGTCGTCGTGCTTCGACTTTTTTGGGGCGAACACATGAAGATATGAAATGGCAGAAATCAGCAACCATAAAAACCGATCTGATAATATGTGATCGTGAAAATGAGGATTCTTTGTATTAAAGTGATGGCTAATGCGGCGAAGCACTGCACTTTATACAGACTATTATCAGCCAATGGAATGTACAAACAAAATACTAGGCGTCTTGTTTATGATGGTACGGGGGAAAAATCAAACTTACAGATATTCGAAGACATTGTAATGCCATATGTACATTTTGCGCATTTTATTTTAGGATTGGAAGGAAGTCTACAAATGTTCTAGTATTTTTCATATGTATTGTGGGTGGATTTGTTGCTGGTATTGTTCAAAATACCGGTAAGAATAATTTCCATGAATTGTTATTGGAAAGTAGTTTGTCTTTAAAAACAGAAACTTTAATATAGCCACGCTAAATTACATGTAGATGTAAAACGTTGTTGTTGGCTTGGATCAAAGCGAACAATTCATTCAAGATTTACTGGACTCCAATTTCTAGCGATTTTTGTAAAAAAATGTTCTTTATCTCTCAAACTTTACGTTTTCGGCACAAAAATATACGGTAAAAATGCCTGTCTACCTACTGTTAAAAGTTTGGGTTATTTTTTAAATATTGCTTAAATGCCATTAAACATATTGGCGATTTAACTATTCTAGTAATAACTATAATACATTGTACATACATGTACTTGTATTTTCCCCATTTTTATATTTACAGATTCTCCACAAAGGGGTGCATTAATAAATGGATTCGCTTTGGCTGCGGGTGTGAGCATTGAAACAGCTTGGTCTACGTTGCTAACATTCACCGTGGAATTGTATCCAACCGTTGCTAGGTACATGCTATTTTTAGTTACTAATAGCTGTGATCAATTTGATCGAAGAATCATTATAACTTAGTAAAAAACAATTGTTTCACATGATTTAGGAAATAAGTTCTTACAATTCTTACGCCATGTGACTATTTACTGGAAAACTAACCAGTACTCGCGGGCTTATTAAGAGGCCGGACACAAGCAGTTCAGACTCGCATGTGGCGGGAATAAAAATCAAGACCTTCAGACTGGGACCCCAGCCCTCCAAACTCTGTTCTGCGAAACATAGTTTTGTGATAGTTGATTAGGACTGGATGCAAAATACAGAAATATTTTACTTTTACTTTAAACTTACCAGAATTCATAATGACTAACAGTTTATAGAAATCGGTGCCTTTTGGAATAAATGTGTATGGCTATTAATTTAAATAGTGAATATAATTATATTATGATACAAAAAACATCTTTAGAAACATCTAAAAATATGTGAAACATGAAATCAAAGGTTATAGTGTTCAATGACTTACAACGATCCAGAAAACTGTCTTTTATGCGACAATTTTGCAGATTAAAGACGTTTTCGGTAGTTCGCTACATTTTTCACATAGACATATAAGAAACATTTAAACTGATTAATGAATATTCTTTAAACTTTGCATGATCGTAGCATATGATAACAGAAACATTTTTAGCGAAAAAAACTTGGGGGTCACTGATCTCGTTTTTGAGTTATCTGCCCTTGAATTTGGAGTTTTGCTTTTTAAGAATTTGTCTATGTGTAGCGAACTACCGAAAACGTCTTTAAATGTTTTCTTTCGGCATTTGTCTCCTATCACAGAGAAACATATTTTTTATTATGATTCCATGTTTTCCAATAGAACAACCGGATGTGGATTTCAACATGTCTTTGCTTGGCTTGGAGCAGTGATTGCACCCCAGATTGTTTACCTTGTAAGTATGAGTTCAGCCAATCTCTATTAAAAACAATCAAACCCCAATGTTAAGACTGCTTTTAGGATAGAAAAAGGCATCTTGATATGGAGAAAGTTTCATTACTAGTATCTTATTATTAAGTTGAGGTTTCAAAGATCTAATCAAGGAAATACGATGAACGTAATATATATGCAGTATTTCTGTATGCAGAATACATAAATTACAATTGACATTATTTTATTCATGCGACTGTATGTACATAGTGAGTACATATTAAGAGCGAGAGGGAGGTAACTCGTTGTTTGTAATCAGGCGCATAAACTGGTTCCCGTACAAAGCTCTTTGGCAATGTGTACACCAAGTTCACGTGATACTCACATCACTAGTGTTAGCTTGAAGAAGCGGCCGCTATTTATAGAATGGCCCTTTGGTGCACTGCACTGAACGGGAACCAGTTCATCAGACGCAGTGACGTGCTTACCTCCCCTGTTTGCAAACTAACCTTAACGTTGAGCTAACATATGCCTTGTGTGGACGATTTGCCTGATCGTATATTAAGATTAGTAAATTCATGTTCGCAAACGGTGTTTAAAGTATAGGCTGTTCTTATTTTCCACCAAAATGTTTAAACGAAATGAAATTGTTTCCTATTATAGTGATGTATGTGTAATCACCAAACTACAATGTATCTGTTTCAGGAGGATTATGTATCCGGTCTGTTGTACTTTGTGATGTCCTTTGTAGCAACAGTTTCACTATGTTGTTTGCTCTTGCTACCAGAGACAGTGAACATAAGTTTGGTCGATAAATTGACAGACAACAAGAAAACCGCCAACGGAAAACTGGATGAGACCCGAGAATGCGTTGTTTCCGAGAATACAACACATGTAAATCAATCTAACTAACCACAGACTCCATAGTGCCTAACAAACAAACCAGCGCCAAAAAAAAACCCCAGCGCCAAAACATTCAAAACAAGGCCATCCTTAAAGATGTACCTACGATATCCACAAAAACATACCACAATGCAATGGTAACTGCACACACAAGGTTACGCACAATAAGAGCAAAAACAATGAGCATGTTTTAAACATACACTTTTCCGGAGTTACCTTTTTGGACAATATGTGTCTAAAGATAAAAAAAACAAAAACAATGAGCATGCTTTAAACATACACTTTGCTGGAGTTACCTTTTTGGACAATCTGTGTCTAAAGATAAACAAAAAAAAAAAACAATGAGCATGTTTTCAAGATACACTATTCCGGAGTTACCTTTTTGGACAATCTGTGTCTAAAGATAAAAAAAACAAAAAACAGTGAGCATGTTTTAAACGTACGGTTTTCCGGAGTTACCTCTTTGGACAATCTGTGGCTGAAGACTTACAAAAAAACAATGAACCAATGAGCATGTTTTAAACCAGAGACGTATAATACAAGAGATAGGCAACTACGCGAAATCTCCCAATATCTCGTATGTCAATCGCGATATTTAGCGTGATCGCTCAGTTCGGTATATAGTACGTCTACACGGTACGAGACCGGATAGTGTGGTCGATTATACAGTATATATGAATAATTCGGAAAGGGCATGCGAGTGACATTATCGAAAACAAAAAGACTTATAATTATATTTAATATATTAGAGACGTTGATCCATAACTGTCAGAATTTAGGGTCTTTAATATATCTTTGCTGTTTTCGACTATACAATATGACCGATTTTTTATTGATGCTTGTGTACAATGTGGGTTATTCTGTTTAGCGACATAAAATAATTTCCTTAAAAAATGAAATTTATAGACCTCATTCATTGTTCATCAGTCAACACCTCTCACTTATTTTTGAAGGTGTGAAGTTGATATATTGTCCTTACATAAACACGACATGCAGTTGCCAATTATATTTTTTCTCTGTAATTTATTTTTGAGTATAACTCTAGTACTTACATCACGTCTTCCTCAGACTTTCTCTCATGGCATGACGAATGTCTAGATTTAAGATTACTTTTGGTGAATATACCGATTATGGAAACAATTAATCTGTTTCCAACAAACAACAGTTGGAAACTGACAATGTCACCAAAAAAACATGACTGAATCATCTTAAAGATGATAGATCTATGGATTTTCTTATTTTTTTGTGGAATTTTGTTACTAATGCTGCACATAGATGTTCGGCGCGTTGCTTATCTATTAATTTAATATGTCATCGCATAATATTATTAATATCAACATGTACCATATTGAAAAAAAATACTAACAATTTTTTTTTTCAATGTCATACATTTTGTTATTTTTGGCAGGCCTTTGAAGTTAACATCAAGTGGCTATCTTGTGTGAAAATTTGTTTTGTTTACGATATTAGATGTTAATTGGTGCAATCACCAAGGGAATTACTGGTCCCAGAACAGTATGGGTCCATAGATATCATCAGAAACATGTGTCACCAAAAGTTTTATGGTCATGCATTGTTTATTACAGCTGACATGTGTGACACTTCAAGACTAATATACACAATCAGATAACATTCAATAATGAAAAATCCATTATTAAAAAAACAATGTGTTTGCGAAAAAGAAATACCCAATAAATCACGAAGTTTACTTGAAAAACTACAGGTGTCAAATAAATCAGTAGAATAAAAAATATATACATATTTAATTTTTCTTGTATAGAATAAACACAAATGTTATGACCCGGCGTAGAATTTAACTGAAACTTTCAGTCTTTAAAGGGTAGCCAATTTATATTTTAATTCTGAGGCAAATATCCTCATTTGAGAGTGTTGAAACTTCGGGCAACCATCAATCACACATTATCACAGTCTAAAATAATGGAATAATAGAAATAAAGCTAATAGTTCTCAAGTTTTAGCGAGTACAGTTTTGATGTATTTGCTAGGCCTAGAATTTCACTCGAATAATCAGACTTTTTAGAGTGACATCAGTTTAAACATAAATTAAGACATATAATCGAATCTGAGAGCATTGAAACTTCGGGCAACCATCAATCATGTATCAACAAAGTCAAAAAGAATTGAATTTTTGAAATCCAGAAATTAGTTTTCGAGTTTTAGCGAGTACAGTTTTGATGTTATGACTCGGCCAGGAATTTCAGTGAAACTTTCAGTCTTTAAAGCGTAACCATTTTAAATTTGAATTCTGAGGCAAATAGCCTCATTTAAGAGTGTTGAAACTTCGGGCAACCATCAACCACATATCAACAAAGTCAAAATAACTTGAATTATAGAAATCAAACGAATAGTTCTAAAGTTTTAGCGAGTACAGTTTTGATGTATTTGCTAGGCCTAGAATTTCACTCGAATAATCAGACTTTAAGAGTGACATCAGATTAAACATAGATTAAGACATATAATCGAATCTGAGAGCATTGAAACTTCGGGCAACCATCAATCATGTATCAACAAAGTCAAAAAGAATTGAATTTTTGAAATCCAGAAATTAGTTTTCGAGTTTTAGCGAGTACAGTTTTGATGTTATGACTCGGCCAGGAATTGCAGTGAAACTTTCAGTCTTTAAAGCGTAACCATTTTGATTTGAATTCTGAGGTAATTATCCTCATTTTAGAGGGTTGAAACTTCGGGCAACCATCAACCACATATCAACAAAGTCAAAATAACTTGAATCATGTAAATCAAACTAATAGTTCTGAGGTTTTAGCGAGTACAGTTTTGATGTATTTGCTAGGCCTAGAATTTCACTCGAATAATCAGACTTTAAGGGTGATATCAGTTTAAACATAAATTATGACATATAATCGAATCTGAGAGCATTGAAACTTCGGGCAACCATCAATCATGTATCAACAAAGTCAAAATAACTTTTATTATTTAAATCCATCAATTAGTTCTCGAGTTTTAGCGAGTACAGTTTTGAAGTTCTGGCCTTCCCCACCCACCGCAAGTTACAACGCAACTCCACTCAGTACTCTACTTGTTTATTTCAATGAACTCGTCGAGTATGTATATAAATATATATATGCACACACACGAAATGATCTAATAATAATTTTCTAAATTTTATGCATTCAGCTAGTGTTCGATATTTGTGAAGTGAAGTTGATTAACAGAGACGTAAGCAACCGTATCTCAATGATACAAAATGGCGGACGACAGTTGCGGTTGTTGATCGCGTGAGAAATCCCGCGGCGCATACGAGATTTCCCGGTATTTCCTTATCTCAAAGAACGAGTTGCCTATCTCTTGTATTATACGTCTCTGTTTAAACGTACATTTTTCCGGAGTTACCTCTTTGTTCAAGCTGTGGCTGAATAGAAACATAAATCAATGAGCATGTTTTAAACGTACGGTTTTCCGGAGTTACCTCTTTGGACAATCTCTGGCTGAAGACTTACAACAAACAATGAACCAATGAGCATGTTTTAAACGTACGGTTTTCCGGAGCTACCTCTTTCGCACAATCTGTGGCTGAAGATAAACAAAAAAACCAACAATGAACATGCTTTAAACGTACCTCTTTGAACAATTTGTGGCTGAAGACTTACAAAAAACGATGAACCAATGAGCATGTTTTAAACGTACGGTTTTTACGGAGTTACCTCTTTCGCACAATCTGTGGCTGAAGATAAAAAAAACAAAAACAATGAGCATGTTTTAAACGTACCTCTTTGGGACAATCTGTGGCTGAAGACTTACAAAAAACAACGAACCAATGAGCATGTTTTAAACGTACGGTTTTCCGGAGTTACCTCTGTGGGACAAGCTGTGGCTGAAGATAACCAACTGAAATTTACTATTTGATATCTGTACAAAAATAGCATTTATGTGAAATTAACCGATGAGCAACATTTTTAGCTGCGTACATCTATTCTTTAAGAAACGTTCATTCGGTTTACCTCATGAGCAAATATATCTCACGGCTCGATGCAATTCTGAAAGTATACACTTTACCTTTTAATAAATTTTAATTCGTAATCCAGATGGTATAACTGAAGCTGTAACCCTTATATCGAATATACAGTGACTAAAACGTAGGGGGAGAATTTAATAAGACATATTGTCTTCCATTCCAATCCTTTCTTAAAATTGATATAATTGTATATTTATTAACATGTACACTGTATAAAAGGGGAAATATGTTTAAACTAATACGTATGAGTTTATGTATTATGAATGCTGTATATACCAACAAAAAATGAAAAAAGTGAGTGGCTATACGACCTCTACATGCGTATAAACGGAGCAAAATTAATGAAGTTATGTTATTGTTTTATTTTTTCATCCAAATTGCTTTTATATCATTTTGGTTTCTCGTATATCTGAATTGTTTGCAAGGCTCGAAAAATTGTTTGTTTCTGGTAACCCGACCTACGCTAATTTTCCCCTATGACAGTAGAATATTAGGGCAAAGGAGCAAAACAACTTCTCACTTTCCTATTTTTCTACAGGCTTACAAGAGCCAAAAAGAAGCCCCGACCGATCTAACATATTTTAGTCAGCATAGATGTAACAAACATATATATTTTCGCCTTATCACAAGGTAACACGTATGAACCTCGGTGTTGTATGTGTTGGGGAAACCCTTACATTATTATAAACATTACATTCAAGTTTAAGGTCTGCAAACAGCATTGCTTACTTTATTCCATAAAATCAAATTAATAACTAAAAGTGGCTTCATTGACTCTTAGTGTCTTCAAACTGTACTATGTATAATGAACAACATTAAAATCAGGTCGCTAAAGCTAGAGAAAATCTTTCAACACCGTATCAAGAAAAGACAATAATGATCGTTGTGCATAATTATTTGCATACATATGATCATCAATAATTAACACCCCATTCTGGACGTACCAGCTAAGGACGGATGATGTTTAAATGAAAACAACGCAAATGTGAACTAACACATCAATATTTCATGCATCACATTAAAATGTGCAATAGGACGCTGTGTAAACAATTGAGAATTAAATATTATTTAAAGTGTTTAGATCATCTGTGAGTGGTGTAAAACATTCCCAATTAAAAAGAATAAACTAACCTCCAAAAATTAAGACCTTTACTACACCGAGTAATGACACTCATTTTTCATGTCTGCAACATTTCCTGAACCAATGAGCTACGTTGACAACTTTTGTGTGGCTTTTTGTGAGTATTTCATCATTAACTGCCGTGGCATAAACATGAGACGCATTTGCCTACATATGTCCGCACAATAAACTTATATGGAAAACCCCGAGTAATTTGTACTTCCTTCTTCGCTTTCTTTTCTCGATGGCAGATATCTTGGTAAATTACGTACATATCACTGTGAGTTTCCTTTATTTGTATTAAATAACAAAAACTATGCTGAGCTGTATTTATAAGCGCCCACCTTGTATTTTATATCGCTGGCAGACATTTCTTTTACGTAGATTAATTGTAAATGTAAAACATCAGCTAGAATTAATTCACTTATTTTCGTTCTTTCTCATAACGAAGACGTTAATGTTTAGAAATCAGCGATTTACATGTACTTGATCATTGAAAAGTAGGTTGCACTAGAGCCAGATTTGTTTTAAAAACCAGGGACCATAATATCCAAAGTCCCTGGCTAAACTTCCAAGGTTGTTATTATCAAAGCACTGTTTGTATTGAAGGGTATATGTTGTCGTCAAAATTGCTCATTAAACATAATATCTCTGTTCCCAATTTGTAGAATACTGAATTTGAATTGAATTGTTCATGCTAAACGATCGACATATTTGTGAAAAGAAAATCTGAAAAGTCACACAAAATTATTGTAAACAAATTGTCTAATTCTCAGTACAGACGTAGTTTCGCGTACGAAAATGTAGTACACACATTATCTAATTTAAATTTATAAATCTATCGTCTGCTTTATATTGTTATTGTCACAAGACGAGCGTCTACAAAATTTACGTCCCTTGTTTTGATTTGGTGGTCATCTGAAGTTGATGGCAAAATTGACAAGCATTGGTAGAAGATATATTTTTGTTTTTGATAATTCTAAATATAGGATTTTCATATGTGACAACTACATTTTCTTAAATCTGATGTGCTTATGGTTTTACAACTTCATGATTAAGTTATCTTTTATAAATTAAGTTTAAATTAAAAAAGGAGGTAAATATTGTAGACGTTGAAACTATGTATAGCCAGCTGATACATTATATTATAATGTTTAAGTATACGATATTTTCGCCGCTGTGCAGCATGAAATTTGATATTTATGTCTATTTTTTAGCACGTCATTATATACACTGTATAGACAACTTGAATATACAAGAGGCAATATTCATTATGATTTACAGCTTGATTGGTGTCCTGTTTCGTCGCGGCTATATCAAACTGATTTGACCTACATTTGTATCCAATGGCATTGTTAGATACAAAATTTTCAGTTGAAGAAGATTTGTCATTAGTTAAACGTGTTGTTGTTATGAAATTTTAGGGCAAAATTCGTAATTGTTAGTTTAATGGTCTCTGAAAATAATGCAATAATCAAAATCATGAATACAACTGCAATTTGATTATCAAAAGGTCTACTCCATGGACTTTAATGTAAATTTAAAGGGAACATTACTCAAAGTAATGCCGTTGTTTTTTTTATCTAAATCTCATGGTAAATCAAAATCATGGAAACCTTCAAAAATACAAATTTCCAAAATCTGTCCACCCAATTTTGAGAAGAAAATGAGATTTAGGATCCGAATATTTTATATGCTTAATACATTCTACCTGAAAACTGTACACATATATGCACACTTAACTGATCCTTTACATTACTGTAACACTACACCATGTATATCATACTTACTCGAAACTACAAGTCAAAAGTCAAATCAAATCAAAATATTCATTGACATATTCATTAAACATTTTTGTCGTCAAATGATACAAAATATTGATATATCCTGAAAAGCATGTATATATACTTATATACTTTGACAGTAAAAAATATAAATACAAATATGGCATGGTTATATATATTTTTTAACATTTGCCATTTAATATAAAAATACACATACAATATGGTTAAAAACGGACGTACAATACATTCAACTAATTGAAAGACATGACAATATAATTTACCAAAAATGTTTCATAAATTTTGCTCTCGATCTTTCATAGAGCTCTACGATAAGTTTTTAGTGGATTGATGTTATTAGATTAATTCAAGATAGGCATTTAATAATTAGGTATATATTTTTCTAAGTTTAATAATAATAATACATAAATTCTAAAAGGAAATGGTATTCTGATCTATTTGTTACAATAACACACAATGTTTGTTTAGAACTGACCGTTCATAAAATAAATGATGATGACAGAATGTTCTTACAACCAGTATCGAACTATTTTAGTTTTTGAATCTATAAATTGGTGAAACTTGATTTGACCTGACATCCAAGCCAGATACCTTTTAAGTTGTCCCGTTATACAAATTAAACTTTGAAGTAATCGTATAATTGAATGAAATTGGCGTGGACAAACACAAAAAGAAAAAAATGTCTATATATTTTTTTTTGTCTTCAATGATTGCGGGATTGTCATTAGAATCATTTTAAATAATAGTAAATTAGTAAATATATTTAATATTATAATTGATGGAAGGATAACAGGTCATATCTAAATATGTTGTGATGATACTGTATTTCTTTGTGTATTTATCTAAATGCTAATAAGTGCAGTACAATGTATATACATGTACGAATAAATAATCTTTTTCAGATGGACACACCATCGTCATGAATGACACCCAGTTTAAGAACTGGGTTCGGGCTTCGTACGGCTTCAAATACTTGAAGCAAGGTCTTTCCAGTTTTGTTGAAAACCATGTTGTTACCCGCCACAATGACTTAAAACAGCGTGTTGACCACAGACGTACGAACGTTCAGCCATGTGCGGACTGTACGTTAGATAATCTGATGCCTGATCATGGCATAAGAGGTTGCCGTCATCGAAGTTGCTTCTGTTATCGATCTCCACGATTTAGAAGGCCATGCCCTGCGAATTTATGCAGCTATTTTCATGATCTCATTGTCGGTGACCATACATTTAGTTCCCCTCGTTGGTCTGATTCTGACCCAACACAATGGTACAGCGACTGCTTTCATTACACTAAGTGTTTCCTTGGAACAAAATCATCTGCAAACTCTATAGATGAGCTTGATTGTGCCGGTTTTATATCTGTTGTGATAAATAACGCATACATCAGTAACACCATGAATAATGTACAGTTATTTATCCAGGTAAGATAATTGTATCAAGTTACACTTGGTTCTGTTATCTTTGTTTGTAAATCGGTGTGTTATAGTCACTGATAAAATTACACACTGAACAGAATTTCCAAACATAGATTTGATATAAACAACATTTGAATTATATGTTTTGTATTGGGTTTATCAACCTTATTAAAACTTTTTACTATGCATAGTTGATCTTATTAGAGCTCCATGATTCCCTAAAAAGTTCATGTCCTCTCATTTTGTAAGCTTCTGGAAATTATCCTTATCATACAAAAACTAGACGTCAATTTAGGACAATCTTTAGCTACACAAAAATGCACATTAAAATCAAACTAGGTATTGTTCAGGTTTTTTACTACAAAAAATCTCAATTACTTGCTTAGTGCTGTACTGAATTGGCTAGTAACTTTGTGAACAAGAAGTGTTTGTGAAACACGAATAGAACTCATGATTTCATAAACTTTTCTAGTAGAACTACAATAAAAAAGTTCATGATTTCGTGGTGTGAGGACATGTATTTTACACGGGATTTTCTTATTGATTTATTGGTGTATTTACTGAATCACAATCTGCTTTTTCAATTAGTGTCGGGGAGACCGAAACGAAATATTCCACACCAGCAACTTTGAAGTGTCAGATGCTAAATTGGTAACATACATTGACAACATGATCAATGTTCTGAATGACAATTGTTTGGTAAATTATCCAGCAGCACAATATGCTATTCAAGGGTTAAATAAAGTAAGATATACAACAGCTTGAGCCTTGTTTTGACGATGTTGCTTCAAATGGTCTGTTCAAGATTTTCGGATATTGACACCGCAAAGTTAAATTGTACACACACGTATGAAGACACATTACGTAACTACTTTGTAACCTGAACTCATACTATAATGTAGTTGCTTTATTCTATTGCTTTGTTAAACAACAATCATCATTTGACCATTTACCTATTTGTTAGAACTTTTTAGTTGAGAGAATCCTTCCAGATTTCATGTTATATTTGTTATATCTGCATTGAAATTTTATAATAGTTGTTATGAGACTTAATTGGTTTGTAGCTTTGTTATATTGCGTGGAAATATTTGTTGTATGAGCTATTTACCATCCTTTGTTTCTGTATTTGTATTGCAGCTAAAGGCAGATCAAATCCATATCACTGACGAAGATATTGTAGGACTTAGGCAAGAGGCAATTGAAGCAATAAGTGATTTACATTTGGTAGTAAAACTTGATATACAAAAAGAAAGAGTCACGTTTTTTGAAGCATTTGATCAACATTATGCTGAAGCCATTAAAACATTCAATGAACGCAGTTTCAATGCGGTTAGTGATATAGACGAACATAAACAGAAAGCTGTTCAAGAAATTATTGAGCACGAGGATGAAATGCTAAAAAAACTAAGTGATCATGGAGAAGGCATCTTCAATAAAATAAAGGCAGAAATTCATTCAGCCATATTTGGTAAAGCATTCACTTTGTCATAATTATCTTTATTCAATGTAATTTCTTTGTTCACTTCTTAATGCGGATTTGAACATGTTACATGTACTTTTATACCAGTTTATTTCAATGGGTATGTTTTAATATAATTTGATAAGTTTTCCTCTTTTTATGCAGTCTGTCCACTTTGCTTGAATGAGGTTGCATTAAATCAGAGGGATTAGATCTGTTAGTTCAAACCCTTGGCGAAGCGCTCAGTAGTTCTCTTTGGCATTTTAGTTGAAGGCCTTATGTCAGAGGAAAGTAATTCTCCACAGATGATACGAGAGACTAAAGCCGAGAAGTACACAGTCACTTGCACAGAGCTTGCAAGATTAGTACTGATGCAGAATCCAGAAATACTGGTTAGGTTGACTGTCCGCCTTTAGAACTAAAATATTGTCGAAGCTTGTATAAAAACCCAATCAATTCAAGAGAATACAATATTTCTTCTGTGTAGTAATTTACATTTCATTCTGTGTTTCTTTTATGACAGGATGGTTATGTTTGACTGTCGCCTTATTTTCTATTGTTGTGCTGTATGCTCGGGATTGGTACACATTGCTTCTTGTGATAGTAGTTCTTAGTTGTGTAGTATTGGTGGCTTATTGGTCAAACAGACATTATCGCATACAAGGTAAGTGAAGTTCTTTCAAGCCTATATCAATCATTTCTTTACTCGTTGTGAATCATTTACAATTAATTCAATACAGATTATATTATTTTATGAAATTTGTTATCCAAGAATGATTCACTGATCTTTGTAAACACAGTTTCAAAGTTAGGTTGGTTGTTTGTCATAAATGTTATTATACATCGGATTATGTATACAATACATGCAGATTAATGTAACAAGGATTTAATAAAGTTCGAATGACAGGTCGGGTGTTATTATGTTGACATTAAAGGTCTTGAATCTTAATTGCGAATTTTCAGACGTCAGTGAAAGTTTAAGAAAGAGTTACAGAGACACATGTCAAAAGCTGAAAGTGACCCCATTGATGGGTGGAGATGAGGAGATGGAACTCTTAACAATCTACCAATTCCCGGAACTGTGTCGCGTGCCTTATCACAGAACCCAGGTAAAAGTGGAAGAGTGTTCCATTAAGAGCTACCAAGAGGTATTTTGTAAGGATGATACTTGGTTCAGGAACATTTACGTAACCGGTGATGCTGGTGTAGGTAAAACTTCGTTTTGTCAATGTATGGCTTATCTATGGTATTTGTCACAATCTCAAGACGGAAACAAGAAAGACGTCCCGCAGCAGGAGAATATAAACTTTATGACCAAATTTGACTTTGTGTTTTACGTATCTCTAAGGGAGACAGAACAGGTTGATATAACTGACATGATTATTGACCAGTTTTTCTACACTAGTTCTAAGGACAAGCGAGAAGAACTAACCAAATTTCTTGAAACTATTCTTAAGCAAAATGAATGCCTTATCATTCTTGATGGTTTCGATGAGTGGTCACCATCAACATCTAGCAACAGATCTAATGTATTACCTAGAAAAATATCCACTGAGAAATGTACGTACTTGATAACCTGCAGGCCATATAAACTTGAAAATGTACGCCTCTCTGACGGAGACATTGATCGTCATATTCAGATGGCTGGAATTCCATCCTATGAATCTTATATACGGAAAATTGTAACTCATATCAATTTGAGATCTGATGTCCAAAGAGATCCAGAAGACTTCTTTGAAGACATTCAAAGTTGTGGTCTTGAAGATCAATTATGTATACCTATGATTGCTTCCCAACTGGTGATTGTCTGGTTCGAGCATAAACTGTCCGATATGCCTCGATCACGTGTATATTGTACGATTGTTGATTTGCTTTTTGAACGGGCTGAAGGAAAACAGCAAATTGTGTTACCGTCTACAACAGCATTCACATTACAACTTCCTGCGTCTTTTACGGAGCTCATATATCTAAAACAGCATGCACCATTATTGGAGAAAGTGTGTTTTCTGTCATTTTGGATGTTGTTCTATCAAACAGATCGGGAAACAGTTCTTGTGTTTACTAAACAAAAATTATTGTCAGAACCGTTTCATATTTCCCCTGAAGAAGTGAACTTCTTATGCAAGCTCGGAATATTGTCAAAAAATAAAGTTATAGGGTGTTTTGGGAGGCAGGAGCATAAAATGTCCTTTTTACACAAGAGTTACATTGAATTTTTAGCTGCATTATTTGTATCTTCGTTTGATACGAAGAGTTTATTTAATGAAATTATGAAGAAGTGGATTTCTTTATCTGATTTTCTTGCATACAGCAATTTCTGTATCATGCTTGCTGGATTGTCATACCAAAAAGTGAAGACTTTGTTTGAAAATATCCATTTGACACTGACAAAGGATTTACAATTACACAGGAAAAGGGATATTGTTTATCATGACAGTACTGTACTCAGAAACACTTATTCTGAGGTAATAATGTTATTACAAAGAACTGTGATAAGTTGTGCTAAAGAAGTTCGAAGATCCATTGATGCTGATATTGAACTTAAAATGGAGGATTTTGTTATTGAAGACTTCACTGATGGAGAGATATTGGGAGAGCTACTGTTTTCCAACATATCGAATGTAAAATCTTTATATTTAGCCAATGGTCATTATTTTAGTGCGTTTGATTATATCAAAGGTCTTCAGTATTTAAGGCTTAGGAAATTAGCATCCGTTACAGAGATATCGAAGTGTATGAAAAAGAATAAATTAACTCTACATACTGTTGAAATAGAAGATTATACTTTGATACGAGAATTGCCTGTGATAAGTCTCCCTTATCTGACGTCTTTGTCTTTGTCTTATGTAAGAATGCAACATGGCAGTTTACATGGTCTGATGGAATATCTGTCAGACAAAGTTCTTGTTCGAAATATCAAACTACAGTATGTAGCTTGCTATAATCACCCTAGGAATGATGTATCATGTTTCAATCATCAGGTTAGATATAGTGACTGTACATTAAGTCTGAATCTTCAAAAGCATGCACAACTTAAATCTTTAATTCTTGACCATGTTAAAATAGCATGCAAATATGTAAACAGTACTAGTCTAAAGGACGTGTTTTTGTCTACTCTCTATGACTATGATAATTGTTATGTTGATGTATTGAAATGCATTGCGAGGTCAGGAATTGAACATCTCTGTGTATATGGGTGGCCCATTTTAGATGGCAAAACAATGAAAACATTAATGTCTACTCTGAATACTCTTCAGCATATGAAGACGTTTAGACTGTTTAATATGAACTTACCGGATGATGTCTTCTTACGAATACATTCTAAGGTCACAAGAGCGAAGATAAAGCTGGATTCGGTCAGAATGAGTGTTGGATGTTTCTGCTCTTTCATTGACAGTTTTATAAACCATAAATCTGTAGTGAGCGTTGATATGTATCACTGTTATATCACAATATTTAATGGAGTGATTCACGAGGAACTGACTGTGAAGGAATCGGTAGATTTTATGTTTGATTATCTTTTGTCAAAATCAACAATAAAAATCACATTTAAAGATGATTCGTTGATAGGCTTTGAAACAGAATATTCACAGTCGTCACGAAGGTCGGATGACCTCGACCCCCTCTAAAAGACTCTAACATTTGAATGTGATAATTTGCAATGGAAAATGTTTTTGTTTTTTTTGTAGTCGGTGGAGAGAAACCTTCCATTATTTGTTTCAAGAACTTTCGAACACTGACATGGCAAGGAGTGTATAATTGTGTGATTCTAAAATAAGGATATAAATTTTCCACTAATATTACAACATTCATTTAGTATTGTTGATAAAATAGTCCACACATAGTGCTCTGTATAGCCAATAAAGGCTGATATACATTTTTGTGTTAAGCCGTAAAATTAAACTTGTTGCTGTTTATAGAAATATTGGATGAAAAAAATACGTGACTATGTATACTTAGATATTTGATATAATTCGTGATGTTTTGTTTTTTATTTGTTTGTGACACATTTGGTTATGTTTCCTGTTTTAGGGAAACTCCCTGTTTCGGGTACACAATGATATGACTTTGTATGAACTTGTGTTATCCCATTTTTATTGTTCTAAGACGTATATGGACATGTTTGTACTGTTTTATTGTTATATGAACTTGTTTATCCAGTTTATTGTTATATTAACATGTTTATCCAATTTGTGCTATATGAACTTGTTTATCCATTTGTATTGTTATATGAACATGTTCATCCAGTTTATTGTTATATGAACATGTTTATTGTTATATGAACATGTTCATCCAGTTTTTATTGTTATATGAACATGTCCATCCAGTTTTAGCTCATCAGAGCACTAAGTGCTCAATGTGAGCTATTGTTATCGCGTGTTGTCCGTCGTCCGTGTGTAGGTGTGTGCGTGCGTCTACCCGTCAGTGCGTTAACAATTGCTTTAAACAACATCTCCTCTTTACCAGTTGGCGGTTTTCAACGAAACTTTACAGGGATGTTTCTTGCATGAAGCTCTACCAAAGTTGTTCAAAACATTTAATTTCACTGAAAATTGTTTTTTATTTGTTTGTGACACATTTGGTTATGTTTCCTGTTTTAGGTCAACTCCCTGTTTCGGGTTAACAATGATATGACTTTGTATGAACTTGTGTTATCCCATTTTTATTGTTCTAAGACGTATATGGACATGTTTGTACTGTTTTATTGTTATATGAACTTGTTTATCCAGTTTATTGTTATATTGACATGTTTATCCAATTTGTGCTATATGAACTTGTTTATCCATTTGTATTGTTATATGAACATGTTCATCCAGTTTATTGTTATATGAACATGTTCATCCAGTTTATTGTTATATGAACATGTTTATCCAGTTTATTGTTATATGAACATGTTCATTCAGTTTATTGTTATATGAACATGTTTATCCAGTTTATTGTTATATGAACATGTTCATCCAGTTTATTGTTATATGAACATGTTCATCCAGTTTATTGTTATATGAACATGTTTATTGTTATATGAACATGTTTATCCAGTTTTTATTGTTATATGAACATGTTCATCCAGTTTTAGCTCATCAGAGCACTAAGTGCTCAATGTGAGCTATTGTTATCGCGTGTTGTCCGTCGTCCGTGTGTAGGTGGGTGCGTGCGTCTACCCGTCAGTGCGTTAACAATTGCTTTAAACGACATCTCCTCTTTACCAGTTGGCGGTTTTCAACGAAACTTTACAGGGATGTTTCTTGCATGAAGCTCTACCAAAGTTGTTCAAAACATTTAATTTCACTGAAAACTCTGATTGTTATGGCAACCAATAGGAAAATTTTTTAAGATTTTATTGTCCGAAACCACAGGGCCCAGAGCTTAGATATTTGGTGTGTAGCATTGCCTAGCTATAGAGGACCTATATGAAGTTTGTATAAATTATGCTCCTGGGTCCAAAATTGGCACCGCCCTAGGGGTAAGTTGGTTTTACATAGATATATGGGAAAAGTTAAATCTTCTTGTCAGAAACTACAATACATAAAGCTTAGATAGTTGGTGTGTAGCATTGTCCAGTGGACCTTGACCAAGATTTTCAAGTTGTGGCCCCGAGGTCAAAATTGTCCCCATCCCGGGGTTTACTTGATTTTACATAGGCTTATATAGGACAATTCTAAATATCTCCTTGTCAGAAACTACAATGCATAGAGATTACATATTTCGGATGTAGCATTGTCCAGTAGAATTCAGCCAAGTTTGTTCAAATGATGGCCCATGGGTCAAAATTGGCCCCACCCCAGGCTCCATTGATTTATACAAGCTCATATATGAAAAAGTGAAAATGTTCTTCTCTACAAGATCTTTTTCTGATGAGCGATTATAGGGCCATCATAGCCCCTTGTTCTTCTTTCCTTACTCTTTATTGGTAAGTCTAGAATTCTTTCAACTCTGGTTGGAAACCAAAAAACCTAGATATTTGACATGAAACATTGTGTAGTGGAACTCTACCAATACTGTTCAAATCATGGCATTGGGGGTCAAAGTAGGCCCTGTCCTGAGAGTTATGAGTTTTCCCTATAAGTAAAAGCAGCGATTTACCACTATGTATGAAATCAGATTCCAATGTTCCCTTTCAACAATAAGTACTGTTCTTTAACGAAATGTGTTGTTCATAAAAGGAACATGTTGGTCACACAAAAACTGATTGGATTTTTGTACCCTCTTGTTTTGTTTTTAATTGGACCTGGCATCCTTAAAAATAGTTTGTTTGTGTCAAAGCTACCTACTCACCTAAAAGGCCCCTACCCAACTTTTTTGGACCCTCAGGATTATTTTTTGGACTCTCAGGATTATTTTTTGGACTCTCGGGATTATTTTTTGGACTCTCAGGATTATTTTTTGGACTCTCAGGATTATTTTTTGGACTCTCAGGATTATTTTTTTTATTAAAAAATTGTATTCTGGCATGTATTCTATTTATGTTCATTCTAAAAAGTACATTGTAAAAATAAATTTCCCTACCTACCTACCCACTGAAAATTCTCTGGGTAGCGTAACCACAAACATCTTTTTAAGGAATGCCATAATGTATATTTTCTTCATTATTTGTATGATATGAACTAAATAAATGTATTGCACCTGCACCTGTGTATGTTGATAGATCTGACATTTCTTATATTCCGTAGTACTTAGTTGTTAGTTACATGATTGACTTGATAATTCTTGATTGGATTGTAGTTTTCTAAGGTATGTAACCTCCATGAACGGTCACCTCCGGACAACAGCTACCTCCCTTTTACAGCCAGTATACGTACTAGCCATCCAAATTGACGTTTAATTCTATTTTCACTCTCTCAACAACCGCCACCTCCTTAACCAGTCATTTTTGTCTTTCCCATTTGTGGCTATTGTTGGGAGGTCACACTGTAGTTTCATATTTGATTAATGCAGTGTACTCTCATTGGTAAAACATTGCTCTTCTCGAACGCTATGGTAGCCTAGCGCTTGCTTTCATGCACCAGTTATGTTTCCGAAGGTTTGCTAAAGCAACGTCTCACAGATTGTAAAATTAGAAAATCGTATGAGCCATTGCTTTTAAAATTGGGAGATAGACGTTTTGAAACCACTGTTTGTAATGAAAGTTTTGATCGATTTAATTTCTCACTTCTTGCAAAAATTACATTGAACGGAATGCATTCGTAAGAGTCTCTTAAACGTGTTCCTAAATTGTTCATTGCTTAAGGCATACAGGAATGGGTTAACTGTGGAATTCAAATATGTCATCCACCATCCGACTTCCCAAACCTCATATGGAATGAGGAAATGACCGACGGCATAAATGTCAAAAAGCATATGAAACGGGGTCCATAAAATCAAATATGCTACAATTATGTAGGTCAATGTAACATATATCTTTTCCTCTCTTACATCCCGGCTCTCCATTATGGCACACTGTCTTCTTGTTATATTCGGCGAACAGTCTTGTGGCTCTGATCCAGATATGTCTCCAGTGACTGAGTTTATAGAGCTCAAACAATGGTTTATAGATGTTTGTCTTCTCAATTTGGCATTGGCTCGCTTTTGTACGTAGAAATAGACATAGGAGTAACAGAAGATCATGATGAAACTAGGTCCATAATGTCCAAATATAGCAACAATAAACACCAGTTCTATGTTGAGAGAGGGGTCCCAGTTACATACTCCCGGCTCACCGTAACGCATACGGTCCAGAATACACGAAGGAACCCATATAACCAACATGAATATCCTGTAAATGAACACAATGATAATTGTATTTTACAATCACAAGTTTAGTATGTCGATGTGGGTATTTATATGCAATGATTATAACATATAGATAAGAAGGAATTCACGTGAACCCTACCAATGCACAGAAATGGGAGACAATGTACAATAACACGTTGTTTGGCATAAAAATGCTTCTGAGTTTGGAAATGATGCAAGGGATACTTATGTTTTAATTATTTGTTTTCGCTGCGGAAAGTGCACTAAACCTGTCCTCGTTGCTACTGACATTCAAGTTTAACCAGTCTTCCATAGCAATATATTCTTGCAACAAAATCAGTTAATCAGACGCAAGGACATAATTTCAGGTAAGATGTTAAATACAATCATAAATTTCATAAAAATTTGCTTGTATAACAAACGCTTCTTACCACACAGCAACAATTGATATCACACACTTCCGTTTAGAATTATGTTGTCGATAATGTAAGCTCCAAGCCACACTCCAAAATCTAACAACTGATATCAGGATTAGAGTGAACACTGACAGCAATGCCATTCCTAAAATACACGAACCGAACAATTCATGATATTGCAAATGCCCTCGGCGAGACACAATATAATAATATAATTACCGTGACATCTAGCGTTTCCACTCACAAGAGGACGTTTATGCAAACCGTCTGGCTGATACAGTCTATTACAGTTTGTCATTGTTTCTTGTCAAATGAAATGTCTGTATTTCATTTAAAATTGGGAATATTTATTGCGCAGAATGTGTCGAGAACCTAATATGGAGAAAATAAGTCACTATGACAGTGACTTTCGGACGTGGTCGACTACTTGATGTTCGCTTGCTAGGTGTATACCATTTAGGACCTGTTAAGCTAAGATCCCTTTCGTTTGGTTATCATCGATCTAGGTGTTCCGAAGCATCGGAGCCGAGGCTTTGATGTTAAGCACAATCTCTGACCAATAACCTTGACAGGTTAATCTCGGTTCATACATACCATACAAAATTAGCGATCCACGAATAAAATATTATCATGTCTTTGACTAAGTATATTTATGACGTTATTAAACAGCTTTTTTCATTGACCAATATTCATGCTATACTTAAAAGCTGCTGTTAAACAGTGAAAACATGATATCTACTTTATCAACATTTCACATCTGAGACAGGACATGAGTTTACCCCTCACAGAGCCCTGGTCAGCGAGTTGGTGTATTTATAAACAGTATTTTACAGCCCTTCAATTAAAAATTGACAATTACTGCGATTACCAGGAAAATCTGAAATACCTGGGAACATTATGTTTTTCTCTGGACTAATAAACATCATTCAGATTTGATATACAATATATGTAAAGTGCACCACGGGCGTTAATGAAATCACCATGGTAACTGTATCAATCACATTAATTATTGCGAAAATATTTGTAAAACGTTTTACCATAGTCAAAGAATATCCACAGACCACAAATAATTTCTCCAAAAGGCCAATATCCAAACACCGTGTACGCTGCTTTAAAATTCATTCCCGTGACCGCCACAGTGGCATCTGTGATGGCCAAGTTAACTATGTAATAGTTGAACGTCGTCTGAAGCTTTTTCTCGACTTTCACAGCAACCAGAACTAAAATGTTCCCTGCAAGCGTGATCAATATTAGCGTATACTGGATGACTGCAATTAAAACTTTTTCCCCAATGGCTACAGACTCGCTTATTGTTGCGTTAGATTGCGTTGATGTATTCATAGTTTGTTTTCTATAAGTTTTGCTTCTAATGTGTAATTGTGCTATTTTCTATAAAAAATTAAACGGTAACAATAACTTGTGAATTTATTTCCAACTTAAAGTTTATGAATAGATCGAATCAGAAATGAGGTTTCTATTACTGCTCACAATTCACTCACTAACTCTTTAAACAACATTCCATCGTTAAATGGTAGTCTGTCACATCAAAGCAAAATCAAAATCACAAGCATATGTGTTCGATATATTTTCCCTCTTAAATCATACTATACCATATTTTAATCCAATTACAAGTTAGTTTACAAGGTGAAAACTATTCACCCAATATCACAAAATAAAAAATACGAGACCGTCATAGGATTAAGATAATAAGTTAATTAGAAGAATAAACTTAATCCTGTCACAACTAAGTGTCTCTCACGGACGATTATGCCATAGACGAAAACGAATGTGCGAGTTACACTCAAACCAACTTATTCACCGCCTGTTCGTAAACTGAAATTATGCGGCCAAATTTATGAAATTTTGCACACAATAATTTCATTTAATTACCCGTAATTTTATACTTCCTGCTGATTGCATATTCTATTGCGCATTTACCCACGTTCGATTATATTGCTCAAAAATCCAGTGGATTCAATGAAAATCAGGTCAGCATAGTTCAATCGATGCGGTTTTCTATACGCTATCATAAAAAATAACATAAAACATGGCTCGCATGTCTGTAGAAAAAAGAGGAAGAGCAGTGGGAATGTTCGAGTCCGGCGTTCCTTGAGACAGGTATACGAACCTCCAAGTTTCGATTATGAATTTCGATTGTCATTTATCTGTAAAATAATGTCTAATTAACGATTAAAAACATATATCATCACAGAAAAAAAAGATTTTCTTTTAATTTATACTTTTAACAATCAATTTATATCCAATAATTATCAGGTGGCGGTTTGTAAGTTGGTTTGAGTGTAGTGTATAACCTAACGCTGCTGCTAATGTCATCGATAATAATTATTTCGCGTCGCTTCAGGCATCATAGACATATGCACTATGATAATACTTTAATTTTGAATAGAAATATCTATGAATGATTATATAGCATGCTAATGAAGAGAGAGAGGATACGTCTAGTGGACTTCTTGGGTCGAAATTGGCCCTGTCCCAGGGATAACTTGATTTACATGGGCTTATATGGGAAAATTTAAACAATCTTCTTGTCAGAAACTACAACGCCTAGAGCTTAGATATTTGGTGTGTAGCAATGCCCAGTGGACATCTTCCAAGTTTGTTCAAATTATGGCCCTGGGGTCAAAATTGACTCCGCCCAAAATTGACTCCGCCCCGGGGTCACTTGATTTTATATAGGCTCGTTATGATAGGAAAAAATAGAAATACTGATCTTCTCCAAAGATATTTTTCTGGTGAGCGATGATTGGGCCATCATGGCTCTCTTGTTCATACCTGTAACCATGTGTTAAATTGTGTATATATGTCGTCAGTATTTTTCCAAAATCTCGTAGCTGATTTTTTGGCCAGAGACAAATTTTTCAGGAAATGGTATGTGATTGTTATTTGATGGATACTTGGTACTGAACAACTGCAATGTGTTATTTGAGCCTTCGATAAACCATTAAAAAGATAATCAAGTTTAACTTTGTTTCTTGACACAATGTGAGGTTTTACTACACCATTTGTAACTTAACTGCATACCTCTTTGAGATATCCTTCATCTGTGGTGTAAATACCCAACATACTGTTTAATATAGTCTGTATGGCGAGGAAATATACCGTTTCAGCAAGTAAAAGACCCATTACTTTAGCTTATCTGTTACAGTGAAGACTTTTAAATGAGAGTTGAGATATTATATAAATTGCACAAAATACCAACACCTAATTAATGAATCAACGAACGTTTATTTTTCAAAGTAACTGACAAATGTTGTACTGAACGGAAAAATATTTTATTTATATCATGTTTACTTGATTTCTTGTCAAAATACTAAAACAGTGAATAATATTATACACATTTTGTTCTTATTGATAACAGATCATTATTGAACACAAAATTAAAAAGGGCACACAAGCATACTAGTATGTACACCAGATTAGTACAATAACAACAAAGTTATAAAATGGCTGCCAGATACTGCATGATTGATATCGTAATATAAACATGCAATTATCTCAAATATTACCCTTAATCTAAACTTTTAACTTTTATGTTATAATTAAAAGGAAAGTAATTATTGAATCATGCCATACATAATTGATTCCTTATCAAATAGATCAAATTAGTGTACATAAACATTTTGTTTTTTAACTTCAGGATTAAGTCAAAGAAGTGCATTAAGCTATTGCATTATTGACAATAGTAATACACACGCACAATCAAAGATCACTCCCACTCTAATCATTTAACATGTGTGATCGAATCATAAAAAAAAATATATTATACTCCAGACTAGATCGCGTCAGTTTAATACTTTTTGAGTTTGATACATTTGTCAGCAATCTGATTAAAATCATATCCTCAAACCCGCTACGCTATGAGGATCTGAAGACGACCTATAGAAGGTCACCTCAGGTGACCTTTTCCACTAGCCAATCAGCGCCTTACTTTCATAATTCTGAAAGTGATCTGATTCTATTTTCAACCGCAGTAAAAAAAAGCAATATTTGACTTGTAGTTATCACGAACACCTATTCTTACGCAACTAAATGTAATGATAGCGCCCATGTGGCATGCGTGTTTATTAAATTTTCTGTACTACTATGACCGAATCGATCAGGATTACTAAAACAATAAAAAAGTGGTTGCAGACAAATATGTTATACGTAATTTAATGTTACTAACGTTTAAATAACATCGTCAGGTAGAAAGTTCATTCGGCCAAAGTACCGATGAAACGAGTTATACGATTGGCTGAATTATAAATATATATAAATAGTGATCATGGAAATTCCGACTTTTGAAAATAGAAACTGGTGTAGGCCGTCATCAGATCTTGCCGTAAGGAAGATCGAATACTTTAGTCAGATTGATTTATCAGGTATGGACAAGCATGTTCAATTATTTAAATGATACACGATCCATAACAACCCTTCTCAAATTCTCAAACGACCGTTCCCATAGTCACGATGAGGAAGTGAAAACTATAATTATAGTCCTTAGGGATAACGTGCTTGATTTGTTACAAGTGGGTGTACTTGAAAGAGCTATATGGTATAGAATAGAATAGAATATATTTATTTGCATATTTAGTCCTGAAAAGGACTTTTTACAAAGCAGCAATGATACACATTTCATAAATAAACAGCATGGTGACATATGGCGTGAATGTATGTAAAATGAAATAAATGTTTTAACAAAAGGTGGAAAATTCGTTTATATATGTACAACGAGTGAGACAAATTTTGAATTTTGGTACGGATCCGGGAGAGACAGTGTTATAAGAAAATTTACACTGGTAGTAACAAGATTGTGTACTGGTATTATATCGGTTATGTGTTATCTCTCTTTTTAAAAATCAAAGATGGGATTCCGACGTACTCACAATACCGGACAAATGAATGATAAATTATTCAAAGAAATAAAATATTTCATTATACAGTTTACCTTGTCGAAACGAAACACAAGGTAAGATTAATGGTGCATGATTACATATATACATGATTTGAAAGTCAAGTAAGAAATTAGCGTGCACTACATGTACTAATGCACATGATAAAATAACAATAAATAACTGACAATAAACAAACATTTAAGTATATGTACAGCTTAAACATGAGAATGAACTGTATTAAGATAATATGGAATGTAAGTATCGTCTTTCAATGAAAGCATGGTGGATAAAAGTGGCTATAGGTTTCTAATTTCAGATACATTTTCACTGGTTATTATAATTGTGTAAATTTGAACATACGAGTATTTGGGTTTCGCCAATAACAAGGTTTGGTTAATTTTTCTCGGAAATCTTTATAAATTGGACATTGAATGACAAAATGCTATTCGTCCTCTAACAAAGCATGCGATGCACAGGCGTTCACTATATGATACCGGTTGGGTTTTTTCCATCGTCCAGTTTCGACATACAGTCGATGCGAAGACATTCTTAATTGCGACATAGGTATTCTATACTTTTTAATGTTGATAATCTCGAGATATTTATTGTGCGTAAAGTTAGAAAATGTTTTAAAGAACAAAGCCCTTGATGAGTTTTCTAATCTTGAATTAAAATCCTGAACCCAAATATCGCGAATCCTCTGTTTTACCTGTGCCAGAAAATAATAATAAAAATAATAAAATCATTGACTACTTCTTGGTTCAACCAAACATCGTGAAAGCAAAGTTTATATAAGAGGAGCTTTACACGTGAGGCCCAATTTACCTCGCGGATTTGATTCAATATCAGTTTTAAGTAATAGATAAGCTTGTTTAATATATTTCCTATCTTGTGCATAGCATATTTTTAACCAGTATTTAACTATGTTGTATATTCTCGAAGTTTCCATATCATACCTGCCCAATTCGCCATATACAAACGGTCATTTTGAGTCGTTAGTTTTACACCAAGTAGACGTTTGCAGAAATTTAAGTGAGATTTTTCAACATTGGATGCTTTATAAACAAGAAAAACTATAACAAAACGTTATAGATAGACGAATTACAAGAAGCATATATATATGTTTATGTTTTTTGTATGCTGCTTTTTTTCATAAAGGAAATTGTCAGTATATTTTATTCAATCCTCCATTAAGAGAGTATAAACTATTTACATGATATGAGTAATACACATTATAATGACAATCATGAGTATTTGACAAATGAATACATTCATGTATATAGTTCACAAACACATGGTTATATCATACCCTACATCAATCAAACAGAATCAACCCTAAATGTCAACGAATTCACCATAAATCTTAGCACTATCATACAAACACATTGAACTTCAAATAGCACCACAACAACTTATCTAGCCAATGCCTGCATGAATTACTTACCTGTCAACTATTAATAGATTCGGTCATCACCATTAACCAATCAAATGGCCAGGATAAGCCAAACTAGTAATAAACACTACACTATATAATCGCAAACAGCTACAATAAACAAATACTCATAAGTATAATTCGTCTAGAAAACCCAAACTTCGGATGAATAATTTAGTACATTTGTACATGTATTGGCGTAATCAATTTATCAAAATGTTCAAGAGAATGTTTTGGAGATAAATCAGTAAACTTATACAGTCTTTTGTTCATTTAAGGGCTTCTTGACCTTCTAACATTTTATCTTGACCTTTGAAAGAACCACCCGATGGGAAAACAACACCAAGATATATTTGATATAGCTGTTCAGGAATTTCAACTGTTGAGTGTCATTGTGTCGATAGAGGTTCATATGAACAGTTTTCATACCCATTTTTGGAGACAAATGTGTCCGTCTGGGTCATAACCTAATAGCCAAATAGTATTTCCTAGGGCTGTGGATCGCTTGGTACGTTACGATCCGATCCGATCTACAAATCAGCACTTACGATCCAAAAATCGAATCACGAATCTAAAATATTGCAGTCCTGAAGACAGCTATATTTAGACTTCTTTCAGGAATGGTGTAATAAATCATTATAAACCGGTTCTATGACTTAAATTTATATCTTAATTAGTTGATTTACCAGCATTATATTATGGTTTAAGCCTGTGACCCATTCTTGAAAAATCCCGTTAGACCTCTTAGCAAATAGAGAAGATCCCTGTGAGACAATGTATATTCAGAGAAAGGGGATTTTTGAAAAGATTATACTTTATATATATTATACAAACAAGAACTCAGTAATGACGATCACTTCTACTCGATTTTTCAAATTGATTACCCGAGTACTCGGATACTCGCCCCAACCATATTTTTACTGTGGTAGACCCAACACCTAATAGAAGCATACTTCTCTAGTTTATTTACTCCAGTCTTCAAAAATGTGAAGTTTACATATCTCACAACATACGGATTTACTTGACCGGCAGCCTCAATATTTTCTAATTGTAGTGTAACGTAGGGGTGTTTATTCCTTATTTGATGTTCTATGACGCTGTAATATTATGTAAGTATGCCCGCGTTCAAGAAACTTCTGTTCAATTGTCAAAGTTTGTCCTTGAAAACTTCATTGACCTTTGGCAGTGTGATATTGCTGTTTAGGTACCTGAAAGTCTATGTCAACTAAGTTTGTACATTCATATGTGTTCAGTAACTTCAGATTTGGCATTAAACTAGAAGCAAACACAAGGTTGACACACCAATACACGATAATTTTTTATGTCCAACCAATATAGAAACTTCGAGTTTGGTAGATTTGTTGTAAAGAAAGTGAGTCTCATAAACTGCACATGAAAGGTCTGCAAAGGGGAGGATAGGCCTAAATGTTTCATTAGCAAATGAATGCTTCAAAATTCTCTTCAAAGTTTCAACATTTCTCCAAAGTTAGGAAATTCTTGTTTTTAACATCATTTATTAAGTGTTTGCACGTTGGTATAACGTATTGAAGAGGATTAGTTATGGTAATATTCGAGAAGTTATCTACAAGAATGTGTTCATGGAGGGACAGTGAAAGGGTCAATTCCATCTGGCGAAATCATCTACTTACAAAATATAATAACCGCCATAAAAAGATGTATACGTACTGTCAAAATCTCGCTACTCATTTGACAAACAAATTCCCGGGTATTACAGCGAAATAAATCGCTTAAACATGGTTTGCGTTATTGGACGTTTATCTGAAACAGGATAGTACACGCACATAGCCTGTAATGTATTCAATAAGCAATTAAGAATTCTATTTTTTTCATTGATTTCTAAAGCAACTATATAAAAATAGTTTTTTTCAGAGAATAATCACACAAACAGGTTATCAAATGAGTAAGGTAATTTATAAGTATGCAAAATGAACAAAAGTACTTTCGATTCCTTTAATTAATATATATTTTTCAAAAAAGCACTTTGAAAGGTTTTTTTCTACGCTTGCAAATATTTCTGACTGTAGCGAGATTTTGACAGAATATAATTTTCAACCAAATGCGCTACGAGTTTTAGTCACATCACATTTGGAAGGGTTCCAATTGGCGTAAAGAAGCGAAATTTTGACACAATACGCGGGCTAATTAACGTATAAGAAGGGAGTTTATAATAAAAATATAACAAAATTTCGTAGCAAATTAGCTACGAAATTTTGGAAAAATACTGATGATATACATTATTATATTATGTATTTTCGGCCGCTGGTCTTGTGTTTCAAATAAATATTTTGAAATGGTAATAATAACCATTAATTCATAATTATTTCTCACTCCTTGTGTTCATGCTGATGAGCTATAGACTTAATTGGTATTTGTCACATTTTGTTAAGTACATACATGATTCATATGCTATGAAACATAATATTATTATATGCTGTGAAGCATATATATATATATATATAGCCATGTTCCAGTGGTTATTGTGCTGGAGTTGTTACCTAACGATCTGAGTCCAAATACCAATTGCGGCAGGTCTTACCTTTTATGAAATTTTGACAATTATACTCCACATGTCGTTTTTTTTTTGGTTTTTTTTTTTGGTGGCAGGGTAAGTTAGTTTGGTTAGAATACCAACCAGGAAAACTGGATAGGTGAATTGACTGCCATATATAACTGAAAATTAAATTGTCAGAAAATGGCGTTAAATCCAAAAGCAAAAGCTGTGTCGTAGCATAATGATAACAAGAGTTCGTGTGAATGAACGGATCACCAAGTAAAAGTATGGTAGAGATCGACGTACCGTGTACACGTAATTGTATTTATGGCCAGCAAGTGGTTGTGTTGTGAAACCCGGGAGTTTGATAAGCTTGTCGTAGCATAATGATAACAAGAGTTCGTGTGAATGAACGGATCACCAAGTAAAAGTATGGTAGAGATCGACGTACCGTGTACACGTAATTGTATTTTTTTCTAGACGAATTTTAGTCATGGGTACTAGTTTATTATAGTTGTTTGCGGGTATATAGTATATTGTCTATTACTATTTTGGGTAATCCTGGCCATTTGATTAAGGGTGTACTTTCTTCCATTGACGTATGGAATGGTATTACCATGTACTTGTGAACTATATACATGAATTAATTAATGTATTTGTCAAATACTCATGATTGTCAATATATGTGTACTATCTATAAGTTAAACTTGTAAATATGTTTTGCTCTCCATAATGGACGAATGAATAACACATACAGTCAATGTCCTTTATGAAAAAAGCAACTTCATACAAAAAACTTCGTTTTGTTATATAGTTTTTCTTGTTAAATATACATTTTTTTCATTTTTGATATCATTTTCAACATAATTGTATTTTTCATTGTATATTTTTTTTAAATACGTTGCAATATCGTTAGATACCGAGTTATATTATCATTACTTCCTTCATTGTTCATTATATTCATTTATATACCTACAATTATTCGAGATTTTAATTGAGAACGGTGCGTTACGGTATTTATTAGCTACCGCGGATAAAAATTATGAACCCGACTGAAATCTGTACCGGAAACTGAATACATTAAACCCGGAAGTGACGTTACACAAGCAAAATGGCAGACTTAGAAGCCTTCGAAGACCCTGTTCCTCAACAAACTGAAGTTGACCCAGCTGCTGACTTTTTAGCCAGAGAACAAGATGAACTTCAAGGTCTAGAAGATGATAATTTCGGCGAGACTACCCCAGCTGAAGGTGAGAACTTTATTTTATCGGTATTTTATCGTGGTAATCACCGGCTACAGGGCAGTCACTCCCACCTAAGTCGGATTCGTAAACATAAAAATCGATCGAAGTAAATTAATCAATGAATATGTAGCTTAGATATCTATTTATATACACTCTGATTTGTTGTATCAATTCAATTTCTAAAAATCAACTTGATATTATGTAGACCGACATCTTGATTTTTTAATAGAAAAAGTGTTCAATCAAATTATCAATCAATCATTCAATGCAAACGGTTAGCAGACTTTGTTCGTGAAAGTCAAAAAATCTGCTGGTCATTTGGCTTGAAAAGCTTGAAACGTCTATCATACCGAAGTTGGCAAAAGGAAATCTGTCAGACTGAAACAATTATAAAAGGGTTCATAATCACATATGACATGTCGTCAGACAGCCCAGAATTTAGTCGAAGGGGCTTTGACGATGATACGTTTGCATTGCAGTTCATCGTCAAAGCCACTTGTTCTTTAAAAGCTAACAGGTAAACGACTCAATCTGAGTCGCGTTCGTTTTCCTATTTAACGCACAAATTTCCGTAAAACTTGTGTACAATTGGATGAAATATAGTATAATCTATCAATATGACCAAAAATATACCTTCAACAGACGAAAGTTATCAAATATTTTGCCGATGTTTCATACTACCCATAATTTCAAAATTTTCCTCGTAAATGCTTTGGATTAAGTCCGTAGCATTCCGGAAAGCATGTAAATTGATCTGATTCAATAGACGCATGAACAAGCGTCTTAAGCTGTTGACTTTGTAAGAGGACAATTCCATAACTAAAATGGTCAACAAGACGAAATAAAAAAGACCAATTTAGTTATGGGACCCAGAACTACCCAGAATTAATCATTTAATGAGTGTCAGACTTTTCGACCCCTAACTTTTTCGACCCCTAACCTTTTCAACCCCGAAATTATTTTACCCCTATACTTTCGACCCCTAATGGCATTTCGACCCCTAAATTTCTAAGGCATTTCGACCGATCCCTATTTCACACATTGTATTTGGTATGACAATAGATAATTGAATGGTTGTTAAAACTCGTTCACACGTTTTTGTACTCCAATTAAGTGATGGTAAAATGATCAAATTGTTCTTTATTGTTTAATTCATATATTAAATATTAGAGTAAGTGATGCATTTTTGTTTATCTTATTAAAGAACATAGGTTTTTTTATATTCTGACTGTATGTTTAGGCTATTTATTGCACTTATTGAACTTATTGAATGACAATAAATCTTCTGTTCTATTTTAATGCTAATTGGCACTGTTATGAGAATATGCATGTGTCTGCATGTGTACATACGATTGTTCATTTACCATTTGACAATAATATTTGCCAATTATGTGAATAAAATGACTTGAAAAAAGTTAAGTTGATGAGGATAGGAACCATAATAATGACTTTTTATTCTAAAAAAGGCTTCATAAATATTAATGTTATAATAAATTAATAAATAATTTGACAATGATGTGTGTGTTGTTTTTTCATCGAAGACTGATGTATAAAAAAACCCAGAATTATTGACGAATAAATGGGTTCCAAGCCTCGTCAGACTAAATATACAGATTGAATGTCAGGGACATGTGTTTGTTAATATCAGATTGAAGAAATAAGTTTGAGTTTTTACATAAATTAAACTATTTTCATGTTTTACAAACTGTTACACGAAACAAATGATCAAAACGTCTTATATCACCTTTTAATGACAATTACAATGTTTTTCACCGTAAGAAACATAATTATACTATTTGCGATAATAAACTTTATTCATTGCAATTATTCGAAAAAAAACAACTTATTTACAAAAAATAACAAAATGAAGCTCTAATCTTCATAATGATATCCAAATAAAGATAAATATGTAGGGGTCGAAATGCCATCACAAATATTCCCAAAGTAGGGGTCGAAATAGTTAGGGGTCGATAAGGCTTAGGATAAAAGTGGGGGTTGAAAAAGTTAGGGGTCGAACTGTCTTGCTACCGAATTAATATTCTTCTGCACCAGTCCAGTGTTACAATACAAGTTGTTTTAAGTTCCGTTGGCCTGGAATATCTTAGTTTTTGCAAGGCAACCTAATGTTTTTATGTTCTGAATTTCAAAGATATGCATAAAACTCCAATCTCAAAGCAAAATAGTAGATAGATCATAGATTCTTCTAGATTCCTGACAAACATGATTTTTATAATTCTGGAACTTCTGATGCATTTCATTTTAACATGCAAAGATAGTTGGAAAAATAAAAATTTTCCACATAGTTTAGCTCAACATTTAGCTTGATTTAAGCCAATACTTTCTTCTTTAGCTCAAGCAGATGACTTTGATCCATTTGGTGGAGCTGGTGAACAGCCACAAACGAGTGATTCACCACAGCCTGCTGAACCAGAGCAGGTGTGTATAATTTATATGTTGAATACTGCAATTTTGACTATGACTATAATAAGACAAAACCAGTTAAGTAAAAGTTTCAGCAATCGTGTATTGTCTACATATCAAGATTCAAGTTAATAGCTGATTAAAACCATTTATCAATTTGGATAAGTTAATCATATGTTTAAACAGTTTAATCTTTACAGCCGTACCATCCTTACTTAGTTATAGATATTGTAATCACCTTGCCTGGATTGCTCTGAGAATAAACTATGTTTACTGATTACTACTGAATACATGTGGTTAATGTTGTGTAGATTGAAAATCCATACCTTTCAATTGTATGAGTCTATGACTAGTATTTGTGTTTGCACCAAGTGATTTATCTGAATACTTTGATCTATATCATACTGATAAAGAAATGTTTTAAAGAGATTGAGTTATACTGTTGTTCAATGTTTCTGCAACATATCAAAATATATATTCAATATTGTAATTTGTATACTTGGCATTATGTAAAAGTACCATGCAACCTGTATCTTGTCTTGTCATTTTCATGATTTTGTTAACTGTCATAATATGCATGACATATCATCATTTATGCTGTGATGTTGTAAAAAATTATTTGCAAACTGCTTAGTCATTGTCAAATTTCAATTGTGGTATTTTAAGTTCTGCTGATACAATGTATTTTGTCTGCATATTGAAGCAATCGTATTTGTGTAGGTCAACATTGTCCTGTAATACTTATGAATGTTCTCTTCTGCGAGTGCTCAAAGGGTTTTGTAAAGTTAGTCTGATAAAACTTTGATATTATGTCATAATAACATTAACCCCAGATCAACATAAACTTTCCATTTTTGCATTAAATCTAACAAATAATACCCATATTTTTTAATTTTTGATGACTACTAGTCTAGTATCAAACGCTTCATTCATTCTGATACAGTTATTGACATATAGTGATAAGCTAAATATTTGTGACAGTTTTTCACATATATATGTTGCCAACCCTTTAACATATACATGATTCAAAGGACTGCAATTTATTAATTTTGCCAGAAAATGCATCCTTTAAAACCATTTAACCATTTTTTAAGTGGGGCATTTTTCTTTTTTTTTGTTAATGGTTAAAATAAGCTTGTAGACTAATGGAGGGGTTTAGATTTGTAACTTGTTTTACACTGTAGCAATATGGTTTTATGGGAGATTTTGATGAATCGTATGACCAGGATGTAGGGGTAAGAACTTTGTGTTACAATCAGTTCCTTGCTGTGCTTTGGGCTTCTTCTGCTTGCTTTCCTGTTTTAATCAAATTAATGTGTCTCTGGAAATAATTCACTGAGTGAATATCTAGATGATTTAACATGTAGAAATGAATAATTAATATCTTAAAATCTCAGTCAACTTTTCCACATCAAGGAAAATTGACATTTCTGTCAAATTTTCATATAAGTGTATGACCTGATTTGTCTGGGAATCGATCCTGGATCGTTGGGTACTAGTAGTCCAGCCCACTTACCACTGGACCTCAGCCTGGATACATTCTGAACATATATTGGAATAATTTTATTTCTCATCAGCCAGTTACAACACTAATAATGACTATACCATAGACAATCAATAAATTTATTTGTTGTTGTACTGCAATGTTCACAGACTCTGAACCAAATGATTACTTTTTTTTGTCAGAAATACAGTAAGAAATTGGAATGGCATTCAAAACATTCAAAAAAAGATTCCTTTTCACATAATTCAGCTATGACTTATGTCGATTTAGATTTTTAATGAAAAGTGACATTATAGAACATGTACCTGGAATCTCCTTTGTTAGTCAAGCTTTTATATTCAAGACAAACTGCTTATAGTTTTGTTTCTCTCTTTACATGATTGTGTTCTACAGCTTATCCTTTGCTGTTTCTTCTTCATTTTCATTCCGGACTCGCACACCTCGTCACATTAATTCATCAGTTACCTAACAGTGTGATAAGCATTGTATGATTGTATTAACTATCATTAACTATCATTAGGTGTGTGATATCATTAATAAAAAAACATTTGATATGTACATCTATCAAAAATGCATTTTATCCTGAAACGGTTTAAGAAAATGTTGACTGTGTACTGCCTACCAGCATTCAGAGTGACAGTCGGAAAGTAGCAACGTTTTTGTCCAACATTTGAAATCATGGCTTAAAACTGTTACAGTTCTTGTTTCAGCTTTAATAAAAGAATATTTTATGCTTGAGTGCATTCAGTTAATTAAGCATATATTTTTGTAATATGTATGTACATATATAGAGAATTAGTTTAATATTTGAATGGAGAATATTTTTTGTTTCTGCAATTTGCACATAGCTAAAATACTGCTTAAGTGTTTATTTAAAAGAAAACAATTTGTTAAGGGGATGTGGTCCAACATGGCTTAGGAAAAGCATTAACATAGTATCCGTTGGTTGTGGTTTTTACCAGGTAGTTCCTGTCGAGTTGTGAAATTTATCATTGGGTAAGGCCATCCTTAAAATAAAAAAAATGTTGGGTTTTACACTATCCAAACTTTTAAGTGTTGGTTGCCTTGGTGTACTGAAAATTTAATGAGAAATAGAAAATTTGTTTGTTAGAGTCACTCAGAAGATTTTGAGGATTTTTAGATGATTTGGACACACAACTGCAAACCAACAATTTTTAAGGATGGTCTAATCCCAATACCTGGACGAGAGTATTACTCAGTTAATCAGGAAATGGTCAATGATAGTGTTACATGTTATAGTGTGATTTTATTAACCTGTCAAAGCTGAATAATTACACGGTGGTTGAATGCGATTATATTTAGCTTCGTAGCACAGTCGTTAGTTTTCGTTTATTTTACCGTTATGGAATGTTCCAATCAATGTTAAATTATCGTTAAGCTTACGAAAGTAATCAAACTTCACCGAAGCTAAACATGAATGCAATCATTAACCATATTATTTTGCAGGTTTGACAGTTTAATAAAATTGCACTATAGCTGTAATGACTTATGTATTCACTGTAAACTGTCCGGTTATTTGATTTTTATTTGTATTAACTTTATTATTATGCTGTATTGGACTTGGGGAGTACTTAGATTTAGTTAAACATGCTGGTTATGATAGGAGTACAGTACTGTTATACATTTGTAGCTTACTTTTAAAAGTTAGAGATTGTTTCCTAAGGCAAGCATGCTTTGTTTATTGTTTTTATGTAATGTAATTCTCTTTGAATTAATCATAAAAATCTAAAAGCAGAATGATGCAATCATTGGTTGTAAGTAAGCATATTGATATTTGTTTGTTTTAATTTCAGAAAAACGATACTTACTCAGCTGTGTCACAAGTAGATAAACAGAGGGCGGAGCCTGAGAAAATACGCCTATGGAGAGAAGAAAACGCTCGTAGAATAGAAAAGAAGGGTAATTTAAAGTCAATACTTGATGATAATTCTGATAAGTACCTGATTTTAGCCAATTTTTTTTTGAGAGATGTATATGAAGAAAAAAAACTCTGTTTTTCAACTACTCTTAATCTTATGCTGACAGGATAGTCTTGATCAGGCAATTTTTGTACAAAATGGCTGAAATCTTACCATTGGTCTGTGTTAGAACTTAGATTATCTTGTAAAACAATGAACAGCTGTATTTTGTTTGCTTAGTTTTGTCAGCATTTAAAACAGGCACGTATTACAAAATATCAAATAATAACAAATTGAAATTTAACAAAATGAATTCATATCACATGCAGCAAAATAAAACTTGGTCTGGTTCAGTATGTGAATGCATGTGTTACTACAGTCAGGGGTGACAATATTCTGGCTATATCAGGAATTCTGAATTTATCTGTCCTGAAAGAGCTATGATTTCTGAGCAAGATAAAAGTTATTTGGTGAAATTTCTCTAGAAGTGGCTAAGTTATGGTTCATTTAATCTGTTCTGAAGGATTTTCTTTCGTATAAACTGAGTTGAATATGGAAACAATGTTGTTGAAGGCCTCTTGTTTTGCAAAAATTTAGTCGTAGTTAGCCCAATAGAATCCTTTCTGTTTATAAGCATGGCCCAGCGTAGCTGTCAGTAGGCCAGGATACACCCCTGAATGGTTATGAACGCTAGAGCAAGGTAGACAAAATTATTTATAATATTTCAGATGAGGAAGAAAAAAAACGTATGGAAGAATGGAGAGACATTGCCAAGAAGGAGTTAGATGATTGGTACAAACATCACGAGGAACAATTATCTAAAACCAAGGAAAATAATAGGTAAACATTGTCTCATTGTTCAAGAATCGTTTTCAGTATAGACTTCAATAATATCACTAACATCAAAGCTTTTGCTTTTTTCAACTGACACTTTAATCTGTGAACAGAGCTGTATAGTGTTTTCTCCAGGCTTTTTTAGGATGGCGCTGCACCTTGCCTCGTAAACAATGAGTTGAGGCATGCTGTCGTTATAAATGGTACATAGTGCCATGTCTGAAAAATATGCCCTTTTTGTCAGCCTATTATATGTCTTATACAAGAAAATCAGTTTTCCATAATGAAACACAGCAGCACAGTTCATTCAAACATAATCTTGCACATAATGCCATGATAGCAAATTACAATATGTGGTGATAAGTAACGTCACTATTTGAGAAACCAAGCTACTTGCCCTGCATGGTATGAACCCTGCTCTAAAATTGCCCCTTCAGCAAGCAAATACGGCATCTGCACTGCAGGAAACACTAAAGCCTGTATTACATGGTTATATTGTAAAAATAGCCATTGCTTATCTGTAAATTGTCACAAAACATCACAATGTAAGCTATTGATATTTAGTTGTTGTTTGAGTAAGGCTTTATAAATAAATACTATAGCTGATCAATAGTTCTAACAGAGACATTAGATGAATGATCAAAAGTACATTGGGTGTTAAAAAGTGTATACCTGTAAGTGTTGCTTTTATTTTGAAATGAGCAAAATGATGTTTCCTACAATGTATCTATCCTCCACCTTGTGTGCATAACCTTCATTGAAGTTGAAAGGTGGCTATGTCCCTGATATTTAACATTTATATATATATAATTCAGGAATATTTTCCCACTTTCGTTTTATAGTTTCATTTCTTTCTTTGTATCTTTGTATTCCCCTAAGATGCATTTCTGACGTATATTCTATTTATACTTTACCTTCATACCATGAGTGATTCCAAATCCCATACTTAAACTGTTAGTTTTCTTGTAACATGTGGTTTGACTATGTTTGTGTTTGATAATGTCTAGTACTTAGTACTTGTTACATACATATATAGTTACAATTCTACTGATTACAATGTATCTACCTGTGTATTCATCATTAAATCTTCTGCCTCTGATTTTTATCTGTAACAAAATGTATAGCATCCATAACTTTTGCTTAATATTCCTTCTCATATTTTGATTCATACTTTTTCTTTGCAAAACTTACTTATGACTGAATTGATAATTTATCAGCTTAGTTAACATGGTAGAAATGAATATTGAACAGACCTGTCATGTATTTTATACAAACATCACATGAGAATGACTAGAGACCAATAGGCCAGAAATAAATAGTTGCGACTGTGATCTCACGACTGGCCTTATTTTTTGGTGAAATCCATTGTATAAGAATTTTAGATTATATCCTACCTCTTATTCTCACTAGAGCCTTTTTCCTTCTATAATAGAGGCCATAATTCTGTGACTCCCCAATTGACAAAAGACTACTTCCAAATTTGGGGGAATAAATTCCAAAAAATAAAATGCTACTCTAACTTAGTTGTCTAACCTTCTCCAAATTTGGCCAAAAATTTGTGCTTAAATTTACCAAAATGAAAGGCTAAGGCCCCATCCCAATTTTGGAGAAAAAGGCCCTGCTGACATAAGGTATGCGTGGGGGTAAAAAATAGATTTTCCCCAACTAACTTACACTGTTTTTTTTGGGGTCGTTACCCTTGACATGACTGATCCTTTTTAGGAAATAATTTCCTTTTCTTTTAAAATTGAAAAATGAATTACTAGTTCAAATCAAAGTCAGTTGTGCAAAGAAGGTACATGCAAGCAGCATATCAAATTTGTATCATTAATCATTTATGTTCATTGTGCATGTTGTAATTATGGTTTTCTTACTTGAAATAATTTCCTTTCATACCTCCCTTTATAACCGACAGATCTGGACCGTAAGTTTCATATATACATACTATATATTTTGTATGGTCTGTAATAGCGTGATTTTATTATTCTGTCAAAGCTGAATAATTACACGGGCACTGAATGCAATTATTTTCAGCTTCGTACCACAGTCGATAGTTTTCATTTATTATACCATTATGGAATGTTTTACTCCACACGTTTATATAATATTATGTTGTGCATCATACAATACATGTACATTAGACAACCCATATATAACGAAAACCATCGAGTAATTTACAAAAGTAATCAAATTTCACCGAAGCAAAAAACAAATGCAAGCATTGACCGTGAAATTATCCAGCTTTAACAGTTTTATAAAATTACGCAATACTTCAATGTATTCCTTGTCATTGGAAGAATTAGCTGTTTTCATTAAGTTGCCCCTATTTTGTTGCTGTGTTTAATTAATTAATTGGTTTCCTCGTTGTTATATTGTTGTTTGTTATTTTCTGTTTGTAGTTGTCTCCCTTGTTTGTTTGTCACCTTGGACTTGTTATCGTACTTTTGTGTCCATTGTTTGCAGAATGTGAACTTGTCAACTTCTTTTAGGTGTTTGTTAGTGAACTGTATCTATTTGTCACCTGTTTATGTTATCTTGTTATATGATTTATGTTTAATTGTAAGTAGACAAGTATTTGTGTTGTTGTAGCCTTAGTTCATTGATTAATGTGTGGGATTTGTTATTCAGCAAACTGGGTTGGAATCCAGGTTGTGGTAGGTCAAACCCTTAAGACTATGAAAATTTGACAATGTAGATTTTCCTTCATATGTGGAGATGACATAATTATGTGTTTATGTATATACAATGTATTCAGTTCTCAATACTTCCTGTTTCCTAGGGGTATTGTTACATTACAATCTTTCAACCTTGAAGATACAGAGATGAAAACAGCTATTTCTATTTACTTATGTTACCAAGATGTCATATAAGACGGACTAGGATAACATCAATGCATGCTGGATATCAGTCAATTCATTGTTGCACTTTACAAACATACCTAACTTTTATATGTCTGTTTACTTGAGTTGAAATGATTATTGAAGCATATTTTGATTATTTGAACTTCCTTACAAGTAACTTTATATCTAAATTAATGTATGATTAAATCCTTTATTACAAAGAAATTGTCCTGAATATGTTTTATTTATGACTAGCACATATATTTAGAAAATCTGTTTGAAGCTGGCCATTTAAACATTAAAGTTGAAATCTAGCTTTGCATTGCAACATTTACTGTAGTTTCATTTATTTTCGTTGGGCGCAATTTTCGTGGTTTTTAGCTCACATGTCACAAAGTGACAAAGTGAGCTATTAGGATCACTCTCCGTCCGGCGTCGTGCGTCGTCAAACTTTATGTTGTGACCACCCTAGGGGCCACATTTTTGGCTCGATTTTAGCAAAACTGGGTCAGAACGTTAATATCAACAAAATCTCGGACGAGTTCGATATTGGGCCATTTGGGGTCAAAAACTAGGTCACCAGGGCCAAATAAGGGAAAACCTTGTGAACACTTTAGAAATCACTGTTTTGAATTTATCTTCATGAAACTTTGTCAGAATGTTTATTTTAATAATATGTAGGTCAAGTTTGAAAATGGGTAATTTCTGTAGTAAAATTAGGTCACTAGGGCAAATTGCTGGAAAACCTTGTGAACACTCTAGAAGTCACTGTTTTGATTGGATGATCATGAAACCTTGTCAGAATGTTTGTCTTCATAATATCTTGGACGAGTTTGAACATGGGTCATCTTGGGTCAAAAACTAGGTCGCTAGGTCAAATCTTATGAAAAACCATGTTAACACTGTAGATTTCACAGTTATTATTGGATCTTCACCAAACTTTGTCAAATCGTTTGTTTTAATGATATAACGGTCAAGTATAAATATGGGTCATCTGGGGTCAATAACTAGGTCACCAGGTCAAATCTTAGGAAAACTTTTGTTAACACTGTAGATGTCACAGTTTTAATTGGATCTTCACCAAACCTTGTCAAAATGTTTGCCTCAATGATATGTGGGTCAAGGATGAACGTGGGTCAGCTGGGTTCAAAAACTGGGTCACAAGGTCAAATCTTAGGTAAAAATCTTGTAAAAGCTCTAAATGTCATGGTTTTGATTGGATCTTGGCCAAACCTTGTCAGATTGTTTGTCTTAATGATATTAAGGACAAGTTCAAATATGGGTCACCTAGGGTCAAAAACCAGGTCACAAGGTCAAATCTTAGGAAAACGTTATTAACACTGTAGATGTCAAATTTTGATCGTATCTTCACCAAACCTAGTCAGACTGTTTGTCTTAATGATATGTAAGACAAATTCGAACATAGGTCGTCTGGGGTCAAAAACTAGGTCACCGGTTCAAAACAATGTTTCAATGAGTGAACAGTGATTGTCATGTGAGCGATATAGGGCCATCTTGGCCCTCTTGTTACTAAAATGGCTATTTCGTGGGGACATAGATTCGTGGATTTTGATTTTGGAAAAGAAATGCATTACCTCTGCATTCAAATTCGTGGGGATTTGATTTCGTGGATGAGCCAACTCACGAAATCCACGAAATTAAATCCCCAACGAAAATTAACGATTCCACAGTATGTAGTCAAGATACTCTGTATACAGTAGAACTCATAACTGATGAAGCATTATAATTCTGCCCTGCCCTGCCCTGTCCTGGTCCTTCTTTTCAATGGGGTTTAACGTCTTGCCAACAGCCCTGGGTCATTTGGCATTTTTTAAAGCTTCAATGTACAATGTAGGCCCATGTATAACCACCTGATTCTCTGTGAGTGTAAAATAGCTGGAAGCTTCCTCAAATGTGAACAATGATTTCTGGATTAATAAGACAGAGTGGTGAGGGTCTAGTGATGGCCGATCAGAGACTATAACCAATTGACCATGGAGGCCAATCTCTTAGCCCTCCATTAATTAGATACTAAAATGGTGATTGGCTGACTATGTGTTGTTATTTGTGACTTCATGTCATGCTAGTACATACATGTATATGTTGGTTGGTAGTTAGTATTGTTCACTTTTCACAGTAATATGATATATAAGATCAAAGATATGGTGATGGTGTTATGCTGCGTGCTCACCATGCTGTATGATAGTTCATTGTTGCATGTGCACGAGTTTACTGTTGTTTTATAGAGCATGGGCGTTTTATGTGGAACTATCATTCTACATACATTAAATATATTCAAGATTATATGCTTGGCTATTCAGAAATTAATACTCAAGAGAAATATTCAGTATCTAATAATTTAGTCTGAGTGTTTAAAGTGTTAGTAGGAATTTTTTATGTTTCACTGTTCCTTGTTAAATGTCACTTTTGTTATATGCTGAGAATGCTAGTGCTTTTAGAATCTGGTATAATAAGGAGGGGAAATATCTACATATTATATAGCTGTATTAATCTCATGTATTGAGTTTTAAACTTTTAATTCTTTGGTAATGTTATTGGACTTAGTGACTATCTTTTACATGTTATGTTCAAATTTATTATTTGAATGGTATGCACGTACAAACTTGATTTTACTTTGAAATAAGGAAAATTTATTGTCTGATTTTTGCTCAGTTAAGAGTTATCATCAGTTTCATTCTGTAGCACCTCTTGGTGTTGCATGTTTACTTAGAATATTACTGTTGTAATCTTTTTGCAATCATTAATATGGTTTAATTGAATGCCCGGCATTTTTAGATATTTTTTGAATTTTGAGTTTAAAAACTTGATGTATTTGTGAGATATATGATGTGCATTTATTTATGTGCATTTATATTTAGTACCGCTACTATTAGTTGTGGTTTATGAAAAAGAATTACTGGTATTTAGAACTTGCATCTATTGACTTAATTGTTTTTAGGATGTTTTTTTTATACAGTAGCTAATTGATGCATGTGCTAAACAAGGTTCTCATTAGATGTCAAAAGTTGAGGGTCAGATATACAACCCTTAGCTGATAATTATTTAAATGGGTCAAAGAAATTTCCTACTAATATGATTGTAAATTTGACCCTTTTTTAGAATTTTTTCCGAGTCAAAAGCTTCATTTTGCTAATTTCAGGAGTCAAAATGCCATTTTAAGGGTCAAATGAAAGCCCTAACTAAATCATATTACATTATGTACATGTAGTACAGATTAATATTCTCTATTTGCAAAAAAATAAAATGTCAATTCAGTCAAACCTGTGTTAGTGGCCACCTCCGAATAAAATCCTCCCTGTGAATAAAGACCATTCTTTTAAATGCTTTTAACAATTATTTGGAACAAAATGACCACGGGTAATGGCTACCTCTCAATAATGGCCACCTGTCAATAAAGGCCACATTTTGCCTTTCTCAAGAGTAGTCTTTATTCACAGGTTTGACTGTTTTATAATTGTGATGATTCCCTTTTACTGCTAAGTTGATACGGGGATACCCATCTTCACAAATCTCTGCATATTTGTCTGTGTGGCGGGTATACCCGTTTGGGATTTGAATGATAAATAACCTTACATTTCGTAGAAATTCCTTGGCAATACAGTGCACAATGCAGGAAATATGTGCCTGGTAGCGAAAGGGTTAATTGAAGTATTAATTCATTGATCTTACCTGTATAAATATTGTTCTATTTTCAGGGAATCAGAAGCTGCATTTGTTGCAGACAGAGATCAGACTCAGCCAGGTGAAGAATGGGAGAAAATCTGCCGACTTTGCGAGTTTAACCCCAAAAATTCAAAGAACACAAAAGATATTTCACGCATGAGATCTATTCTCCTTCAGTTGAAACAAACGCCACTAGTCAGATAAATAAGACATTCTTATGAAATTGACAAGCTTCTTTAATTGTGAACCATCAGTTGCATATATTATGCATGCTTGTATAAAAACTTTGTCATGCAGTATTACTGTCCTGAAACTAAAAATATGATGGAAATTTGTTTAGTTGAGTTAAGAATTTTACTGAGAAATATTTCGAGTTTTACAAAATACGAAATTAACCAATTCGCATATGAAATTTGCAATTACCTGTTTCGTCATGAGAAGTTTTTTTTTTTTAGCCAAATACCTGATTTTCGAGCAACTCTTGTCATTTTCTTTGTACGCAAGCATATTTTTAGATATATATTTAAGTGCATTTGCATGTATATTTTGAGTTTTAAAACCATTCAATTGTTGAATAATTTTGTGAAATAACCTTGAATTCATAGAGTAGAAGTGTTTTTCTGATACTTCTTCAAAGTTGATAATGACACAGGAACTAATGGATTTGGCAGTATGAGAATTATTTATTTTATTTCAACAGTTCTGGAGCTTGTTAGATGCAAGGCAACTTGTTGTTGTTTTGATGATGGTGTTGTTTTTTTATCATATGTGAATGTTCACAATATATAGCCAATTATGCAATTCTCTAATTTAGAAAGTTTTGTTAATTTCGTAATTGATACTGATTTTAAGTGATTTATTCATTAACATTATTGTGTAACATCAAATTTATATTATTAGATGTTAGTTTTTGGATTTATGATTTGTAGGTGTTTACGTGCAATATTGGTTCACACAGTAGATACATGGAGACCAAAAAACACTGAATATTTGTATAGGTAATGGCCAGGTTGTGACATCCATCTTGTTTAAGTGTTTTTCCATTTGTACACCTTTTGTTGGGAAAAAAACTTAAAAGAAATGTACAGCAGTGCATTAGTGTTACCAGTTTTATCTGGCCCCTTATATTGTTTTAAGGACCTGTCAGTAATATGATCCACACCTGGACATTTTCCTAGAGTACTAAGTTTATGTTGTGATGAAAGATTGTTTTCTTTATTTTAAAATCACATAATTATACATTCCATATCATATCAGTGTTCAAAAAATTTCCAAAAAATAATCAAAAGATTGGTGTTTTTTCTCTGTCGACTACAAAATACTTCCTATTGCCAACTATTTCACGCAATTTAAGTCTTTTCACTCTTCACAATTTTTAGAATACAGGATTAATGTTAATATACATTGGTAAACGCGAAAGTTCATTATTTATGTATCGAATTCTGTTAATTAATATATTGTTCATTCAGAGCTGTTACAGTTTTAAACTGTTGAATGTGTAGAACAAAACATGTATTGTAATAAATAAAATATATGTATAAACAAACATCTATATCTTGTTTTTCCTTAACATCACAACAACTTCTACCATGTTGGTTATTTGTCACAGTGCAAAAGCAATAAGTATTTTTTTCTTGTCTTGACTGTTGGTGTGTCCATCCGTTCTAATTTCGGTTTTCGAGCGATAACTCCAGAAATATTTATGGATTGATTTCATATTTTACATGAAGGTGTATAATGATAAAAACTGGTCATATTCAATTTCCGGTCAAATCTGAATACTCACAGGAGTTATGGCCCCTTTTGAATTCTTAGGTGGTACACTAGGAAGTGATATATGTGTTGTGTATAACTCAATGCAGTTTAAAAACAACAACAATACGTGTTAAAATGTTGGATTTATTTATTACTATGTATGTATAAACCGATACACTTGAATTACATATGAATGAATAATACATACAAATGAATTACGCGTCTTGTTTTGACTTGTAAATAGTTTTACCAGGTTGTTTAATATGATCGGTTATTCACTATTATACGTAGGGAACTGTGAATGTCAGAACTCGTTCTAAAAACAGATCACCTCTATATAGACATTGTTCAATGTTAATTAATTCTCATACAAGTACTTCAACATGGCTGTTCATTGGTGTCTCATTGTGATTCGTTTGCACTAGTCCTGAAAAAAAGATGATATATATATATATTTTTAATCTATTTATTCCTCACTGACGTTAAGAAAGTCGTTAAACGGTGCTTACACTATACATGTAGCAGCTTAGATAGATTAGCTAATCAAATGTAGAAGCTGATTAAACGTTGTATATCTAGACTGTATACTTTGACATAAAATGTAATGAAATGTACAAATAACCACATTAAGTACTTTAAATAATATAACATCGTAATATTTTTTTATCAATTCAAATGGCACTACTTTCTCCGACTTTTCACCACGCGTATGAATGAATATCCAAAATTGAGTAGTAATATGTTTATAATAGTTGGTAATGTAGCCGCTATTTACAGAATGTCTAGATAGTATGGGAGACTCAAAACTTGTTAACTTCGAATGATCAAAGTGAAGCACTTATAAACGACACGTATTTTGCATTATTGTTCAGGATATAGTTTCTTGACACAGAAACGCCGCATACTTTTAACAATTGCAATCTTTACCTTGTCACAAAATCGTGTCTTTCATTATCATTTAAAAATTAAGCACATTTGAAGAAAGCATGTTACAAAGATTATTTTAAGGTGGGACCTACCAAACGATGGAAATGACGATGGGTCACATTTCATCCGCCATCTTACAAACATTCTCAAAAACTTCGCTTAAGTACAAAATGTATCAACATTCACTATATTACGTTGCACCCCCTGATTGTGACTAGTACGATATTATGGGTGGACTATTAGTACGAACTGAAACGTTTCAGAACTAAATATGGAATTACTGGATTCCATAAGAAGCTGGAGTCCAAGATACAAGTATGTGAAACTTTCTCATACTCACCAATAAAGCAGAAGTGCTACTAAAATCCTCATGTTTGAAATGACGAGCGTATTCATTTATATAATCTTGGTGTCTGTTCACCTCAGCCAGCCGATATTACGTTAGGAATTTACTGCCAAACAACCATATCCGCTACGCTCACACTAACCTAGATCTGTCAACGTCTAAAAAGTAGTCCGGCTTCACAATGACAGACGTCGCGTGATTTCAAAATGGTGACAACACCTCGGTAGATTGTTTAGCTCGTTTGAAAAGAATTGCATACTTAAACTAAATCATACGAAACTGATATCCGAGTCTGGTATGTCTTCGTTATATTATCCGCGTTTTAAAATGAATGTTTACTTCGAACGCTACCACCCCACAAAATCAAGTTAAATAAATCAAATAATCCACAATGACACAGCTTTGTAGCATGGTTGCACAGAGCAACCTCAAACGTTCTTCTGAAACGATAATACACAATTCATGGGACATCTAACAAATAATTATAAATACGAGTATAATTATATTAACATATACGTATACGAACCTGACTTTTTGGACTAATAAACATACACCGAAATAAATTCGATCAGCATTGCAACTGCCGAAAAATACATCCTTAACAATAATACTGGTCTGTAAATAATCTGGTCGCAAGGACTGTCCAATTGCATTTTCTGTGTTATCAGTTTTGAACTTTTACTGCTTACCTGCTAACTGTTGTAATCTTCTTATTGACACTGCTAATGTGCTGAGAATGCATGGTGGCACCTTCACCACGCTTGTTTACAATGATAGCATGCTTGCTGAAAGTTACAACTTTTATGCTGTTGAGACCATATCATGTCTACATTATAATTTCATCTGGCTGTTTGACAGTGCAATGTAGCGTAATGAAATATATTTCAACATGCCGGAGCTGTATAAAATACATGATGTGACCACACAATAGGCCTTTGAAAGATGCAATAAGCCACTAATCATAATATCAATTGCAAAATTGAACGTCACATTTTGATACCAGGGGACGCACGTTCGTGGTAGGGCTGTAATGAATCCAATTTTTTACAGTTCGGATCCAATCGAATCCAAATGGTGATTTTCGGATACTTCGGATCGGACCCAATTTAATTGCGACATAAAATGATATTCAGTGTAAGTTGAAGGATTGAACATATTGATCTTATCTCTTTATAAGAAAATCAACTGTACCAGCTTCTTGATATTCAAGCATAAAACAAGTCCTTTCTTAATGTAAATAAATCAGCGAAAAACTAAATATTCACAAAAAAATATTTAACTTTTATACACACCAATATTGAGATATTTTAAGTGAAAGAATCACATTTCAAGCAATAAATACCTAATATTTTATGAGTTGGTTAGGATAATAAATTAACACAATCAAATAAAAGACAATTGTGCACATCAAAACACTGCATTGTATTTAATAGTGATGAACCATATGTTACAATATACAATGTATACTCATCTAATGTTAAAACTGGTATTATGCTACAATACAAAGTGTAAATCTATAATGCATCAATTAGTTCCAAGCACTAAACCAAAAATAGAATGGACGTTTGTAGTCTATATGACATTTATATGTTTAAGTGCAAGGATCCAAATAAATGTATAATAATTGTCAGGGTCAAATTAGCGCACATTTTCATCAAAGGCTGATTATATATATAGGCTTTGTCATCCTTGATCAATAATCATTTATAAATCAAGACACTTTGAAAATGTATTACAATTTTGTTTTGACCTGTTAATGTACATCACGAGTTTTTTTTTATCTGATTTGTTATTAAATATTATTTAATAGACAACAGTGACTGTCCGATCAGTTAAAACGAAGTCGTTCACAAAACCGAACACCTATGTAAATGATAGGCCCAGGGTAGACATAGCAACTAACTCATTAGTCAATGTTTATTTAATTATATCATTCTCATATAAGTACGTGTGCTTCAAGTGGGCTGTTAAATTGCAACTGTCTTAATCATTCTTGCGATTCGTTTGTACCAGGCGGTGGTGATGGCTGAAAAAGATGATATAAAACATTTTTAATCCATACCTCGTCTGTGTTAAGAAAGTCGTCAAAAGGTGCTTGCGTAGATGTGTGTGAAGTTGGCGGCCTAGCGGCCTGGCGGCGTGAAGTTGGCGGCCTAGCGGCCTAGCGGCCTGGCGGCGTGAAGTTGGCGGCCTGGCGGCCTAGCGGCCTAGCGGCGTGAAGTTGGCGGCCTGGCGGCCTAGCGGCCTAGCGGCGTGAAGTTGGCGGCCTGGCGGCCTAGCGGCCTAGCGGCCTAGAATTTTATACCCCCAATCGCCCAGAAATGCATCAGAATCACGTTCTATAAGCATTAGAAACTATTTTGGATGGAAAAGTCGCAAAAAATCACTTTAACATAGGTATGAAATTTCGCCGAAAACTTAGTTTTTTCACCCACCCAAAATATTCAACACCCAATCACTCAGAAATGTATCAGAATCACATTCTACATGCATTAGAAACGATTTCTGACGGAAAAAGTCGCAAAAAATCACTTTTTCATAGTTACGCCGCTAGGCCGCTAGGCCGCCAACTTCACGTTTTCAGCGGCCTAGCGGCCTAGAATTTTATACCCCCAATCGCCCAGAAATGCATCAAAATCACGTTCTATAAGCATTAGAAACTATTTTGGATGGAAAAAGTCGCAAAAAATCACTTTAACATAGGTATGAAATTTCGCCGAAAACTTAGTTTTTTCACCCACCCAAAATATTCAACACCCAATCACTCAGAATTGTATCAGAATCACATTCTACATGCATTAGAAACGATTTTGGACGGAAAAAGTCGCAAAAAATCACTTTTTCATAGTTACGCCGCTAGGCCGCTAGGCCGCCAACTTCACGTTTTCAGCGGCCTAGCGGCCTAGAATTTTATACCCCCAATCGCCCAGAAATGCATCAAAATCACGTTCTATAAGCATTAGAAACTATTTTGGATGGAAAAAGTCGCAAAAAATCACTTTAACATAGGTATGAAATTTCGCCGAAAACTTAGTTTTTTCACCGACCCAAAATATTAAACACCCAATCACTCAGAAATGTATCAGAATCACATTCTACATGCATTAGAAACGATTTTGGACGGAAAAAGTCGCAAAAAATCACTTTTTCATAGTTACGCCGCTAGGCCGCCAACTTCACGTTTTCAGCGGCCTAGCGGCCTAGAATTTTATACCCCCAATCGCCCAGAAATGCATCAAAATCACGTTCTATAAGCATTAGAAACTATTTTGGATGGAAAAAGTCGCAAAAAATCACTTTAACGTAGGTACGAAATTTCGCCGAAAACTTAGTTTTTTCACCGACCAAAAATATTAAACACCCAATCACTCAGAAATGTATCAGAATCACATTCTACATGCATTAGAAACGATTTTGGACGGAAAAAGTCGCAAAAAATCACTTTATCGTAGGTACGCAATTTTGCGACCCTGAATATTTAATACCCAATCACTCAGAAATGTATCAGAATCACGTTCTACAAGTGTAGGAAACTGTTTTTGAAGTAGAACTCGCAAAAAACACTCTCGCGGCATCATAGTTACGCCGCTAGTCCACTAACTTTCCTTCTTTCAGCGCTTAGAACTTATTTTACCATTAATGGTAGAGAAGCAAGTTTATTTAAACTAAATACATCTTATACAATATCGAAAGCAAAATCGGGACGGATTAGTGTGTACACTAAGACATATAATTTATCATCCAGAAATCAATTCTAACCACGGCGACACTTATCTATTATTTTAGTTTTCCGAAACGCTGGTTTTAGTTTTTTTTTGGTCTAGACTACTGATAAATTCATGCAGAAACGTTTCAAGGTACGTAGTCGTGAATTATGTGTATTTAACTCATACATTTCGAAAGCGGCGAAGAAACATGCACAAATGTTCCGTTTTTTTATTATGTTATATGCAGTAATCACGAGATCGATCCCAGTCCGCTCAAATCTTTATGTGTTGATTTGGTAATGAAATAACTTATTTGGTCATTCATCACTACCTTTGATTCAAGTAGGGCAGATCTCATTCATTGGAACAATTATTTGCGCTCAGTAAGCGCCGGTCCCAACTCGCCATACTTTCAAGTGCGTGTTGTCTACTTGCATAAACGCGGCGATCCGAATGTTGTGAGTACCGGCTGCGGATTTACCCCAGTACTCACGTTCATCATACTTGCACGCGCTTAAAACATCAGAGTGAGAAAGGGTTCGGTTCGTAAACAGTACATGCAAGTACGGCTTCATACGATAACGTGAAAATCGCAAGACGATAGTACGTTGTAAGCACGTGTAACTCACCACGTGTGCAACGTAAGATCTCGCAACCGCTAATGGCCAGACGGAATCGGAATTTAACATTATTACGTATATTTATTTGTGATAAACATGTACTGTCTACGAATTTCTGGATCACCCCTCGCATATTCCACGGTAGATAGGCCAATAACAAGGTCATTGATAGACTAGCTTCTAATTACACAATCAGTTATTAGATGGCTAATATATAGCTACTGAATAGATACTTAAATTGATTCCCTGATTGATACATTTTTTAAGCAAGACGTATATGTGCATGTTAAATGCAAAATGTTAAGAATAAGACAGGTCATATAATATGATTAAAGAAATTAATGACTAAAAAAAACACTGGCATTTGCAAATATTTGCGTCGCACACCAATACATATTTCCCACATCTACAATATTTACCTTCCTTGGTTTGAATTGGCGGTCATCTTGAAAGTCAACTTGCTTATGTGTTTAATAGAAAAAAGTAGTTACTAAACAACTCAATGTACAGAATATTAAGTTTGAAACCCATAAGCATATCAGATTACGAAAATGCGTCGCTTGTGATATATCCCATAAAATTCAAAATATGAACGATAACTAATACATACAGAAAGATAAGTGACGTATTTTCTCCATATCAGGTTTTAGCACATTTTATGCGATCTATTTTTCAAATATCAAATGAAATGCGGAGATTTCATTGGACGAGAAATTAGGACAAACTGTAAAACCTATCAAAATTAGAGCTCTCAGCTTTTGGAATCATACTTCATAGACGAAACGCATTTTCTATTTAAATGTAAATGGCATGATTCAATAAGATCTCATTATATTCTATTACATGGATAAAACAAAATGCATCTATATAAGATTTAAGACAGAACAATTACTTAATTTCAGTAATGCCCTAATAATGAGAAACCCTTCCTTATTCATTCATAAAGTCGTCATTTTGTAAACATACGTGATAGTTAATCGTCAGCTTCATCAAATAATCAGATTGTACTAACAATCAAATCTACTGTTTACTTAGTTATTGTGAAGTTTGCAATTGTTAAAACAGAAGGATCGTAATGGAACTAATGAAATCGTGCGATGTCGGAATATTCCGTAGCGCGATCGGCAAATATCGCCGTATACCGGCTAGTTTCCGAATAGCTATACTTTTTTACAATTAACTTTTACTTTCACTTCAAAACCTGTCATATAGTCCAACATCATGATATTAAGTTTGAATATAATTCACACCAATTATATAGATTTTCTGAAAAAATCCTAAACTACGATTAATCAATCGATAGTTGTTTATGTCAGTTCATTTCTATTATCGATAGCAATTTTGTTCCGTGTATGGAACTAAAAACATGGAAAATGAAAAAACTCTTCAAAACCAGATTATCACTAGGTCGATTTTAATTCGTTTCTAACACTGAAGTATGCATTTAAAGTGATATGTGGCCATAATCAAGATATATTATTAAAATGGGGCGTATTGAAGAGCTTTCCGGTATGTATTAAATCAGTAAATACAACGGTAACAATGCATATTTTAGTACCGATGAATTCGGAAAAGTATAGGCTGGGTAGGGCTACATAATAACTCGAAACATCTGATAACTTAGATAACCATCATGCTAGGTTGATGGAATTTAGCACATGAATATCAGAATATGTACATAAATAGATGGTAATATTGAGATTGTGTATGTTAATTCCTAAGCATGAATATCCATCAACTGTACAGTTCCTAATTTAGGATTTCTCCTAACAGTCATTGTTGTGTTGCGAGCAACACCAGTGACTAGTCTCATATGAAAAAATCGAGTTCCGACACTACATTCAGTACTTTGATTTTCTTATACGTTCTATTTTGTCTGAAGCATAAGCATGTATTAACATAACGATTTCTTCTTTGGCACGAAATTAGTGTACCTATTCACGTATTCAGAACACTTACTAAATGATAAATCTTTTATCTTCGTTCACGTACACATACACGTGACCATTTTGCGACTTTCACTTCAAAAATAGTTTCTAAAGTTTGTAGAACGTGATTCTGATACACTTCGGAGTGATTGTGTGTTTAATATTCCGGGTCGCCGAAAGTAGGGTAGTTAGTGGCCTTGCGGCGTAACTTTGTTGCCGCGAGAGTATCTTTTGCGACTTTTCCCTTGCTTGTAGAACGTGAATCTGATACATTTTTGACGATTGTGTGTATAATATTCCAGATAGCTAAAAAGGTGAAGTTTTCGGCGTAATGGCGTACCAGTATGGTGAAGTGATTTTTTTTGCGACTTTTCCCTTCCAAAAAAGTTTCTGCATCAACTTAGTTTATTTATCAGTAGTCTAGACAAAAAAACCCGTAAAACCTGCGTTTCGGAAACTAAAATAATAGAGAAGTGTCGCTATCGCCGTGGTTAAAGTTGATTTTTGGATTATAAATTATATGTTTTAGTTCACACACTCATCTGTCCCGATTTTGCTTTCGATATTGTATAAGAATGATTTAGTTTAAATAAATTTGCTTCTTTACCATTAATGGTAAAATAAGTTCCTACAATATATATTAAGCCGCTCGATGATTACTTGAGTATACGCACTGAAAGAAGGGAAGTTAGTGGCCTAGCGGCGTAATTATGATGCCGTGAGAGTGTTTTTTGCGACTTCTCCATCCAAAATAGATTCTTATGCTTGTAGAATATGATTCTGATAAATTTCTGAGTGATTTGGTGTTTAATATTCCGGGTCGGTGAAAAAACTAAGTTTTCGGCGAAATTTCGTACCTACGTTAAAGTGATTTTTGCGACTTTTTCCATCCAAAATAGTTTCTAATGCTTATAGAACGTGATTCTGATGCATTTCTGGGCGATTGGGGGTATAAAATTCTAGACCTAGGCCGCTGAAAACGTGAAGTTGGCGGCCTAGCGGCCTAGCGGCGTAACTATGAAAAAGTGATTTTTTGCGACTTTTTCCGTCCAAAATAGTTTCTAATACATGTAGAATGTGATTCTGATACATTTCTGAGCGATTGGGTGTTTAATATTTTGGGTCGGTGAAAAAACTAAGTTTTCGGCGAAATTTCGTACCTACGTTCAAGTGATTTTTTGCGACTTTTTCCATCCAAAATAGTTTCTAATGCTTATAGAACGTGATTCTGATGCATTTCTGGGCGATTGGGGGTATAAAATTCTAGGCCGCTAGGCCGCTGAAAACGTGAAGTTGGCGGCCTAGCGGCCTAGCGGCCTAGCGGCGTAACTATGAAAAATTGATTTTTTGCAACTTTTTCCGTCCAAAATCGTTTCTAATGCATGTAGAATGTGATTCTGATACATTTCTGAGCGATTGGGTGTTTAATATTTTTGGTCGGTGAAAAAACTAAGTTTTCGGCGAAATTTCGTACCTACGTTAAAGTGATTTTTTGCGACTTTTTCCATCCAAAATAGTTTCTATTGCTTATATAACGTGATTCTGATGCATTTCTGGGCGATTGGGGGTATAAAATTCTAGGCCGCTAGGCCGCTGAAAACGTGAAGTTGGCGGCCTAGCGGCCTAGCGGCGTAACTATGAAAAAGTGATTTTTTGCGACTTTTTCCGTCCAAAATAGTTTCTAATGCATGTAGAATGTGATTCTGATACATTTCTGAGCGATTGGGTGTTTAATATTTTTGGTCGGTGAAAAAACTAAGTTTTCGGCGAAATTTCGTACCTACGTTAAAGTGATTTTTTGCGACTTTTTCCATCCAAAATAGTTTCTAATGCTTATAGAACGTGATTCTGATGCATTTCTGGGCGATTGGGGGTATAAAATTCTAGGCCGCTAGGCCGCTGAAAACGTGAAGTTGGCGGCCTAGCGGCCTAGCGGCGTAACTATGAAAAAGTGATTTTTTGCGACTTTTTCCGTCAGAAATCGTTTCTAATGCATGTAGAATGTGATTCTGATACATTTCTGAGTGATTGGGTGTTTAATATTTTGGGTCGGTGAAAAAACTAAGTTTTCGGCGAAATTTCATACCTATGTTAAAGTGATTTTTTGCGACTTTTTCCATCCAAAATAGTTTCTAATGCTTATAGAACGTGATTCTGATGCATTTCTGGGCGATTGGGGGTATAAAATTCTAGACCTAGGCCGCTGAAAACGTGAAGTTGGCGGCCTAGCGGCCTAGCGGCGTAACTATGAAAAAGTGATTTTTTGCGACTTTTTCCGTCCAAAATAGTTTCTAATACATGTAGAATGTGATTCTGATACATTTCTGAGCGATTGGGTGTTTAATATTTTGGGTCGGTGAAAAAACTAAGTTTTCGGCGAAATTTCGTACCTACGTTCAAGTGATTTTTTGCGACTTTTTCCATCCAAAATAGTTTCTAATGCTTATAGAACGTGATTCTGATGCATTTCTGGGCGATTGGGGGTATAAAATTCTAGGCCGCTAGGCCGCTGAAAACGTGAAGTTGGCGGCCTAGCGGCCTAGCGGCCTAGCGGCGTAACTATGAAAAATTGATTTTTTGCAACTTTTTCCGTCCAAAATCGTTTCTAATGCATGTAGAATGTGATTCTGATACATTTCTGAGCGATTGGGTGTTTAATATTTTTGGTCGGTGAAAAAACTAAGTTTTCGGCGAAATTTCGTACCTACGTTAAAGTGATTTTTTGCGACTTTTTCCATCCAAAATAGTTTCTATTGCTTATATAACGTGATTCTGATGCATTTCTGGGCGATTGGGGGTATAAAATTCTAGGCCGCTAGGCCGCTGAAAACGTGAAGTTGGCGGCCTAGCGGCGTAACTATGAAAAAGTGATTTTTTGCGACTTTTTCCGTCCAAAATAGTTTCTAATGCATGTAGAATGTGATTCTGATACATTTCTGAGCGATTGGGTGTTTAATATTTTTGGTCGGTGAAAAAACTAAGTTTTCGGCGAAATTTCGTACCTACGTTAAAGTGATTTTTTGCGACTTTTTCCATCCAAAATAGTTTCTAATGCTTATAGAACGTGATTCTGATGCATTTCTGGGCGATTGGGGGTATAAAATTCTAGGCCGCTAGGCCGCTGAAAACGTGAAGTTGGCGGCCTAGCGGCCTAGCGGCGTAACTATGAAAAAGTGATTTTTTGCGACTTTTTCCGTCAGAAATCGTTTCTAATGCATGTAGAATGTGATTCTGATACATTTCTGAGTGATTGGGTGTTTAATATTTTGGGTCGGTGAAAAAACTAAGTTTTCGGCGAAATTTCATACCTATGTTAAAGTGATTTTTTGCGACTTTTTCCATCCAAAATAGTTTCTAATGCTTATAGAACGTGATTCTGATGCATTTCTGGGCGATTGGGGGTATAAAATTCTAGGCCGCTAGGCCGCTGAAAACGTGAAGTTGGCGGCCTTGCGGCCTAGCGGCGTAACTATGAAAAAGTGATTTTTTGCGACTTTTTCCGTCCAAAATCGTTTCTAATGCATGTAGAATGTGATTCTGATTCATTTCTGAGTGATTGGGTGTTTAATATTTTGGGTCGGTAAAAAAACTAAGTTTTCGGCGAAATTTCATACCTACGTTAAAGTGATTTTTTGCGACTTTTTCCATCCAAAATAGTTTCTAATGCTTATATAACGTGATTTTGATGCATTTCTGGGCGATTGGGGGTATAAAATTCTAGGCCGCTAGGCCGCTGAAAACGTGAAGTTGGCGGCCTAGCGGCCTAGCGGCGTAACTATGAAAAAGTGATTTTTTGCGACTTTTTCCGTCCAAAATCGTTTCTAATGCATGTAGAATGTGATTCTGATACATTTCTGAGTGATTGGGTGTTTAATATTTTGGGTCGGTGAAAAAACTAAGTTTTCGGCGAAATTTCATACCTATGTTAAAGTGATTTTTTGCGACTTTTTCCATCCAAAATAGTTTCTAATGCTTATAGAACGTGATTCTGATGCATTTCTGGGCGATTGGGAGTATAAAATTCTAGGCCGCTAGGCCGCTAGGCCGCCAGGCCGCCAACTTCACGCCGCTAGGCCGCTAGGCCGCCAGGCCGCCAACTTCACGCCGCCAGGCCGCTAGGCCGCCAGGCCGCCAACTTCACGCCGCCAGGCCGCTAGGCCGCTAGGCCGCCAACTTCACGCCGCCAGGCCGCTAGGCCGCCAACTTCACACACATCTTGCGTAGTAGGTAAATATATTAAGGCAATCAATTAAGGACGCTGAGATTCTCTCATTTATATAATAAATTATACGTTTTGTCTTATATGTACACACAAATCACGTGCTATCCACTTCAGCCCGGGTAACATCACGCTTTGAATGCTAGGGAAGTAACTATTTTAACCTCCAAACTACGGTGAAAACATAATGTGAAGTCATACACCTCAATTTCCCTGTACAGTATACTTCGACATAAAATGAAAAAATGTAATAAAAATGTACAACAAGTGCTAAATATAACGTTTCAGTGGAATCAAATGTCACTATTTTCACCGACACGTATCAACGAAAATCAAAATTAAGGAGTCTTAGGATAGAAATTAGTTTGGAAACCCATCCGCTATAAATGATAGAATGTTCCACAGAGTAGTCCAGATAATATCGTGGACTCAAAACTTACCAACTTCAAAATATGAAGTCGAGCTAAAACTACATTGCATTATTGTACCGTAGTTTCATGACAAAAAAAAACATCGCATACTTTTAACATTTGCAATCTTTAGCTTGTCATAAAGTTGTGTCATTCATTATCAGCTCGACATGATTAATTTAAGCTGCATTTTAACCCTCAGACAGTATCCTACAACTGCGACATGGGAGAATATTTGACTATAACAGATGACTTCATATAGACAAGATAAGTACTGACACATTTTCAATCTTGTGCATGCAGTTACCTCGCTGAAAAACATCTTTCGGTCAATGCTGAATAAATCAGCTGGCGTCAAAGAATGCAAACTGTCCCAAAGGTATCGCAACACCCGACCATTGCTAAACATAATAAGCGTCATAAAGGGGCTGTGCTTTGGGATTTTTATGATAAAAAACGTTCATCCATAATGCGTTCTTTTCGTAACATACACAGATTAGCGGGTTGTTTAAATCCCGGCAAGTTGATTTCATTGTAATTTTTGAAGCAAACTACATGTAATTTGAATTCAACACAAACTATGTCTGGTTTGTGCTTTTTGCTTGGCAACTGAAATGGTAACATAACAAAGAAATTTTTTTTCGGGGCAGAAATAACTTAATATGATGATTGAAAAAGAACAGTGGAATTGGCTAGCTGGGGTACACACATGTTCCTTCTCTAAACTCTTACTGCTTTTATCCCTATTCATGTACAAACAATGACTACAATATTAGACCACCAGAAGAAAGACGCCGCGCTGTCTTGTCACCAATTAGTGATTGGATTCATGCGACAATACGTCATATCCAACGAATGCACGGTACGGCAGTCTCTATCGACACTCCATAGCCCATTCGAATCAACTGAGTACATCATGTAAGAATTTAATGTATGCACAACTTACAAGTATTTACACAAGCTTACACCATGCATTAATATAGTTAGTATTATAGTTTGATATGTAATACTTACATGTGGGAAGCAAACACAGACTTTATGTGTCATGTCACATACAGGGTGTGACCTTTCTGGACAGCCATCGTCCTCTGTGTTTGTACAATCCGATGCTGCTGTACAGTCTTAAATAAACACTATCATTAACTAGGACACAAAAACATATCTTTATCATTTGTACAAATGCTTTTAAAATGTCATATTGTAATCATAGGCACTAGATTCCGTGATTTTTATACGTTTACAGACGTTCTTTTGCAATTTCACCCATCAAACAAAATGCAAATCTGTCGAAAGAAAAATCCTCATTTTTTCCCTTATTGAGTGTATAAAATACTCCAGTGGCAAAAAACTATGCTGTTGTTGAAAGGAGGTTGTTGCTCAAGTGAGGGTCACAGATTCGACAGATTGCGTTGTTTGATGAGTGAAATTGAAAAATATCGTCTATAAACGCATAATAATCACAGAATCGAGTGCCTATGATTGTAATCTGACTGATTAACATGAATTCGATCTTGAAAAGCCAAAACAAAAGCAGCACACTTTACTATACACGCGAAATATTGACAGCCACACCTCCGAATAAAGGTCACCCTGTCATTTAAAGTGCCAATCTTCGAAAAAAAACTGTCATTAAATATCATGAAAGCAAAATGACCTCCGAATAAAGGTCACCCTGTCATTAAAAGCGCCAATTTTCGAAAAAAAACTGTCATTGAATATCATGAAAGCAAAATGACCTCCGAATAAAGACCACCTGTTAATAAAGGGCATATTGTGTCTTTCCAAAGAGTGACCTTTGTTCAGAGGTTAAGCTGAATCTAGTATCATGTTCATCAGCTGCAGTCTGTATTTTAACTGCACGAAAGAGCGACTTTCTTATCAAGAATTTTCTTCCCGAAAAGAGAAAATATTTTATTTCCTAATGTTTCACACAATATGCTACAATGTGTGCATGTTTCATGCTACTTACGATTAACAACGATTTACTCATATAATAATGGTGTATATGATTCTTTTTCGTACATCAGTCCTTTAATTGCCACCTGAATCACATGGCATTGTGACGCACGTGCTTATTTGTTTACAATCACAATTTAATGAAAACCGTACAATATATTGTGCCATTCTTTTAAGCTATGATTTGACCAATGAAAATACGTTTTAGATCACATGAATATACCTTTATCACAAGTACAGATTCCTATGAATCTTCCAATTGGTCCAGGAAAATGTTCACAGAACGGATCATATCCAGTATCACATTTGGAATGTGACTCAGCACACGAGCTGTTTCTTCCGTAACAATCAAACGCTAGTGCGGCGGCTGAACATTAAAATATAGACATATTTTGATACATTTATACATGTATTTATACTCAACAAAATTTCTAAGAGGCTTCAAAATTAAGTGCAATTTTAAAACTAGGTGCCCGTTTAGAATTTTTTTTGAGTTGAATGTCAATTAAATGTGTTGAAATCTGTTGGTTGTCAGCCAATCTTCAAAAAACTAGACGACCAATTAGAAATAATATTATATTAATATACATTGTATATTATATTTGTTTATTTCAAAGTAGAATTCGAATTAGCATGCCATACACTGTATTCCATATGATAATACCGAGTTCAGTAATGCATCTACCAGGGTGCTTAGAAAACGTCGAAAATGACCCTTAGTTGATAATAATTCGAAGAGTCGATCACCAAACATTTCTGCTAATGTAATACATGTACATTTGTACATGTAGTAAATTTGACCCCTCGGTCGAAATTCTCAAGGGACAGAAACTTTAGTTTACAAAATTCCTGGTGTATGCTATTTTTTTACTCACCAACAAAACTGCAAAATACAAGTAAAGTCCTCATGCTTGAAACAGTCCAGCAATGTGTGTATTCTTTAACTACAGCACACTATTTTGATATATATATGCAATAGTTGCCCCTTATCGCCAATGAATTAGATCAAGGACTTTCCTATTACATTTTCTGTGTAATCAATTTTGAACTTTTACTGAAACTAAGTCAGCTGGTTGCAGTTTTTATGTTCTTAGTTTGGCTCATAAAATTTGTGCTTTATCTGAGGTACATTGAAAGACTGACTTAACAATGGCGAAACATACACACAAGACAAAATCATCATTCTTCAATTCAAATCATTTAATGTCTACATACATTGCTCATGGGTATAGCATTGGATCATGTTCGTGAGTTTGTACGTTTGGCAAAAGCACATCTCAGTGATGTTCCTTGAAGACATTAAGTTTAAGGCAATGAGTTTCCACCTTTGATCATTCATATGATAAGTAATCAGCTACTAATGGAGATTATTATGTATGATAAACTTATTCTTTCATAATCTCTTTATAAACCATCTCAAATACAAATCTACTGAAACACTTACCATGGTTTAATGTACCTGTAGTCAAGTTATAACTCAGAAAACTCAAAAGATACTATGTTTATTTTACAATACATCTGATTAATAATACATTGTCATGGTATTTACAAATAAGAAGGCCATGATGGCCCTATATCGCTCACCTGAGCATGGTAAGAGGAAGGGATAATTAAATCAAGGAAAGTTATGTGACATGGTAAAGAGTTATCTTCCCTAACTGTTCAGTAGTTGTTGAAATCAACTGACCCCCAGGACCGGGCTAATATTGACCATGGGGCTATGATTTGAACAAACTTGGAAGAGATCCACAACAAAATGCAACATCCAAATTATCTAAGCCCAAGGCCTCATGGTTCTCGACAAGAAGATTTTTTAAGTTTTACTAAACAAGTCCACATAAATCAAGTGACCCCCGGGGTTGGGGCCAATATTGACCCCAGGGAAATAATTTGAACAAACTTGGTAGAGGTCCACTAGACAATGCCACATACAAAATATCAAAGCTCCAGGCCTAGTGGTTTGGGACAAGAAGATTTTTTTTAATTTCCTATATAAGTCTATATAAATCAAGTGACCCCCGGGGCAGTGCCAATTTTGACCCGGGGCCACAATTTGAACAAACTTTGTAGAGGTCCACAAGATAATGCCACATACGAAAAAAATATCAAAGCTCTAGGTCCTCTGGATTTTGAGAAGTTTTTTTAAGATTTTCAAAAAAATCATTCCGGTTGCTATGGCAACCAGAGTTCTGCATGGAATGGAATTCTTTGAACAACTTTGGTAGGTCTTCAAGCAAGAAACACACCTGTGAAGTTTTGTTGAAATTGATCCAGTGGTTTAGGAGGAGATGCTGTAAAAAGAAAGCGTTGATGACGGACGACAACGGACAAAGCTTGATCCTAAAAACTCACTTTGGCACTCTGTGCCAGGTGAGATAAAAAAATGTTAAAAATACTAAACAACAAAATACTAAGCTATTCAGTTTTAAAACCCTTAAATTTACAATCTCAAATACTAAGATACTAATTAAATCAGGGTATTGCATCCTTGCTTACTTATTACTGTATTTTTCTTAAGTATTTGCTCACTGCTACTCAAAAAGTTAATACTACAAAAATGGAATAGCCTATTTATAATTTTTTTTTTTTTATTGTTTCATGTACCAAAGATTCTTGACTTTATTTTACACAATTTACCAAATTTGTAACAGTTGTTACCCTTGTTGAAAAATTGAAAAGTATTCATTTCTGTAGATATTGCATGGTGACATACGGTATCAGTATATTTTTCTTAATGAAATTAGACTGAAACTATGTTATTGCATCTTTCAACATGTTTTCATTGAAATTGATCTATTTCTTTCCTTTTTCGAAGGGCTTCTTTAAAGTCCCATAATCATATTAATTTATCGGTCGTAATAGTTTCTGTTTGTTCTGTAACAGAGGAATCCTGTGTGTTTTCCTCCCGTGCGTACTTTATAGCAAGAAAAAATGTTTCCAAAACCGCTATCGTATTTTTTTCAATATCATTGAAAAAAATACTATTTATAGAACAGCTGTGTTTTCCCGCAGTCATATTATGCACACAGCACGAAGTGAAATCATAAGCTCTATATATTTCAAGTTTACAAAAGCAAAATTCTCGGCGAAATCAGTGTTTTTAGAAGAAAAAGGGCTTGTTTCATCAGTAATAATTATCTTGGGATAATATCAGCAATTGTTTGTTTTTTGCATATATCTTTATAGCAAAAAGCTAATGGGATTTCAAAGACTTTAATGCAAATTAAAATTGAAAATATCTCTTAGAAAGTAAAGCATTTTCAATCATGGAAACCTAAAAAATAATGTTTGGCAAAAGGCAAAATATACCTTAACATAATAAAGTTAATACAATGTACTAACAAAACTCTAAAAGTTACATACAATGTTTGCATTACAATACAATCTGATTAACACATTGTAGCAGTATTTACATCAAAAAGCTAGAACTTAAATCAAAGTACTGAAAGTACTCATGGAAACTAAACTTACATAGCCGAGCACTGCAACATCAAACGGGAACTAGTTAAACAATAGTATGGCGGATGTAGATAAATATAGTACTTATGATGCAGTACAGCAAGCGAGTGACGGCCATGGAAAGCAGAACTATTGTTCAGTTACAAAAAATTACAAAATACCAAGCGATTCAGTAGAAACAACTATTTGTATTATATACTAATAGTTACAGGGTTAGTAACTGACCCGATATGGGATATACGGGTCTGTGGAAAACCATATGGGGCAAGATGGAAGGTCGAGTCCCGATATGGTTTTCCACAGACCCCTATATCCCGTATCGGGTCAGTTACTATCTCTGTAACGATTATCACGCAGACTACCTTCCTCCTCATCATTTGCAATAAAAGTCTCCATTGCAGACCCAATATTTAAAGATAAATGTCTCCATTACAGACCCAATATATTCCGCATGGAAACCTAATATAGGATATATTAGGTCACCACGTGACGTCAAAACATCCAATGATAGAAGAGTATTGTGTAGTAGGCGTGATATATGTATGTACGGTATTAACAGTATGTTACAAAACGAAAATAAAACACATCAAACAAAAACAGAAAATAATAAAACAAGGTAATCACTAAATCACTATACAGTTGTATGCCCTACCAAATCATTATATGCCAGGGGGTGGGGGCATAAAAACAATGAAGACAAGTACTTATACAGTAGAAGCATGTTAATTAAAAGAATGTCTCAATTATTTTAGAAATCAAGCTATTTCATACATAAGTCAAACTGTAATTTAACACATACAAAAAATACATCAATGTTTCAAGAGGCTAAATAACGTTTCTATAATGAAATAAAAAGGACCATATTTGTACAAATGTATATGAAAAATATTTTGTTGTTGAGTTCACCAATGTAGTCTTATAAAATCAATTTTTACATTGAATATTCACAAAAGTCATCTTTTACTGAGAATTGGTTGTTTCGAAGTCTAACAATGTATCAGTTTTAAATGAGATGTTCACTGTAGGTTTTGATTCCAGATATTCAGACATGTATTTCAATGATTCCTTTGCTGACAGAAGTCTACGAGTTCCTACATTAACTGCTCTAATCCTACACTGATATAAACCAACCTTTATCTCACATTTATTGTTTACAATACCATCAACAAAGTAATGAAAACATTGACGACTCATTGTGACACAATCCAACTCTACTTTTGCTTGTGCTACATTAGGATGTAGTTGCAATAAAACATCATCATGTACATGTAACTTCGTGTGCCAAAGCTTTAGTAACAAGATACATGGAAGAGTTTTCACAGCAGAGGTCAATGCATTCATTGTATTGTAATCCGACCTGTAACCAAGGTAACCATCAATATAAAGATGTTCAAGTTGTGAATCTTTTAAACAGTTGAATAAATCAACATAACTTGACCTTACAATCCTCTCTGATAATGGCCACAATGTCACAGACAGTAAACTAGAAGTGTTAACATTGTTACATAAAACATTCACATTCCACAGGCACAATGAAGTGAGTTTTGTATGTTTTGGAAGATTTAGAACCAACGTACAATCCCTATTGTCGCCTTGATGATAATCGCAAGACACGCTGGACAGATTTATATTTTCAATGCGAACATGGTCAGATAGATATTTCACCAGATACTGTAAACTGTTATGTTGCATTCTAACACAAGACAGAGACAATGATGTCAAATGATTGAGACTTCTCACAAGTAATTCTGGTATCAATGGTTTATAAAAAACATCACCTTCAATACCAACAGTGTGCAGCGTTGATTTATTTTGCAACATGCACTGAGAAAACTTAACAATATCAGCAGGTGACACATTTACTATGTTAACACATTGCAGATTTTTTAACTGATCAAACTCACCTAAATATATACACTCATCCAAATGTAAAGACTTAACATTTGTTGTATTTAGTACCAAATGTTTTCTCAAAACATCAACATCAGAATATTTATCAAATACAAAATCTTCTATCCTTAACTTGAATGTTTCACCCTTGCATGTACTTGAGCGACAGATTTCCTTGAAACAGCTAACAATAATATTCTGAAATGACTTGATCTGATGCCTATAAGAAGACTTGTTATAGTGAAATAAAGCATTTCTCCTGCATGATTTTAAATCATCTGATAATGTTAAGTAAATATTCTTGAACATTTTTGTAACTTTCTTGGAAGAAAATCCGGCAAGAAAGAGAAAGAAGTTTTCATATTGTACAACATCATTTAGACATTTCCATCTTTTAGCAACAGTAATAACTGAACTGTTTGTGTCAAATGATGATACAAATAATGCAGCAAAAAATTCTGGAAAAATGTTATGAATAAAAGTTATTGAAAGTTTTTCAACGCTAAAAAAGCCAGGAACTTCGTGTGTGGATATAACACCAATTTGACACAAAAAATCTGATTCTTCATCAGAAAAACAGTATGGTTTACCTTCTAGCTGATCCCTAGTAAATTTAATCTTTGATACATTGACATCCAGATGGAACATTGAGCTAAAACAAAGATAACATATACTATACAGTGAGCTGACATATTCATTTATATACCTGAGCCTAGACAGAGAATCAGGCAGCTGTAATTTAGATACAGTAGAAGGTGGAAAACTAACTTTCCTTTGTACAGCCCTTTGAAACAACATTTCTAAAATGTTAGCATAGACCTGAGACCTGGTCATGTCACCTAGTGCCCTGTCGTGCCACAAAGCCACCAATTGAGCATTAATCAAAGGATTGATAATACCATCAGCTAATCCATACTCCCTTAAGTCAGCTTCGAAATCAGATAACTTCATTTTAATAGATTTTTCCTTATTCAAATAATCTATGATATTTTCATTGAAATACATAACTGAATTTCCATGAATACCATAAAGATTAATATGAAAATCAGTATCTTTCTTTCCAAGTCGAACCCTTTCTACTCTGTGTGGTCTGCATACACTAAAATATGTACAGTTGTCAGAGTAGACCTTATCTGGATGATTAGGGACCCTTCTCCCCTTTTTTCTTGGTCTCCATTCCTCCATATTATCAAGTATAATGCAGCAAGTATACTTTCTGAGCACATTATGAATAATCAGAGAATCGTAGCTTTCGAAATAACGCTCTGTTATCATATCAATCACATGATAGTGATCAGTATCGCGTAGATTTATATAAAACATGAAGTCAAACTCAGATACATGTGCGTATTCTTTCTCGATCGTATGTCCACTCTTGGCCAAACTCCACATCAAACACAGATGCATACAGAAGGAAGTTTTGCCAACACCTGCATCACCGACTATGTAGATATCATTGTAGGACTTAATCTCATCACTAAATATATCGCCATGACATTTAACATGGCCCTGCTCCCTTTTGATTTCATCTAAACTACGCATTTTAGGTACTTTATACAAGAGTTTCAGATCTACACATTTATCGTCAAACAGCGGTAACACAGGCAAGGTCGTGAAATGTTGCAAGTAGAATTCCATAATATCTTCCTGCATAACTGAAATGAGAAATATTTAAAACCATTAAAGCTACTGTGACAAAGCAAACTGACGACTTAGTTGTGGACTAGTCTAAGCTACACAGTCATGTACTCAGTCTATATTTATAAATTATTACCTCTGAGTGTTAATTATTCTCAATGAAATTGAAATTATGAATATTTTCAAAGTATTCGAGATCACCATTGTTGAAAAGTAGCTGAAACTATGTTTTTAAAACTGAAGAAATAGAGTAGGGAAATATAACATATCTAAATACAATGTGTTGGCAAAAATATGTTTGTCAAAACTAATAAGAGTAGGCTGAATAACAGAAATAGTAGAGTTGAGTCAAACATTTTCAATACGAAGAATCATTGCTGCATGTTTAACCAGACAATAAACCACATTTTATTTAATACAGTAAGGATATATTTGGCAAAGTTTCGGGAAAAAATGTATCTTGCAGGGCAGAAAAAACATTCACTATGTGTTGTTAACATTTTGTATAAGTATGAACTACGATGACACAATAGCATTATACCAAAATGGACAGTCAAGATTTTGACAAAAATTATTGAATTAACTCAAGTCCCAGTCTATAGAGAAGTTCAACCATGACAGGGCCCTAGCTGCACCTTAGTAAAGTATTTACGGGAAGGGGCCTGGGGCCTCAGGTAGGGGAATTTCGCAGCATTTTAAGGAATAAGGGGAATTACTAGGTATTTTTTAAATGATTAATGTACAATTAATCAAAGGTTAATAAACATAACATCAACAACCAGTTTAAGCCAAAAAAATCATTTCTATTTTTCTGGAGGAGAATTTTTATCAAAAATAGGGGAAAAAAGTATATTATTTTAGGAGGGGAATGTGGCAGAATTTTAGCCCCAAAAAACTTCAAATGAGGGCCATGCATTAGTATATTCTTTACTCGTCTTCAGTACAGTGAACTTTCACTGAAGGCTAATAATCAATTTGAGACAGAAGAAGTGTATTAATATATTCAAATCTTGCTGGATATAAAAAATACTCTACACAGTTTGACGTTTACATTAAATGCTAGATACTTATAAGCAGCACCAAGTATATTACACTACCAACCTCCAGGGCCAGGATTTTGTTCAATTCCCGCAATAAGCAACAGCATCCTTACAAAGCTCACAGATCCTATAATTTTTATCAACACACTGAAGTCTATGCTCAATGGCATCGACAATACACCAGCACCACGGCAGGAAACAAAAGTTCCCACCCTGCTTCTGTATGTGTTCAGATCGTCACCCATATCTAGCTCTGAAAAAACAAGAACACAATACATATGATTAAGTGCGCCATTCACTAAAAATTAATTAAATGTTGAAACTAGTCTGAAAGTATTAAAAAATAATTAAATGTATGATTTGAACTTGTACAATGTATCGTAACACTTGTATTTCTCAACAGATTTTCTTATGAAAGTAAACGACAAGGCTGGGGGTTGCATAGTTTATAAATATTTCAAACTTGGGGATTGTAACCCATTTTTTTTGTAGTTTTAACCGATGGTTTTCATCAGCAATCAAGTCTTAATGAAAACCCTGCATTATACTTGTTTTCAGCAAGGACTTATACACAGTACAGTCTCAGTACCACCTCTGTAGAGCAACACCCCGTGGGAGCTGCAAATATTGGCCGTTGTTTAGAGGTTGTTTCTCTACAGAGGTTAAAGATACAATTAATTTCAACTTAATTTTCATATTTCTTTTTAATCCTTAATAGGGTAATTTTGAAGGTGTTGTAATAGAGGTTGTTACTCTACAGAGGGCCTCCACTGAGAGGTTTTGCTGTACATACATGTATGTATATGTGTCCTTGTTTTCAGTGACATCATTCTTGTTTGTTTTTCATACTACATTACAATGAATGAAGAAAAAAAGTGACACAAACTGACAAAAAAATCAAACGCTTTGAAGCAATGACAAGGCCTTAATCAGTGTTAATGCAGTCTTCGAATTAGTCTGTTGCCTGTCTGCCCGAAAGGATTTTTTCCCTCTTTAAGTCCTTATTTGGACAACCTATTTTTTTAGTTTTCTTCATAAAGTATATTGGTGGAGAACCTGCCACAGAACACTTATTCAAAGACTGTTAATGTCAATTTCAACACTATGTGACTAAATTAGTCATTGATATGTTGAATGATAAGTTTTAGAGTGTGTTAGAAATAAAATGGATTGTCGGAGGATTACCCTCGAGTAACCAGTTTCCGTGAGGTTAAGGAAACATCGAGGGCACTCAAGAACAATATTGTTTCCAGCAAAAATTTAAAACAATGTATCAATAACACAACTTAACACGTATAATCTCGCATATGTTTTAAAAATATTCTTCACTTGCTAACTCATGGATGCAGCCATTTTCATACATGTACAAAATGAGACTTCCATTAAGTATGGTAGAACAGTTTTCGTGAGGTTTAGCTTAATGGCTGAATTTAAACGAAATTTGCCAAATAGAACAAGAGATATCATTTAACGTGCAGTTTTATGTATTTAAAGGTTTATTTTAGATCCGTTTTTTTTAATTTTACAGTTTATTTTATCTTTTATTTCGGTATCAACAGTTATAGCCATAGCATAGAATTGTTGGTGAATATCGTCTGACTGCATTTTGCTGGATGCGGGCTAGATCTAGATCCATATATTCTAAATTTATATGCCAGATTTAGGTTTAATGCGGCTCGCACATTCTTATGATGCGATGGGGGGGATATAGCCTATATATTTGTATTGATCATTTATTGTATTTCGGGCAATATACTACATGGTGATTTTTTAACTAGTATCAAAACATTAAATTTAGGTGTCTCCAACCATATAAGTAGGTAACCTTTCCTTCCATTTCGTTATTTAAATATCAGCCACGGAACCAGTCATCCAAGGTCATGACGTAACTGTAAATGGTGTAAACAATCAGCAGCTAAACAAATTTTAGGAGAAAGATCGTTATATTTTGAAAAATCAATGTAAGATGTAGGTTTACTAATTGAATTATGTTTTTACATGCTTTTATCATAGTAAACGATGGGAAACTATTTTCTTGTTCTTCCAAGACCTATTCGAAGCATTTTTTTATTGCCGACAGCGGTGTGTCGTCTCAGCAGTTGGCTTCCAGTGTATGACGTCATTCAACAAATTATAGCGCGAGCTTTTTGTAAATATTTCCGGTATAAGGAAAACGAAGGTATCACGATTTAGGGTCACTCGACGGTACCACAGACATAGTCACAATGCGTTTGTACTTGGGGTATTTTGAATTGAGGGCATTTTGAGACTTGATCTGCCTCCGAAAATTACATAGGCTGCAAATAACGCCAAGATTCGTAGAAAGAGGAATTACGCTGTAGAATTATCCAACCTGATTAGCTCAATTGGTAGAGCATCTGACTTACAAGCAGGAGGTCTGATGTTCGAGCCCCGGCCCCCGCATCGGGTATTCACACCTACAGTATGTAAATCATGTAGTGATTGTAGGAATTTGCCCACTTTCAACAGCCTTGCTGTTGAGTTAACTCTTAAGGGATGTTGTTGAGTGTCTGTCTACAGTGCTATGGCCCGTACTGTATGGGTCCTGGGTTCAATCCCTGGTAAGGATCAGTTTTTTCTCGCTCATAATTTACTTCAGGCCTAATCCTCTGACAACCCATTCGACAAATTTTGTTATTAAACAATTGCTTCCAACATCGCCATGTAGAAATTACTAAGGACGTCACGATTTAATTAAGAAAATATTTTAATGTAGACAAAAGCTGTGCATACCTGCTCGACGGTTTCTATAACGTTGAATGACGTCACTTTGAACAGATAATTATGGTTTTCCGAAATCTTATTCGGAACGCCTTGGCTGATTTCGTGAACAATTTTAGCTTTTTAAAAAGCTAGTTGTGTGTTCATTTGCAAAACATACCAAAAGGCCCAATCTGTCTTCAAGACAATATGGGGCAGGTATAAAACAAACATTAGCTTTAATATGATATCAAAACTAATATTCAATAAGAAACAAAAAAGTTAAAAGGGGGGGGGGGGGGGGCATGATACACAAAAATCTAGAGGGGCGCCATGTTTTATACTTAAATTGCCGACAATATGTATATATACTAGATATCATAATACATTTTATGTTAAATCATGGAAGAAAGGCTGGATGGAAAATATTATGTTAGCCTAATATTAACTAAGTTTGCTTCAAACAGACGACAGTACGCATAAAAAAGATCAGTTAATTCTTGCAGACGCCATGGCATGTATATATACATACATATCTATGTAGAGCTAGTAGACCTATGCATACAGATAGAGAATTCTTTCTGGTAAGATTGCCGAGTATATAGCTATGCATTGTGGGATCGTCGAACGATATCGTTTGAGCTAGTTTTAGCAGTTGCGAATCCCTGTAATGTAATTTAATATACACTCGAATCGCTTTCTCACCAAAATCAAATGAAGACAGTGAAACAAGGCCACAAGTGAGTGACAGCATATAGCGTAACTCAAATCTTACCAGAAAGAATACCATGGATATGAATAAAGATCAGTCTCTCCCCTAATAAAGGCCATCTGCCAATAAAGGTAATATTTGTCCTTCCCAAGGGTGGTCTTTGTTCACATATTTTACAGTACCAGACGCAATAAAGAAAGGTGTATTTATAATTGAAAAGTGCCTTCATATAGAAATGACGAGGTAACACGTACCAGGGATGCTGTTATATAGAATCCCTGCACGTACATAGCATTGTTCTTTGTATAAATACATGATAAATGTGTTTTTGGTCCGTATGACAAAAATTTGGGGCATATATGAACCATTTGAACACCACAACCCTTCAACGTGCTAACCCGGGCCCCTTTGCTCTGAATTATGGAGTACGAGTATATCTAAATTGTTACCAAACTAAACATGATGTAACTACTGCATGTATGCGAACCCGTGATAGCCAGATATCATTCTATGACAATATAATTCATTTACATAAATATCAATTCAAGGATTGAACAATTTATTCGAAAACTTTTAAATGATTATAAAACTGTTATAAATGTCGAATTTTACAACATTCAAACATATTTATAAGTATTATGCCAATAAAAATTAACATCAAATTGCAGACAAAAAAAATAAAAGGAGTATATCTCATATCGAACATGTCAAAATACATGTATATATGCATGTACACTAACACACAAAAGAACACATGAAACATACACTTGATAATCAACAAAATAACATAGAATAGTTTTTTTACGTTATACGCATTTATAAATAATTGCATATACAAATGTACTGAGTTTGGCATTTTCAGATTTGTAGAAAATATGGCATAGAAAGTTATTTCTGATTACAGAAAGTTTGATCACGCATAACATTTGAACCATGATATCTAAAGCAGATGTTCTGACACGTTCTATCATACGACATTTCATGCTATTCAACAAAACAATGCATCATAACATGATTCAACAATAATGGTCTTTGCATACAACCCAGTTACACGAAATGTCGCGTTTTCGACCGGTTTAAGACGATCTACTGTTTTCTCAAGTTCAACATAGATTATAGCTATCATCATTAATATTATTCCACAACAATGTCTAAACATGCACATAACGATCTGTCAGTTACAATGTACGTAGGGCTTCGGTCTTCATCAACGTATCAGTAATATGGATTGTATTGCCCATTTCTTCAAACTGTATACATCTGCCATGGTTAAATTTCCAGTTTATCTTCATACATGGCCAGTAAAAGCATAACCATATAACCAGCTAATATTCCACCAATCTGTCCAATATACATAGTCATTGTTGGCTTATTCCTGACGTATTCCTTACACTCTGGTACCTTTGAAAGTAAAACCATGGTTGACAATTGAGATCGAAACAAATGCACATACATTAATATACTTACTCAATTAAGGACAAACATTAAGTGTCCGGCTTTGGTTTTCTGTATTTATTTTAAAACCAGTAGAGCTGCGTTTCTGTAATTTACTTTATATCGTCCTTCATTGTAGCCGGTTTAGCAAGTTATACCAATCAATGACTCGTAGCATCTTTTTTTTCAAATTGTACCATTTTTTATTTATGCGCTATTATAAACAGAAAAAGATATTGCATTTTGTTATAGACCAGCTAGATAAGACGTTTGTCTATGAGTGCAAACAATGACATATTTGTTTAAAATTGGAAACAGTCAAAGTATGGACAGAAGTTGTGTAGGAGGACTCCGTGGTTGAGCGTTAATAATTGACTCAGACTTGGAATCATAAACCCTTCATCACAATGAGCTTCAAACAAAATTCGATATGTTGAAGCTAGCTTACGGAAGATTAGAGGTTCTAACCTTGTGTACGAAATGAATCTCCCACCACCATTAAAACTAAAATATTGACAAATGGCTCTGGCTATTGGTACGGCGTTGAACCGTAGAGAAACAAAGCAACTACATGTATGCATACCTGCAGTCGAATATAAACACCATAGTTCGAGAAAAACAACAAAATGCTGATTTTGAACCTTACCAAATCTGTTAAGGCTACATATAGGAACATCCCGGCGCCAACTGAGAAAATCCATTTCGATGTTTCTTCCTGGGCACCTAACAAAAGTCCAACATATAACCCTGCAAATGCTGTGAGGCTTGACAGGAAATTCAACACGACTGCTTTTTTAATGGACATACCTGTCGTGATAAGGACTGCAAAATCTCCTGAAAAAAATACAAGTCGACTTCAACTCACGAAAACAAAACAGTACATGCAATTAATTTATTGAAATGAGGACCCGAGTACGCGTTAACACATAGATCTGTTTGGAATTGTATGAAATATAAAATGTATTAAAATCATTTTCTGCAAGTCATGCAGCAAATAGCATTGAGCATTGTGTTTCATCCGTGTTTTTATCGTCATTATGTCGTATTTCTTTAAGGTTGGGCGATTAATGAGAAGGTATAGTAATTTGGTGAAAATGGGTTGTTTAAGATGTTTTCTCCAGTAATCCGTTTCTTATCTATATGTACTCGTAAAAATCAATTAACATCATTATGATAAAACCTATCTCAGTAAAATCATTAAAACTAGTAATAGTTAAAATTCAGATTACTTCCATGTAATCTATGGCATCGCCAACAATGTACAATATTTGTATGATAAGCATCGGTATGATATAGAATGCTTTTAAACTGGAAGTAATTAATGTATCATAGCCTACCTAACTCATGCGGTATCTCGTGACACAACACAGTTATAGATATAGAAAGACCTTTGGTAAAGGTAAGTGAGAAAGCAGCACCAATAGCTAATCCATCAGCAAAGTTGTGTATGCCATCACCTAGGATGATCATCCAGGCTAATGCTTTTATACCTAAAATGAACATGCTCTTATAAATATGACACATTATCAAAGACTCCACATAATAAATTAAATATGTATGATAATTCCACTGATATAATTGTTATTTTTTTAATGTAATTGTTTTTTAAGTAACACGTTGATTACTGCGTAGCTTAATACATTATGCAGTGTATTAAAACGTAAATTCTTGTTTTTAAAATATGGAATTTAAGTGCTATGAAACAATGGGATACTAGTATACACTAGTATGATAGAAGTTGAAATCCCATCACTGGATGTGACGAGTAATCAGTTTTAATTACCAACAGAAGAAAACAAGAAGCAACTAAATACCAAATAAAGGAGTATAAAACTTAAACAAATATCACAATACTAGTTATGTTCAACTTTTGTATATATTTGATTCCAATGTTCTTTCAACTTTCAAACCATAAATGTTAGGTTGAGGTCCCGACCTATGTGTTCCTTCGAAATATATTGTTTATATCAGAAAACAATCTACCTGAACCTGCATCATGTGCATTAAGTCTGTCACTAGCAATAGAAATTCTATCATCACTGCTTTTTTGAGAGCTGTTTGAATTATTTCTAACGACCATCACATTTCTATTTGTTTCTGTATTGATTGGTTTTCCCACTTGAAAGTTATTCGCACGTTGTACTTCAATTGAATTTGTTTTCTGAAGTTGGTTATTCTGCAAGAGGAATTGAATATTCACATTTTCATGTTAGATTGGAAAAGGAAAATGACGGACGCCGATATAAAAGATATCTATCAAATCTACTCAGGTTAAATCAATTGAAGCAGTAAGTGGTTACACCATATTTTGACAAATTATGTCTGGAACATAACTTGTTAGTGTTTTAATCGAAAACCAATGATATAAAGACGTCATTTCGCTATTTCCCTTCAAATTGTTATTAAATACATTCCAAATTATCAAAAAAAAGAAACTTTGATTGAAAACATGAATATTCCAATGAGTATACGATACAAATAATGTAAATCAAGGTTTAACGTGGTTGGTGAAATGTAATTTCCAACAAGCACGGCGGGCAGTTGACTTAAACATTGAACCTGGTTATCTACCAGTTCTAACATCCTGCTCAGGTACTTGATCCTCTAATAAACATGCCTTAAATGTCCTTCAAAAAATGAAGCGTGACAAAGGCAAGATATTTATGACATTCGATGTAGCAGTTTTAAGACAATATATAACAATGAAAACTGCGCCACGTCCATGTGTGGAATAATTTTAATTCCAGTATTTTACTTCGTGTACAGTATTAAAGTATGAATTGTTATTTGGCTTACAAGGTTTGTTGCTTTTATTTCAGTTCCTTCCTTTCGATAGGCAACGATCTATGATATAACAGCATGTTTATTAAACCAACAGAATTCGAAGAAATATGTATACAAATAAAATTATCTTTCAATGGAACAACAAGGAATGTCTATGAGTAAAATGTAAGAAGTTTAAACTCGAATAGAAGATAATCAAGTTTTTGCGTTATACATGTACATGTACCAAGAAAATCTTGACCGTAAGAATCATGTTACGCCAATGTGTATACACTCAAGACAGAGGTATGTATGATACTAGTATATTGACGTATTCTATACCTAATTTGAACGTAATCCGTCCACGGATGCTCAAATTATCATACATATAAAATAAGTGATGCGTCAGCTCTGGCCTTGAGTGCAGTCTATTGATCCAATAAATTGGACCAAATGTTTAGACCTAATATTTACCCCTGCTTACAAACCTTCTTAAGTGTTTACCTGAATGTCAGGATTGGTATTTTCATTGTTGCCATGGTCACCGCCTTTATGATCATGGCTTTGGCGTTTTGCTAGAAATAATTCAAGTACAAAGAAGACAAAGACGCTTCCAAGGAATGCACAGAGTTTCTTTACGTGATCAGGGAACAGAACATCATCGCCTGTTGCTTCACCATCGTCATCAAGAATCACCTAGAACATTTATTCCAATATATAAAGTAATAATGTTACCCTTAAGATGTATCTTTCTCTAAACTGACAAGCAGCAATATATTCTAACACTTAGTTGAAGTATCAATTAAAGTAATTAACACTATCGGTTCTAATCCTCTTCATTTCAAAACTTTTAAATTTAATTCTTACATGCCTCCTATGGTTTACAAGTCCGGTCATTCCTGGGCGGTATTCTCTGGTGAACATGTTTTGTTGACCGTTTTTGTATGTTTTTATGTCTTGGATGGGTTTAAGGTGGGCGTGTTTTGGGAAGTTAGTGGTTGGGGAAAGGGATTTTTTCTAGAAACCCTTTTGTTATCAATATCCTATTTAATTTTACAGAAACCAACACACTCAGCTTCATGACTTACTTCTGGTAGCAGATGTAAGGCTGCATCAGCGACAAGACACCCCACAGCAAGAGACAGCAATGTTCCCATTATGTAAACCTTCAGATCCGCTCCCGGCAGCTTCATAAAAACTGCTCCTAGCAGGCTGCAAAGGCTGATTATCAGGACAGACAGCGATCCGTACAAATAGCCTAAAACATAATGGTGAATTATAATTATAATCATTATAGATTTCGACGCTTTCAATGGCTCTCCATTGTGGTAAAACCTTTTTCGTTCGTTTTTGTTATGTGTTTAATACCATCATTAATCATCAAGATCTAAGCTTTATTTAGTCATTCATTATCTGCTCGGATACTTGCCGGTGTAATAAACTGCTACCATGGCTTCTTCGTATGCAAATCCACACACTTAATTGATTATAGCATAATAGTATCACATCTAAATTCTTACTTTGAGATGTTGTAATTGTATCACTGATGGTTACATTTCCTGCAGTTCCATTCACTTTGGTTGTGTCAAATGTAGTTGTCAGTTGTGATATCGTTGATTTCGTGGTATGGACATGTTGTGGTGAATGATTTGGCGGGGGTATATGTGACGATATATGGCGATTGTAGGCAAACAACGCCTGGTGAAGAATAGCTGGACACATGTCAAGAAACGCAGAATAATCGAAGGTTGGTGGTTTATTTTCTCCTTTGCCGTAATATATTTGAACTATGTCACGCATTCCGAGAGGATGCTGCAATAAAATCAGCAAAATCACTTACATGTCTTACTTTGTGAAAAATAGTCAGCGCATAAATTGATCTTACAAAGAGGCGGTACGAGTTTGAAATGCCTATGAACAAAGGCAACTCTTGGGAAAGAAAATGTGGGCGTTATTCTGAAGTCGTTTTGTTCTAAATAGTATATGACGGTTTTATAAACATAAAATAATGACCTTCATTCACAGGGTGGCTTTTATTCGGAGGTGGTCACAGGATGGATTGTACTGTTTTAATGTAACTGCATCAAAGCACAATGTGTGTTATAAAACGATAACCAAATCTTATTTTCTGCAGTCAATATGAAAAAAAAACGCTTATAGACTTCAGTCGATATACACTTTACAATGATCAATTGCTGAAAACCCGAAATAACTATTTCATACACGTTCAAATGCGTGCGACAATAAAATACAGTTAAAACTGTGTTCATGGCCATCTCCGAATAAAGGCCATCCTTGAAAAAGGTTATTCTATTAAAACCAATCATTGCTTTTTAGAAAAAATGACCTCAGCAAAAAATCCATATTTCAATAAAGACCACACTTTGTCTTTCCCAAGGCTGGTCGTTGTTCACATATTTGACTGCAGGTCAATGAAATAAGCGATAGGTCACCTTATCATGACGCCACGAATGGTGAAGCGTGCCTAGACTATGACTTGTTTGATGGAGAAATCTAGAGTTGTGTGTTGGCCAGTTTTCGCTGTGACACTGCCTGTCGAATTGTCCATTAAGACCCGGTCCTTGATTGACACCGTTACGTTTATGGTTATTGCCTTGATTGTCCAGTGACTTAAGTTTGTCAAAATCCTCTGCCTGTACTTGTCTGCGATCATCATACGGGTGTTGATTGCTGTTGTCGGTGTCTTGGTAACGGACTGCTGGTGGTTGTCCGTGAATTAAATCATTATAAAGTCTCTCCAATGCTGAATCGATACATATTAAATTATTAATCATATAAATCGCAGAAATTGAAATGCATTGTATTTTCTGGATTCTGCTTTAATTCTTACAAAAAAAAGATAACATTCTAAATAGAACTATTTCATAGTTTTATTATAAAACGCGGACTGTATCTAATTCTTGACCATATCAGGGCTAATGATACATCGATTTGTTTGTTTTTGTTGTTGTTTTTTTATAGAGAAAAATGAAATCCGGACAAAATATCAAATGAAGTCCTCATCGTTTTATTTAGCTTATCATTTACAAAGGCATAAACTTGCTGATTAAACATACTTACACAAAACTGTCATGCACTTGGGTGCGTATCTTCCAAAAATGTCATGAAGGAAAGATCCTGGACATATTTCATCTTGTTTTAAGAAGTTATAACCTGAAAAAAAAAACACAGCGCAATCCGTCTGTATGCTGAATGCAATGATCATAAACGGGCCAATCTTTCCCAAAATGGGTTGTAAATGTCACTTTTCGAAAAAATAGTCATGCTCATAATTTTACAAATTGCTTTTCGTAAAAACAGATAGAGTTATGAACTTTAATGTAAAACATTTTTTTGTTCAAAGAAACTTAATTTAAATAAAATTTTATCATATTTATCATTTTTGCTGTGTTTATTTTGTAAATAAAATGTACCATTGATATCAGTTTTGCTATTTTGATTATTGTATAATTGACAGACCTTTGATTAGTTTAAATGTTATAACAGCCGCCCCAAAATCCCGTTCATCTTCGGCATTCGTTGCATCCGCCTTTATAGATCGTCTGATTTCCTCTTCGTCTGTACACTATATGAAAATAAAACTGGTAAAATACTGTCAACCACGGATACTGTAATTGAAAACTGAAATATTGTTCAACTTTCCATAACTGTCACTCGCTCGGCCCACATGAATTTTTGTGCGTCCCTAAGTACTAAATTCATCTACATCCACCATGCAATTGTTAAACTAGTATCTTATGAAGGTGGATTAAAAATTACGCAATCGATTTAATGCGAATAAACATAGAGTTCCTTGTTTCAACTAACCAAACCCATCCCTATTTCTTTCTACCGACGCTAGATCTTTTTGTCCTTGCCTGTATTATCATTTTCATATAAATTAAATCTCCAATAAAAAATATGTATTTGAAATATAATGTCTGCAGTCCAACAGATCCTCTAAGAATGGATTAATGATACTTTTCCTGATTTGCAATGGATATTTCAGTCACTACTGACACTTCATCTGAACTATAGTGCTTTTTCATACATCTTTACTCCCTATTTCGATGCATATATGATTGTTAGTTAGTAGTTACCTGCTATTTCTTATACGACATTCAAACCATCACTTACCAGAAATCTGTTCGCATATGCTTCGACTTCAAAGCCAACTGTACTTGCAAACTGTCCATTATTCTGTTCTGTTCTTCTTATTATAAGCGGCCTGACGAACGAATATATTGTTGATAGTGAGGCGTTGTCAAACTTATCTGTGCTGTAATTAGTTCTACAGTGCGGATGATGCGAGTGGGGAACACAGTCGTACGTTACAGCAGCTGATAGCAAATATCGGCAAAACTGGAAGAAAGTTCTTTCGACTTCGACGAAATCGTACTTCGTTGTAATATTCTCAGATGGGAATTTGTTTGCCTTAAAAACAAATATGCCTTTTTTTCGAAAAACAATTCAGTTGCGCAAGTTTTTTTTTCGATGGTCGTATTTTTATTAGTGTAAAAAATGTTACAACACTGGAATGACGATAGGTTATTGTAATAGGAAATTATTCCACAATAAGTGTGGTAAAATGAACGTGTATACGAACCTTGCATAAAAAGTATGCCTTTTCGTATGTTAATATATTGCTTATTTAAGTATGATCATTTATATATTAGCACTTACTAACTTAGTTACAACTTCACGAAAGCCATTGGCTCGATAACTACCATGGGAGCGCTTGATACGCTCCGATACACCGAGACTAGAGAACACCATGCGAATTGTGTCCAAATAAATATTCTCGCTAGAGTGATTTGGTGCGATTTTATGGAAATAATCTTTGAATTTGCAATATAACGCATTCCCATCACATTCTGAAATAAGATCATATACATAATAATATGATAATATAGATGCTTATGCATTTACAGGAATTTCCAGGCCCTCTGCATAAAAACCATACCGTACCAAATTGTGTATGAAAGACAATTGTTTTATCTAAAAAGTGATTTAGTCTGTGTGCATTTAGAATTGAAATAATTATATACCGTAATTGATAAAAACAAAACAGTTACTTAGAAACACGGAGGAAGGTAGTAAAAAGAATGATGACTGTAAAGCTGCAGGTTATTATAATTAAGGTTTTCATTCGACGTCTGACGGCAAAATCTGAAGGGCAAGCATGACCCTGGGCTGCTAATAATTTTTGGAGTCTGCTAAATTTCCCACTATTGTAATAACAAATTTGACCCCTTGGTACAATGTCTCAAAAGTCAGAATCCTTATTTTACTAAATTTAAAGGGTCAAAATGGCACTTTAAGGGTCACTTTAACGGTCAATTGAAAGCCCTAATGATTATAATGATGAAGGTGTTTAATTTTTTAAAATAAAAACGGTGATGGTCGTGGCACCCCACCTGATGCAAATAACAAAGATGATGATAATAATAATGACAGCATACCCTTGTGTGTATGGTAGCTCATAACAGGAATGGACCAGCACAACAATAATACAATGATGCAGACATGGTTAATTGATAAGTCCATCTGCAAGAAAGAAATTATACAAATCAGTTTAGATCTACTATACGCGGTGCATGTTGATGTTGTACCTCGTATGTTGAGGTTGTGCTCTCCCAAACATCGTCAACTCCTATTTGTTTAGTGCGGTTTAGGGGTACGATGGTCACGCACCCGGCACCTGTGTCTAAAACACGTTCAGTTAGTTCCAAAGCACGATTCACAACTAACGCAGAGTTTTCATTTGCAAGATGTTTTCCGCAGAGATAATGAGAGACGTTTTATAAATGCGTGAGTAGAAAGAACATTTTCTAGGTTTAACACTAAAAAGTAAATGTATAGAACCGTACCTATCATTACCTTTTTAAATGATTATCTGTTTCGCCAAACACTTTCACCTTTTCAGGCACACATTTCCGAGAAAAGAAAACGGAAAGCCTAATTTCTCAATTCCGTCCGTTCTAATATGAGAACAAAATGGGATTGTAAGTCTAGAAAGAGTTTTTTTCACAGATCTCTTATCAGAACATGGCGCAATGAGACACGATATCTCCTTATAAGGTCTAAATATAAAGATTATTCTCCTGTACGAACAAGATTAAAATTTCACCAATCCTTACCCAATGTCAAAGATATAACACCCAATGACTTTATGACATCGAACAAATGAAACTAACATGTCAGATTGCCAAAGGTCACTTTCTAGATTACAATTTCACCGATTCTTATTCAATGTAAGCCATTTCAAAACATTGACTTTATGATTTCGACATTTGAGAACTAAGCTTAAGGCTACTGTTAACGTCTTACAAAATTAATGAAATTAACTTACTAGTTTACCAACCATCTTGTAGTTTCTTTGTTTCGACGCAACAGTCGTAGATGATCTCTTAAGAAAAAGCGCGCAATTTGGCTTTCGACTAAACTTCGCTTTTAGTCTTCAGTATGTTGATATATTTAAGTTCAACGTCGTTTTTCAACACTTTTTAAGTTATATACAGATTCACTTCACAAGTTTACCTGAACGGTATTTTAACAAGAACAAAATTACCGTTCCACACGGAACCGGCAACATGTGGAGGAGAAATCGATATCGTTGTCAAATTTTCATGGATGGGTATGACTTGCCGCGACCGGAATTTAACCTAGATCGCCGGGTTACAAATTCAGCGCACTAATCACTGGACTACGGCCGCCGTCTCTTCAGTACGAGTACATGTTAGAATATTTTATAAATGTACATATGTTTGCGAGAGACTTTCTAACTTTTCCTATACTTTAAAGACACATGCTCGCGGTGTAAGATAAACTCGACACTACTTAGCACTCAAGAGAACGAATGTCATTAAAGATTAGATGTTAACGAAAACGTGAAATTTCGTATGTCTCAAGGTGCCATATTTAGAAAGTAGATAAGAGTCCTCGTAAAAAATCAAAAATGAAATTCGTTTACATTAATGTCAGTATACAGTTTACCCTAACACAAACACAGTAGACACTAATTAACGGTCTAAAGGACAAACAGACGAAATGAGACTGCACTACAGTTTGCTACAGTTTTCACATGAACACAATAGGCAGAATGATAACTTTTCAACATAATTTATTTAAGCTTTTCATGAACATAGCATAATATTATGATACCCGAAACATTTTAAGTGAAAAAATGGAGGTCTCTGATCTCGTATTTGAATTATCTGCACTTGGATTGGATTGTTTTAGGTCATTTCGAAAAATATTTTAAAAAACCCACTTCTCCCAAAGACTACTTTTCCCAAAACTCACTAAACTATAGTTTACCCAACATGTAGAGACATAAAAACACATTCTCCTAGCAATGTGTACACCCTCGACACGTGCTGCCCACACCACTTAGTGCAACATTGGGAAAGAAACAGACCGCGGTAAAAACATGATGACATTACCTGACGACTTAGCACCATTTTAAAGGAATTAGATGCCAGTAATTTTAAAGGATGCGCATTCAAAAATGTAAAATCGCATGCGCAGTGCTCCGTATGTCATATGATTTTAATTTAAAGCATAACCTTAAATTCAACTGACTCAAAAGACTTATTGTACAAATTGGGTAATGTTCAAAATGTGTATGTGCTAACTATTTACTAGTATATTGATTATATGATTAATATTTTTCGAGTAATCGGTCCAGTTTAGAAACTTCATGAATGACAAAAGTTTGACAATATCTGTGCCAGGTCAATAACCTGGTTTGAACGTATCATAAAGGTATAAATGTTGCTTGACATTTTACATAACCCTTGAAGTTCGTACAAAACTTTGCTTATAAAAAAGATACCCTCACCGTTGATTAACAACATATAGTCAGTACAACATCTGTGGACCAACACCCTATGGGAAGCGCAAATATTGGCCGTTTTTTAGAGGTTGTTGCTCTACAGAGGTTAAAGTTATACAAAATGTAGTTAATATCAGCTTAGGGAAATTGAAGGTGTTGTTACAGAGAGGTTGTTGCTCTACCGAGGGTCGCTCTAGAGAGGTTGTACCGTACAATGTATTTATAAAGGCTTTCCTGAATGCATGATCACGCCATTTTGAATTTTTATTTGATAAGCCGTGATAAGCTTACTTGGTTTGAAAGGGTGTTTGCTGATGTACAGCACCAGGCTCTGAACAAAAATGCTTAAATTCAATGATAGGTTTTGGAATATAAATACATGCAACACATTTGAACAAATCATTTTTTATTTAAAAATTCTCCGGAAAAAGCTTCTTAATTTCGACCTTTTATCTTTGCTTTCTGTTGTTTGAACTGTGTGTTTATTTTCTGATTTGTTTTCAATTGTCTGGCTGTCCTTTTGCTGCTGGTATCTTTTTCCATCTTTTGTTTGTATTTGTTTTCCTCCACATTTTGATTGGTGTAGGGTAAATAAAGTCATATACTCAGGTTTGATATCAGAGTACGGATCGATAGTATCATTTCCCTTTTTGACATTTTTACCAAGACAGCGTTCTACATATACTTCCACAGATGAAAGTGTTGATTGATAAAATACTGATAACCCAGACATTTCTTCAATCAGTTCCACTGTTTTATTGTTGGCTGTTATGGAATCACTGCAAGAAACAAAATATCGCACATTTAAATTTCAGGAGCACACCATTAAGAAGCTATAAAATGTGAGGATGGTTTGAATGGTATTCTAATGGCAAACAATAAAAGTGATAATTTAAAAACAATATGCATAATCAGCCATTGTTAGCAGAAAAGACGTTTATTTGTTGAAAGGAAATGCTATTTCTTATTCAACCAGATCGATGTTAATATGAATGTTCAAGTTGTGCTTGCATGCATTTGTATATACTTTTTTATTTTAATGATTTTATGTTGCTTCACGTCACTGTATACTTCTTTATGACGTCAATCCTGGAAAGAGTTCATTTTAAAGGGGCATACCCTATAACTGACAAACATTCTGTGAAAGTGTAAACATGTGTTAGATGTATATGTAAAACAGTATATAATGGATAATTACAATAAGAACTTTGGTCATAAAATGACTAGTTTAGGTACTAGCCGCAAAAATCATAGCTATGAATAATAAATCACTTCCACCCAAAAACTGTACAACAAATTCCAAAGAGTTTCCGATCTTTTTGGAAACAAATATTTTTTGTGATTTTATTTTTAATTGAATGAATTTTTGGCTGAAACTTTCGTCGTCGGCTTTTTTCTTCACAAGCTTCTACTTTATCATCATTTTGCCTTGATTCTAGATGCACTAATTTGTAGGGTATGCCCCTTTAAAATAATAGTCCTTTGTTTGACGAACATACATGTATTCAAATTTTTATATCAAACTAACAAGAAGGGGATTCTACGAGCAACTGGGTCTTCAAGTCAGTTAAGAAAAAAGTATTACATTTCTTTTTGGGATATGTCTTTAGTCTACCATAAAATATTCCAATTTAATATGACACCAAAAATAAAAATAACCTTGCTCTAAATGAACATTTTCTGGAACTATCATGAATGGCCATTTTACCCTCATCTTCGGATGATGAAACTAACAATAAACGTTCGTCTGATTTGTTGGTCATGTCTTTCTTAAACCCTCCTTTCTTTCCTTTCTTCATACTTTGCCATGTTCGCTTTCTATTTGGCTTCTCATTGCTTTGGATGTCACCATGACTAAAAAGAAGTACGTACAATACATGTGATATAATAATTATGTAACTAAGTTCCTAGTGTCCATCAATAAATGATCGGTTATTTAATCGACCAATAAATAATAAACAAGCAATAACTAATGAGCTGATGACTTAATTGATGATTAAATGCGAGGAGAGAACATTACCAATGCAAGACAACTATAAAATCGTGTTAGTCACACAGTCACAATGCCTTTTATAGAGGTTGGCTGTGTGTTAACACATTATTGAGTCATGCCAGACGGCTCTCTATTCCTCGATACCGAAACATGCAATACTTTTGGCCAACTGTGCATAAAAACGTTAATTATTTTCAGATGTCGTTTTACATGAAAACAAACTACACACAGTTCATTATAACTCCACACACAACCCAAATATTTACCTTGCAGTTTGTTTATAGTTCACTGTTGAGAATTTATTATCCTCGCATACACTTGGTAACGACAATGACTTCTCGGTCGTATCATCTTGGAACTTTTCCTCTGCCTTTTTCAACTTTTGCTTCTTGAGGCTGTGCCATTTCCTCTTTCTGTTATTTGGCTGCTTGCTATTTACTATCTCCACATCACTGTAGATACACAATATAGTCATTGTATGAAAACAAACAACTTAAAAATGAACAATATTTTGAAACACAATACCCTTGAGGCTTTGACCTTTGACGATGACTTTGGCAATCAATAAATTAAATTTGAATGATGTGTTTTAAAACATAAGCCGCTTCAAGTTACTGCAATTGTTTTTTAATCAGGAGCATTACTTAATTGATACATTTTGTATTTAGTTCATTTGCCTTGAAAAATGTTAATTACCTTGCTTCAATAACTGCGCCAACATTTGATTCCATGCTTTTGCTGAGATCCTTGATTTTAGAGTTCGATGGCTTCAGGGATTTTGATTTCAGTAAATGTGTGTCATCTAGTACAGTCCTATTTACTTCTGGATTGTTTGTGGGAGACAGATGATCATTTATATCAACAGTTGAAGCCAGTGGCTTATTTGAGGGTAAGTCCAAATACGATTTTGAGGTACTGATATTATTGATGTTGAGTGGTGTCGCTCTCGTCTCCGATGTACATACATTCAGTGGTAGTAAAACTTTTTCATCATTAACTGTATCCATTTGATTATATCTAGGCAAATTCGACAGTTTTATGGCTCCACAAACATCCATTGGAATATCGAGGGGTTCATTTTCAAAACTTGGTGAAAAAGTAACCTTAATATCAGATAATTCCAATGGCATATCTGGTTGATATTCATTCTGTACACACAGAGACGCTACGGGCGACCCAATATTCTGATCTTCGACAGATGAGAGAACTGGATCCTGTATTTGTACTGGCGAGACTGCAGAACTATCAGCATATACGAGTATATCCTGCGATGAAATATTGTCATGTGATAGCGATGAATCGGTCAATGACTCACTGTTTTGTAAATCAGAATTGGCAAATTCAATATCACGTGACAATGAAGTGGACTCGAGTCTGTTCTCTATGTGTGTTTGAGGAGATTCTTTTGTACTCAGATAAGTTTCGATATTTCGTGATCCCAATGGTAAAACGGGATTGCAAACAGTAGATGTGCTTGGTGAATTATGGTCCATATTTCTGTCCTTAAGTATGTCATTAGATCCGTCAGGTGACGATGGCACAATGTTGTCAAGTTTGGGTTCCACTTCAGTCGTTTGCTTGCCCGCATCTGTAGATAACACAGTTTGCATAGTGTTATCTAATTCAGAGTGTGAGATTAGATTCTTATCTAAAACTGAATCAGTGCATTCCACGTTTGTCATTTCAAACGAAGAAGCTGAATGTCCCGGAGAGGTAGTGCCAGGCATGACGCAATTCATATCCAATTTTGACGGAGTGGGCTCTTCTTCAAGAGGCTGTGTGTGTGGTGACATATCCATTCTGGAAACTGCTGGTTCGTTTGTGGATTTAAACTGATCCGAGTATTTGAGGGAAGGTTCACCTGGAGCTTTAGCTAGTGGAATGGTTTCCAGTAGATCCATGGATGAAAGTGTATCAACATCTCGTCTGTATAAGTTTAATTAATAGCGTTTAGTCGCATTTAAAGTATTTCATAATTATAGCATTTAGTTGCAATAATTGATTTTCCAAAAACATTGTACAAATAGGTTCTAATAAACGATTCTGTTAAATGCATGTTATATAGTCACTTTAAAAGACTGAAACTATTATAATACTTGTACTTATAAAATTCAAACATGTCATCTAACCATATTTATATCTAAAATAAATCAAAAGCACATATTTCCTACCGAAGATAATTAACTAATACTTGTTTTTTAATTACCTGTAAGCTTCACCAACATGATCGTCACCATCAAGAAGCAAATTCTCAGCACTGACTACAGCGCTCAAGATCATATCCTTGCCGTTAGTTTGATCGTCATACGAACTATCACTCATATGGTTATCATCAAAATAGAACACTGTGTCATGGTCTGCAAACCTGGCAATATTCTTAATTGCTTGACTGCTCATATTATCAGATTGAGACTCGCTTGTTGGCATGTCGACACGTGCTGCTGGTTGTTCACCGATAGAGTTGTCCTGATTCAAATCATAAGATTCTGTGATAGATATATCCGCTTTGAATGAAACAGACTCCATGGCAACTTCTGATTGTTCGGAAGATTTCATGTCTGACATACTTGTATATGACTCTTGGGCCAACAGTGTGATGTCTTGTTCATTCTGATGCACGGTTAAATCATCCTCATTTCTAAAAATATATTGCAAATTAAATTTTAAATTCAGCATTTACCAGTAACAAATTGCATTACATGTATTTGCAGAACAATGATACTCGAACAGAACAAGAAACAGTGTGATGACTTTTCTGGTCCACACATAAGCCTGGTGGTGTAAATCAGCCGTGTCCACAAACTTCGTTATTTACTTGAATCAAATTATAGCAACAACCAAGTATTTGTACAAATTCACGAATGCCCAGAGAAATACGTACGTATCACGAGCCCCCAACACATTATAAAATAACTTCATCAATCTATATACTAGCACTGTATAAAGCCATTACCTCATTTATATTAACACAGACGATTCGTTTGAATTCATATACATGTACCGTGATGTAATAGATGCTTTTCATACATTAAGTTTGTTATCTAAATAATTACAAACACAGACCATTTCATGCCGATTCTAGTTAGTGAACAATAAGTTATTTGAGTTTGTTTATACTGTACCTAACGTCATCGTCAAAAGGTAAATTCTCAACACTGTCATCGTCGCTCAGAAAAGCTTCACCTCCAAAATTGTCATCGGAGGATAGACTGATGGTCCAGCTATATTCGCTCGTACTGATTTCATTGTCATCGAAATAGATCACAATATTTTCTGTGGCAAATGTGACGCTCTTCTTTTTTACATCATTTCTGTACATGAATGAAATACATGTAATTGACATAAAAATTCGAAATGATGTTCAGCATGTGACGCTTATATCAAGCTAAATGAACAAATTATTAATCGTGTTGCATTGAGACGGATTTTTAATATTAAGACATTCTCCTAAAAAACATGAACTTTTAAATATTTTGTATAATTTTTTTAACAAATACATTACAACAGCGCAATTGTTCTTTATAAAATATGTATTACTGTTGTGATTTAAATGCTAATCGAAATGTATACATACTTGCACATTCCATCAACGCCATTATCGTCTTCAAAGATATCATCATTGTCATCAAAGACATCATCATTGTCATCAAAAGGCAAACTCTCAATGCTGTCGTCATCAGTCATAAATTCATCATCGCCATAGAAGTCATCTTCAACAGACTGGTTATTATCTGTTGCATTATCTCGACCATCATATGGTGGACAATCTTGACTATCATATGAAATTTGACTTTCAGATCTAAAAGAAATAATAAAATGAACATTCGATAAGTACGTCATCGTCAGGTTTCAAATAAATACAGTCCAATAGTAGTAGTCTTGACAACGATAAGACATTTTGTGTAACGACATGTTGTGCATGCACAAGTGCGGAACATCAAGAAATTCAATGGCACTCTGTTTGAACAATTGGGAGGGTGAAATCACTAGAGTTAAGTTGTTAACACAAAGGTTTCTTCAATCTGGTCTGCTCCAGTCACATTTCTCATAAACACTAATCTTAAACAAGTTATTCCACATCCCAACGTTGTTCTAGATAGTGAGTAAACATCTCGTATGTACATACATTGTATACATGATAATTGTAGTCAGAATATTTTCAAAGAATACTGGATTCCTTTGAGTATACGACATGTACATGTACTTACAATTTGTCTGAGTCAACCATATGTATTCTTGTTGAGCTATGAATTGAGTCTTCATCCCAATCGCTAAAAATGCTGTCATTATCTCCACCAATGGATCGGGAACTAGCACTATGATCGTAAGACGAATACCTGGAGTAGTAATTAATATATTGTTATACATCAGCCCTGTGAACCCAGTTTTAAATCAATTGCAACATTCAACGAATAACAATTTGCTTGTAATGTGTTCGTCTGCAGCGATTGATAAAACATCTGAAATATGCATATCCGCTATTTGTACAACACATTAGTTTGAAATTAACGAGTTCGAATGTTTGCACAATACTGCAGTAGAAATCATTATAGCACTGAATTGATAAAAAGGAAATCTACTCATGATATTTTTTGTCAAAGGGCCAACAACATTTTTATGACTAGGAAAAATGCTTATCAATGTGAAATGTAAGCTTCTACTTGTCTTCTTACGTTTCGTGTGCATCATAGTCGGTACCAGGTGGCTTGTTGTCGACGTTAACATCGTCTGTACAGGCTGCTTTTTCATGTCTGTTATCTGTAGACTGCATGTCGCTGCTATAGTCCACACTAAAGTCATCATCCATTGATGGACATTGCATTGATCCTGTTGATGATCCACGCCTGCATGATAAGAAAGAACAGGAACATTACTACATAATAATATGATGTCCATGGATATGAAATGCTAGCATCATACGTATATTAATACGAATACCAATACAAGGAAATACAAATTCATAATAGAATGGCCATAGACCACAAGCGCAAATTACAAACAGTTCAATATAAACAGCTTTTGAGGTTGCGTATCTTACTTCTCGAATGGACTGCCAACATAATATAAATACAATTCTTCAATAAATATACATAATACATGAATAAAGTATTCCCAATGTAGATTAGTCATAGGTACACATAGAAGTGCAAAAATCATTTAAATCTTTCCATCCGGATTACTTCCCATATGCGCAAGTTTTGAACCATATACATAGCTCACCAGATACGATTTGGTTGGATGTAAGTTAGTAATGCATATTTTAGTATTTAAAACCATTTATGCTTAAGATATGTTTTCATAAACAATAAACGTATACCAAATATGCAGGCCGGAAAATGTGCAGTTACTTCTTAAACATGATCATTACGAACAGTATCGCATGTTATGCTTAAAAAGAAGACGTGATCAACATGAACAATGGCGGAATCGGTAAGTGAATAAATTTACCCGAACATGGCATCGATTTCCTCATCATTAAGATTTGTCAGGAAGACAGGTACAGCACTAACAGTTGAAGGTGCAACACAACCAGGTGTGTCTTCATCCCAATCACTGTCAGCATTGACATCATCTCCGTCCGCAGTTTCTGAGAAGGCAATATGAACTGGTGTAGACGATCTAAAATATTCATGCAATATGAATACATGCAGTTTCATCAGCGCTGGACTACGCGCTGGTATGCTTTACCTTGTTTAACTACTAAATTATATAGAAATTTAGTTATTCAAAATGATCGAAATGAAATCAACAATAATAGTTAAAAAACAGAAAGAAAATGTAAGATTGATCTGTAACATTACCTGCTAGACGTGTTTGGAATGCTTTTGCCATGTCCTGTACTTGATTCGCCTGTGTTTTCTACATGTGTATCTCCAATCTTGTCTTTGTTACGACCACCAGCAACGTTTGGAGCATCCACTAAGACACTATTCGAAGCCGCACATCTGTGGAAACAACATTAATGATGTTCTTATTTAAAGATCAAATTTCTTTGATTCCTCTATGATTGACATTATACGTCTGAAAGTGTCTTTCGGTATGCATGTAAATTGTTTTTTTAACTAAAAGATCTCCTAAACACAATTTTATACAAAACAAAAATGTCAGTGATTTTTGTTTAAAATTGAATTTATGAGTCAAGTTTAGACAACAGAAAGTTAATGGTTATGATAATATTATGCTAGTTGTGTGTACGTTGAACTTCAACATCCAGCAGAGAAATATTATGTAATGGACAATAAGTAAATGATCACATTTACCCGAAAAGTGCATCGATTTCCTCGTCACCAAGATTAGTCAGGAATACAGACACGGTAGGACCAGTTGGGTGTTCCGAACAACCAGAGTTGTCTTCATTCAAATCACTGACAATATTATCATCATCGCCCTCCATATTTTCTGAGCAAGTATTATGTACAGATGAAAAAGATCTGAAAAGTCCGTTGAACAATTATTTCACCATATACATGTACAATCATATTGGTATAATTATTTCTTTCTCAAATCGGACATGTTTGGTAAAACGTTAGAGGAGGGTTTTTTTAATTAGATAATCAACCGTATTCCTACCGATTGTTCATGTACAGGAGACAATAATATATAAAATATATTGGTAAAAAAATTGCGTCTTGCTTGTAGATGTTTATCAGCCACTCATGAAAAATATAAATGATAATGTTTTTAAAGTTAAAGGTTTGATTAAAGAGGTAATAAATATTTCTAAAAATGACGAGTATGTTTTTATTATTCTTACTTAAGCTCTGCATCAATCTCAGTAGTACTACATGTATGTAGTGAATTCCCGGCATGTTCAACATCTCTGCCTCCAGCTACAGTATCTTTGTCATCATCAATTGATAGCTCACTGTCAGTGCTGGAATTTACACGGAAGTCATCATCCATTGATGGACCTTGTGATGGTTGCCTTGAACCTCGCCTATGATATCAAGAACAAAGAGATTTGAAACTAAAAATACAATGCACTAAAAAAGAATGGTTTCATAATTTTGCGACCGCGGTAATCAATAAACTTGTTGTTTTCCGTTTATGCTACATTCCTATACTTTGTTATTTGATTTGGATTGAAAAAAATATATATTTACCCGAATATTGCTTCCAGGTCATCTTTATCAATACCAGGATATGCCATGTGTACGCTTATAGAAAGACCAGCTAAGTCATCATCCCAGTCACTGGCAACATTATCATCATCGTCAGTTGCAGCCTGAGAACTGGCATCATGAATAGATGAAGCTGATCTGAAACGGTGATAAAAATGTCTATAAGTACAGTTGCAAATATTATATAAAGAAACCACTAAAATAACATATTTCACCAACAACATCGCAATTTTAAGAAACGGTTCGTATATGTTCGCTAATCTCCTTTCCGGTGTCATATGATCAATGGAAATAAGTCGGCTTTAATGCCTTCTTTTTGTGTCATCCCTGGTATTTATAATGTGTCATCTTTGATGCACTTTGATGTTCACATGTACATTTTGTATTTTTTATTATATGTCGACATTGTATTGTTCTTGTGACATGTACTGTTTTTACCTGAGTAAAACTAACTGACTAATAGTACGGCTAACGCTTGGGACGTGTAGCATCTGAAGTAATGGACCTCTTGTTGAAATCGGAAGGAGTTAACAACATAATTTATTAAACATGTTTAAAGTGTGAAGTAGTAGCAAAGCAGTAGTACTTGATACATAACACGATAAGTTGAATGTTATTACCTGCTAGTCGTGTCAGAAATGCTTCCATCCTGTTCTGATGCTTGCAGAGTTTGGACTTCTAAATGGTCTGCACATGTTTGCAGATGTTCTTTCTGGTCATTTTCAACAGTGTGAGACTCAGTTCTGGTGGCGATTGAGGTAGACTTTATAGCAGCAGATCTGTTTATTATAGTATAAATGTTGTAAAACGAAAAGCTGTACATGTAGAAGTAGAAAAAACATTTCAACAAAAAGTAAAAAAAAGAGAATTACAATATGAGCAATAAACTTTACTCGAGTTTATCATTATGTTATGTTCTACTTACCCGGCTGCTGCGTGCGTGGTACCCACACTTGTATCGGAGGTCTGGGTTGGATCCTCCTCGGCTGGTACTTCTATTCTCTGGTTTCCTGGGTCAGTGTTAGGTTGTCTCTTCTTGGACAAGTCCTTTTTCTCAGCTGACCCATCCTGGTATATAATTATTATATTGGCGTAAAAAATCGTTTGTTTCTAGTCAAATACTAGTAATACATGTTCATTAAAGATAGGATAGGTAGGTAGGTCAGCGTTTTTTGTCCTTTTCCTCTTTGACGCGTATGGAAAGGTAATACAGTGAAAAAAGGATGTACATGTACCATTATTCATGCCTTGTAAAAAGTCTAGGGTATCGGATAGGGACTATGGTACATCAGGTTACCAGAAACAAACATCTAAGAAAATATTGAAGCACGTGATATCATGGAGAATCGAGTTAAATTTCATTTTAATTTTGTACCTAAGACTGTCAGGTTCGTTTGAACAGGGGGAAGCTTGTAATACACCAACATGAAGTGTGGACTAACAATTGTTTAATCCAACGACATATTGCACATTAGTTAAACAGTACAGGTTGATAGAAAAATTGTATTAAGGAAACTGTCAGGACCCTTATCCCCAAGGGACCCTCCCCAAGTGACCCTTACCATCCCAGGGACCCTTCCCCCCCTAAGGGACCCTTATACCCAGGGACCCTCCCCAAGGGACCCTTACCACCCAAGGGACCATTATCCCCAGGGACCCTCCCCCATAAGGGACCCTTATCACCCAGGGACCCTCCCCCTAAGGGACCCTTATCCCCATGGGACCCTCCCCCCTAAAGCAAGTTAAATTAACTAGAGTAATCAAAGCAATTACGCACATAAGATAGATCACATACAGGAATATAATTATATACAATAATCCAAGCAACTAAAAGAGCAAAATGTACATAATTATAGTATGGTGAAAAATATATTTATTGTTACAAATCTGCTATATGAAACGTCCATGATCCCGATATTTTTTTATTTAAACATCAACATGATAGGCAACTTATCCTGTTCTTATACAATAGTAAATTTATTTTCCAATTTTTTTTATTATTGCTCTGCAAATCTTAGCCCATATGGAGGCATTTGCGTGATTATACGAAGTTGAATATCTTAATCAATAAAACATGTATACATTTTTATATTAACGAATGAATATAATGATGACTATTAAATAGATTTACTTACAGAGAGAGGTCCGGGGTTTGGCTCAATCCCCTGTGCCAACAAGAGGAGAGCCAGAAAATCAGCAATGCTTCTTAAAATGTGGAAACTTTCTTTTCCATTCCTCAGGTGACGCATAAATGCATCATTATCAGTGGAAACATGAATCACTAATTGTGTAGTCATTCTAAAAGACACCGTGAAAAGCGCCATCACTAGGATAGCGCCGCCTGGTGCCATTTTGCCTCCAATAATGACGCCGTTGCTAACAACAGCGTCTATGACGTCATATGACGTCGTTTGTTACACAGACGCTTGTCAGTATGACGTACCATTACTTGTTGGTTAATTAATGGATTAATTTAAGGCAACTTGAATTGATTCATTTAATTAAAATGATGCAAATTCATTATAATTATGAACAAATGTATATATTTAAAATTCCCTATCAAATGGAATTCCCCCTATATATCTATGCGTGAATTTTCTTTAAAATACCAAGGACTTATATACATAGATCTACATAGTGTACGTACATTTTTGTATATAATAAGTCCTTGACAAAACTATCACGTACTAATCGAACTTCACTAATAATATTAACACGCCTGTTACGTTGAGGTTATTTGTCATATAAACTGTATTATAGCCGATTGAAACGATTTCTGGGTTGATTAATTGTATCTACTTTTTGCGTTTTCACTATCATATAACCGTATATCACTGTTTGGGGATGTGGAAATCCAGGGACAAATGTCAATATATTAGTTACTTCTGGGACCAGGACCAATAGGTCGGGACCAATAAGTTTCACGTAACTCTTAATTCTTGATACAGTAAGATTTATCCGTTTTGGTTCTGTACCGAAAGGAGTGGGTTTATCCCAAACACAAAAAGTCTACTTAGAGTTATCTCCCTTGGACGCTCGTGAGAATTTTTGCAATTTCAGAAAATCGCTGCGTAAAATAATATAAGAAGGTTGCTGTGACAGGTACATGATTTCAATTTTTACTATAAGTAGGTATAAGAGTGTGTTCATATTACTTATTGCGTTGACCAAGTCTCCGTGTCCTGCCATGTTGTGCTTTCAAATGAACGTGGTTTCCGGTTTCGTATTCGAGTTTTGTCAATAAAATTTGGCACTTTCCTTTTCCGTTTGCTTATGTTTTGTAAACATATAATCATAATATTCCATCTACATTTTTCAATAAGTAATTAACGTTTTAAGATTTCATGAATTCTCTTGCCATGCCTGAACTTGAAGATGACAGATTTTCTCATCCCCTGGCCCTATGCTCATTTCAGACTCAAATCATGTGTATATTAATCTTCGAGTTGTGCTTATATATAATATTCACCCCATTGCAGTTGCACAAACACATTTCAGCTTTATTATTCATTTAAAAATGCTGTTAAACTTAATGACATTTTATTTTCATTAAAATGGACTGTCTGTACAGAGTAACTTACTAACTTGCCTTACTTATCATTGTTTGATGGGTTTTCGATACCTTAAGCATTTCTAAACGCCTTACATGCAACAAATACAAATAAATTCGTAACTTGCTTTTATTTCTTAAAAATCAATTAATTGCTAGTAATTTCAATGCACTTATGGTCAATTTGTTCATAAAATAACGAATAACAGACCTATAAACAAACATTGTGATCAGTGACCGCCATTACGCAATATTGACCCATTTTCGATACATCCAAAATTGAAGAGTAGTCAAGACAGAGACGGTCCAGAAGTACCAGGTATAACGCGGAATTATGAGAAACCTTGTTTGGTGAATATGATCATCCACACACTGCTTAATCCTATATTTCAATTAATAGTTTACGATGCGTAAGTATGCTAGACAAAATGGCGGCAACTTCTGGCTCCAAGTCTGTGTTATTTATCTTAATTTTGGTATGATCTCCGATGCAATGATGAATTAATATCACAGACGTGTAGTACAACCCTTAGCTCACTTCATTTGATAAGTTATAAAGTCTTGCCCTACTTACATTTTTGGATTTTTTATTGAAAATGTAAGATGTACTAATAATTCTAAAAAATTTTAGCGAAAAATAAATAAGACATGAACACTTTTCAAACACCCTGTAGTGGACAGGAAATACGACTGTTGCATGATGGTCATGTGATATAGATAGCAGACGAGCCAAATTCCCAGTCTGGCTCAAAATATTTTCTCAGTTTTTATCTTTTTCATTTTTAACGATATTGTTGTTAAAGTGATAAAATGGCGAAGTAAATTGCGTGGTTATTTGTTGTGTGTTTCAAATCGACTGTTTACTTACTTGATAACAACATATTTTGGAATTATATTGTGCGGATCGTAAAATATCAAGGTCGAGCACATTGCGTAAACAAAAAGTGACGTCATTCTACTTCCTGTCAAGCGTTTATGCGCAGAAAACAAAGTATCGAAAACACGTACGTAATGAATACATGTCAACCTATGATAAATGGGCTCTCAGTTGGCTGATTTGATAAACAAATTTTGAAGGGCCCTCCTCTCAACATTGCGGGGCATAGGCTAAATCTAAGTGACTCCTGTCACAAACAGTCTAATTAGTTTGACTACATAATAACAATCATGCAGTATTAAAGGATTATTTTCCGAGTTATGTTTTTTTCAGATTGGATTGAAAAAGCTTTCATCACATCAAACTCGTGATTTAAAGTGCCAAAATTAAAAGCCACATAAATTGGTTGGTGAAGTAAGTACTTGTTCCATCTCTGAATTGTGATATCAAAGAACAGTGACATAGCTTCTTATTAGTTATACACAGCAGTTTTCTTACTAGGTATAGTTCTATCCTGTAAAGGGCGCCTTCCCTTCTGAAAATTTCTTTGAAACCATGCAGTGTTCGCCAAATTTCGAATTTACTCCTAGAAATTTCATTCCCCAAATTAGTTTCAGACAAGATTTTTTCTCCAAAAGAGGCTTCAACCCGCTATTTCATTGCCATATTAATGGTCGGGGTGCCTTCCCTAAATCATGAAGAAAAAATGAATATGAGAATCTTTCAAATTTTCTGAAAGATTCTAAAGTTTGACCAGCTTTTCTGACTTAAGATGCAACTGAATAATACTTTTTTGTACAATATATGTTCATGCTTGATAATCACAACTTATATTCTTTCTTAATATCTATGGTTCTATGCTCCTGGGTGATAATTCAATCTTTTACATATTAGGTAATCCTTATACATACTTGAGTAATATGTTTTTATTGCACTTAAGACATTTTAAATATTCCAATTATTATTATTTTCGGTTTAAAGCCGCCTTTCAACATTTTTCAGTTTTAGGCTGATTTACCTTACAAGTTTTTCAGGGAATGTATTCTAACCAGTACTAACTTACCCTTCCACAAGGAACCAGCAACTTCTCCACATGTGGAAGGAAATAGACTTTGTTCTCAAATTATCATAGACGGGTATGACCTGCGGTGATGAGGAATTGAACCCGTATTGCCAGGTTACAATTCCAGCGCACTAACCACTAGACCACAGCTGCGGCCTTAAATATTCCAAACGTTTTACTCTAAATATACAGATTGTGCTGAGTACGATGGCTGACAGTGAGGAAAAGTTGCAGCAGGTGAAGTCTATGCTGAGATCAGTCTTGTTGAGTGTTAAGGAAGGTGTGAAAGCAGCCAGTCTCCAAAGTAAGAATTAACCCTTATTATTTTGTCCAAAATCATTTAATGTTTATTGTGACCTTCTATGTCTATGCTAAGATACTTGATGTTCAATTGTCATCAAGGTGATGACACTTGATTAATGAGCCATTGATTGACATTGTAATCTGATGAGTATTTTTACCATTAACTACATCTAAGCATAATTTTCTTAATTAACAGGTGTGAAAACCCATTTTGAAGTACAAAATAACCTCTGTATAAATGTCACCTTTTATCTTTCCCATAGCTGGTCTTTGTTTACAGGTTTGATTGTAATTCAGATTTAGTGACATGATTTTCATTTCTTTCCAGGAGACTATGAAGATATTGTAGGAGAAGTTATTCCTTTCAGGCAGTTAGGGTTTCCCTCGTTTGAGCAATTTATTGTTAACATACCTGATGTGGTTAGGATTGAGAGGTACCTTTTTGTAATAAAGATATCAGAATCTCGAATATTCATGGCCTTCTTTATTGTATGGCTGTACCCTGTAAAGGACACCTTCCTCTCTGAACATTTCTTTGATGCAGTTTTCCCAAATTTCCAATTTACTCCTTGAAATTTCATCCCCAAATTGGTTTCAGGCAAAAAAGTCTTCCCCAAAGAAGGCTTCAACCCATTTTGTCATTCCCATATTTTGTGGGCTAGGAGCTTTTCCCAAAACCCCTGATCTGTTAATTAGGTGGTTATGCTGAATTAAATAATTCCCATCTGATCACTTGAAATCTATTAATAAAGTTTTTGAATTGAATGGTACATTCAGATTTTTGATGATTGTTCTTACATTTAAATGCATGAAATTCAAAATATAAAAAAAAATACAATAAAGATTGGAGAAAATAACATGAACAATTGAAATTTGTAAACATTCTACCTCAACCTGATACTTGGCCCGGGTAAAAAATCATTATGGACTCAATTTAATGCATTATACTTCACAGTCCTACGTATGAAAAAAATGTGGACAGCAGCATGTATAGTCAAATCAGTGTAAGCGTCCACCTAGGAATAAAGGCCATTTATTGAAAACCATCAGAGATTATTCAGATCAAAATAAACTCTGTATAAAGGTCACCTGTCAATAAAGGCCAACTTACCCAAGGGTGGTCTTTGCTTACAGATATGGCTGTATTAACATCATAGCTCACAATAAGTTAAAATGAATTACAATGATTATTTCAGACGAGGTGGAGACGTGATTTGCCATGGCGTGCATGATGCATCTACTGCTCATATTAAGAAGCTGGTGAGCAAACAAAGAAGTAAAAAGATTAAGGTATGTATTTATACATTAGCTTCCGGATGTCAGGTCAGTTGTACTTCAGAGCTTCCAATAATTTTTGTATTTCAGTTCCTACTTCCATTTTCAGTGCAAACTTCAATAAATCTCTGGGTGTACATTCAGCATATTAATAAATAGACAGAAAAGATTTTCTTGGTATAGTAGGGTATACAGTACAACCTCTCCATGCTCTAGTTACTTTGTATATTGACTGCTGTATTTCAGAAACCTATACGTCGACCACGGGGTGGTGGTTCAGCTAGGTTTATCAGTAGAGCTCCGAGACAGCCCCCACCACAGTATGGTCCCAGGACACCGATACATCATGCCTCTAGACATGGCATTCCTACCTTCATTTCTCCGCCACCTAATATAAAGTAAGTGACATTCACTGCCAATACAGTTTGTGAATTAAACAAATCCTTCTATTATTATGATTTATCTTTGAAAAATTTCTAGTTTCTTGGTTTTAAATGTGTGAAGATGTTCATCATTTTTGTTGAGCCCACTTGCAGTGATCTTCACACTGTCGCCTCAATGTCTGTTTGGGCTGTGTTTGGGCATCGGTAAATCAATCTGAATTATGCTTGTCAGGACCATTAGTCTGTCATTAGATGGGTGGTTTTGGAGAAATTTGGCACAATTTTAGTGTTCACTATAATGAGACAGAGTGTCACTTCTAAGATCCATAGATGTAGCTCAAATGTCAAGGTCACATTTTTAGTGCATACTATGTACTGATCTTTGCACTCTGTGCTCATGATGTAGAAAATTCAGGTGTGTTCATTTGTGGCATCACTGCAGATATTGAGAATAATTATTTATTTATCAAAGTCTGTTTCCTGCTGTCTGAAATTAGCACTTGTCCGGTTGTCCGGGACAAGTAATTATTGATACTGACAAGTAACTTTTGTGGTAATTATTTATAGAATATAAAGGAAAACTATTCACTTTTGGTGATTCGGACAAGTAGTTCCAAGTCCTAAATTCACAGACTGTTTCAGGAACGTTGTATGATGTATGATATTGAATTAAATTAATGTGGTATAATTCTATATTTCAGTTCACTGACACCTTTTACCATATCTATTGGAAACACAAGATCGAATAGTTCAGGTCGTGTAATAAATGTTGGAAATAATGCATTATTGTCCAGAGCAATGTCAGATGCGAACAATCAAGATAGAAATATGCGGGTATAATGACTACTTATGTTATGTTGGTTGTTTGTATGTACAATAGAACCTCGTCTATGCTATTCCTAGATTATTTGTGTTTTGTCTTTACTGTTTGAAATTATCTAAATTACCTTGTGGCACTGTGACAAGTTATGTATTGTTAATTCTCTGCCATGTTTATGCTCAGATTGAGTGGATCAAGTTTAAAAATAGTTCATTGTGTTGTTTTATTCATGAGTTTGTGATTTATACAATTTATCTTCATAAATCAATCCTAGATAGTGAGACTGATGGAGTCTTTCATATAACTGTTTAAACACTGCCCTATGTGTAAAATAGTTAACACATACAAAAACTCACAATTCTTTTTGTTACATTGTTTGTACATCCTTCATCTCGATAGTATAAATAGAGACCCTAGGGTCATTATTTTGTTACCATTTTTTTTTGTATTAGCCCAAAATACGATTCTGCTCTATAATTTGTGACCTGCCCTCATGTGAAGTTTCTGGTGTATTTTAGGGACAGAGGCCCCAACCGATAGCTGCATCAAAGTTTGAGGTGCCACCACGTTTCAGAAAGATGCAGGGTGGATCATCTCTTCCCCAACAACAACAACAACAACAAACACACAGTATCACACCATTCAAGAGACCACATAGAACAAAAACTGAAGGAGCTACCAGTAAGTATTCTTATTTTAATAAACAATGCATAACATAATTGGATTCTTTAATACAGTTCTTTATCCACATTTTGGAGATAGGTGGCGTACCCTATGAAAGGCGAAAAATAGAGTTTTGAGGGAAAAAGGGGAACAATAACAAGACAAAGTGTACATATATGTTCCTTACATTTTATTACCAATAGCAGGGATTTTTTGGGGCGATCTTATGGCCGAAATTCGGTCATATTCCCAATGGAAAATAGTATCTTTTTTTCCCAATTCACAGACAAAAATTCCCAATCCCCCCCCCAATTTTTTTTTTTTAAATATATATGTTCATTAACATCACTATTGGTAGTATACCTTATTCTTCTACTGTTCTATGGGAGAATAAGTTGAACATTGCAAAAATTGCAAAAATTGTAGTTATGCATTGTTTCCCAATTGTTATTAAAACACAGCAAAAATTCCCAATCCCAAGGGTATGGGTCATATTCCCAAAATACCGAGAAAAAACCCTGAATAAATTATAGCCTAGATAATTAAACACAAGGAGTTTTCCTACAGATCAATTTGAAGATCAGTTTTACAAAATGTCTTCAATAAAATTGAAGGGGAAAAAACATAATCTTCAGACAGGGGAAATTCAGCCCCAAGTCAGTCCCATATAAAACCACTGTAGTTTATCATTAAAATAATCTGTTAGACTACTTACCAAGGCAAAGTGTAATACTATTCAAGTTCAAAGAATGGGAAATATATGTGTGCTGGCCTGTGAAACATCTATCTGTTACTGTACTTGAAGATAGTTTAACTTTCTTATTTGTTTGATATTTTAGTTGAAGATGGCGACACATATATTGAATCATTGAATCAATATTTGAGAGAAAATAATCTTCCTATGCGTTTTGAAACAACAAAAACAGCTGCTGGGTACGTCAGCTCTATCAAAGTCGACAACGATACGTATGGAAGTGAAGGTAGGTGGAATTGTTGGTCTTCAAATAAATCTTATTTATTATACCTCACCTTCGTGTCTCTGGTGAAATCACCTATACCTGAGCGGGCAACAATTTTTAATAACACCCTTTAATATCACCTGCGCAGACATGATGCATGTACAGTTCAAACAGATTTACAACATAGTATTGTAATTTGTGTTAGTTGTAAAGAAAGTTAACTCATCCTGGTTAAAACAAGTTACACTGTGAGGGAGACGGTGGGAAGGGAGAGAAAGAATGAAAGACAGAGAAAGGTTGTATACGGAGCAAATAGGTGATAAACTCACTAACTGTTCATTACAAAGTGAGGTGCTTGTAGTCATAAGTATGGTACATAACCTGTTTATGTTACTCAATAGTCAATGCACCATGTGGCTGGGGTTCAGTTGTTAGCTCACTGGACTCGTAACCCGACTATTGGGGTTCAAATCCCAGTCAAGGCAGGTCATATTCCTCTGTGAATATTTGACAAAAATGTTGAAATTCCTCCATACGTAAAGTTATGTTCCAGGCTCATTGTGGGAAGGTAAATTAGTATTCTTCAGAATACAGTCTAGGTGAAATGGCCACAGAGTAAGACTGAAATATCATTGAAAAATGGCATTAAATCCACTGGAACATAAATACACCATGTCTTAATGAAGCTATAAAAAGTATTAAAAGAAAGATAATATTTAAGAAAATACTGTATTTTTATTTAGATATATTTAGAACTGGATTAGAGGCTGAGGCAGCTGCAGCAAGGACAGCTTTGTTAGCTATAAAACAAAATAAACTTCCAGGTATGTATTTCATGTTCTTTGTCCCTGTATTTATACATCAATTTTGAATAAGGACAATTTGTCCCAATGAAGTTTTATATAGTAAAAGTAATTTATACGCGATTATATATATTTTATCTGGGCTCAACAAATGTTTTTCAGGCTACTTGTCCGGCAGGACGGCCAGCTTAGAACTTTTACTAGTTCTACATCTTTAGTCGTAATTAAGAGTGGACAAGCAAATTTGTTGAGTCCTGTTCATCTATGACTTAAGTCTAAATAATTAATTTTTTATAAAAATTCGTTTAAAATGAAAATGAGGAAAATTTTCTTTAAATATGATGAGTTGTTAACTGCTCAGTGCTAACAATAGTCAGAAAAGTTATTGATTCTTTCTTATTTTTTTTCTGAAATCTTTTAAGGTGATAGTGCTTATTTACTGAAATTGAAGAAAAAGATGTTTTTAATACTTGTTATACATAACTTGTTCATGCATGTTTCTGCAGTTATTTTAATAATTCTGTCAAAATCCTGTTTACTACACAAGTTCATTACATCATTTTTCATTTTGCATAAAAGCTTCTATCTATTCATTACAAAGCACCCCTTTTCTCTGTGCACTGTTTACTGTTTCGCATAAATGAACAATTATGTGAATCCATTACCATAAATCACAATATTTTCTATTTTTTGCACACATGTCTACAATCATAGACACATTCATTGGCTGTTTCAAAGACTATGTTTTGTTGTAAATGCATTTTAATAGCAAATGCATGGTTATTATTACATTTATTAAAAAGTCTTGCATTTGCTGAGTACATGTTACATGTTTTTGGCAGTTGGTGACAATGTCATGTAGATACTGAGTTGCAGAATTGTATAACTTGTTTATATGTATACTGTTTGTATAAACTAGCTGGCTAAATTTTCTCTCTTACACCCATTATTCGTATGATGCTTTATTTTTTTCTGCATTTAAAAAATAGCACAATTTAATGTACATAGTGTGATAAGTTTTCGTCAGTGACCAGTTAATTATTTTTACAAACAACAGGCCTAAATGTAATACAGTACAACCGCTCCAGAGCAGCCCTCTGTAGAGCAACAACCTCTCTATAACAACACCTTCAAAATTTCTCTTAGCTCATATTTACTCTAAATTTAAACTCTGTAGAGCAACAACGTCTAAACAACGGCCAATATTTGCAGTTCCCACTGGGTGTTGCTCTACAGAGGTTGAACTGTAGTTATTATATACAAAATAAATTACAAATGTATGTATATATAATTACTGAACACAGCCTTGTATAACGTTGATTTATCTTTTTAAACAAAATGACATTAATTTTTAGGATTGTTACTTTTCTGTTTCATTAAATACATTTGGTAGTATGTAAACATTTACTAGTATATCAAATCTATAGACAGAGCAACAGATAAGGTTTTTTGTGTAATTGGGTAATACTCCTCATTTTCTAGAGGAATTGAGTACTGAGAAAAACAATTGGGTATCCAACATATTGTAACCCGACATATATGAAATCAATTGGGTTTTCTCATTTAACGCTTGTATATACTTCATATTTGAATCTTTGGTGAGCACAAACTTGCCGAGCTTCTGTGTTACACTTTTCTCTCTTAGTCATTACACACACTGCATATCAACATGTAATACCCAGCTACTTCTTCAATTTTCAACCATTGGTATTTATCTGTCCAATTTCTAAATGTCTTATGACTTATGACAGTGTGTGACTGCATTGTTTAAAGTTTTTTACGGTCGTTTTCGTGCCGATCGAGTCAACAAATGAAAGATTTCATCATTTATCGTCGCTAGACGAAACAGAATTTAAAATTAAATCATCGAGAATCTCTCTAACAATTACTGCACCTTGGGATAGTTGTTTCTTTACATCAAAATATGAATCAAGCCTCAAGAGTGATCGGTGTATAACGTTTTCCTCGTCTGTTGTTTTGATCGTGACAATTGCAGATAAACGCTTTCAATGTGTTCATAATTCAATTACCGGAAGTTAAGCAAGCATCTACATAACCGTACGACTGGCTAAAAACACGTATACGGACGCATTGAAAATTGTATCGGTACGCATGCTGTTAGGATAAATTGCGTATCGAGTTTTTTGGTTTGCGTTTTGTTACGCACTAATTTTGATTTTAATTGGGTTTTAATCAATTTTATTTGCGTATTTACGCAAATACGCACCTTATCTGTTGCTCTGTATAGATACACTATATCATTTCTTGGCACTCATTCTTCTAGAGATGGTAACCATATACTATGTAGTGACAATGCTATTCATTTTTAATACGAGTCAGTTTAATACCTATCTGACTTAGAATTCTGGAACTGCTGGAATATTCTCTTGGATTAATGTGGTGCAAAACTTAAAAACATGGAGAAAAAAAATTTAAATCTTTTTTTTTGTAATTAGAAACAGGTTCTTTTAAATGACCCTTGCGTACACATTAAATTTTGTTAGTTATTGAGTATGATAATTATAGTTTTTCTTATAATTCATTCAATCAATTATTTGTATTATTATTCATGTATCTTATAGTTGTATTGTTTAAGCATCATTTATCACATTACATTATATATGTTATCCCTCATTTCACACAGAATCAAGATTGCAACCCATAGACTGGAACGAAACAGGTTAGTTTTATCACTCTATATAATGTGTAGGGCTATGGTAGGGATTATGTGTTACTGTTTTGTCCAATTAGTTAGTTTGCATTTCAACTATGTCCTCATAACATCTAGTTATTGATAAAAGTCTTGAATGATGTTTAGTTATTATCCCCCCACCCACTATCGGTGATGGGGGCTATACTGGAATCACGTAAAATGTCCTGTTTTTTTCCAAGCTGCTTTTTTCTTTAAGGCTGTATAATTGTTGTTTATGGATGGATTTCAAAATAACTTAGCGTGATTGTTCACCTACATTAGACGATGCGTAGAGTGCAAAAAACCAGGCCCATATACCTTCAAGGTCAAAGTCACACTTGAAGGTCAAAGGTCAAATAAATATGGGGCGGTAACATGAACACATCTGTGTCAAAATGGCGTGTGGGGTTACTGTATTTTCATTTATTTTCGTTGGGCTCAATTTTCGTGGCTTTTACCAAAATGTCTATTTCTTGGGGACATAAATTCATAGATTTTGATTTTTTCAAAGAATTGCCTTATCTCTGCATTTAAATTTGTGGGGATTTGATTTCGTGGATGAGCCGACCCACAAAATCCATGAAATTAAATCCCCAACAAAAATTAATGATTCCACAATATTCATCATGTCTGTGACAAGCTTTAGTTTTTATTTTAAAATTATTTGCAAAATGAAATAATAACAGCAAGTTCTTCCTTACAACACATGTTGAATTTCTAATCGATTTTAATCGGCATAATTACATCAGAAGCCGCAACCTTTTCCAACTGATGATCGATTATGATTTTAAGACAATGTCCTATCACTAATCTCTGTTAGGAAATTACTTGACAATGTCTTACTTCAGTTCATTCATTCCTCATTTATTGTATTATTGCATTCATTTGACTAACAATTTATACATATATAGGGATCATAATACATGTACTTGTATGATAGTATAATTTGTAATTTTTTTATAGATATAATTTAACATTACGTTATATCTGTAGTTTCCTTGTTTGCTAAGTGTTTTCCTAATTTATGCATGGACACCAAATAATGCTGATCTTAATTTTTTTTTTTGAGTTGAACTTTACTCTGTTAGAGTCATTTGGTGACTTTCCGATACTTTGGTAAAGGAACACTCATGATATACACTTGCCTTCAGTAAACTACCTGGACAGTTTCCTCACATGTGAAATTTGTAAGGTCCCGAGCGGGTTCAAGCTCACACCGGTGAGGGACTAGTGATTACCTATCAGGGACCATAACCACTTAGCCACAAAGGCCTTCTTCAGTACTCAATATTTTGAATATTGTTTAAAAGTATCCAAATGTATAAATCTGGTGTACATTTACCTGCACATGTTAGAAATAATGTCATCATAATATTGGGCTGTATTTAAAGACAGACATGTGGTATAGTTAGTGTTTTTATAAGTGTGAATATTCAGTCATACATCTGAAATATGTCATAAGTACGAGCTAGAAGCTAAATGGTTGCTGGACCATATTACCTTCATGTTGGTAGTTTCGTCATTGTCATGGCTTATAGCCCCTTCCCCCCCCCAAAAAGATTTCCTTTTAATGACATTATCTGTACATGATAAACAATTATTTTGATGCCAAAACTACTAGTGCATGTAGCTGATCAATTTTAGACATCAAAGTATACAAATTCTTGGAAGATTTTTTCGTTAAAAATATGTATTTTCACTAAAAGGTAGGTTGAGTGTTGCAAGAATAACGTATTGAAAATATCTTTACTGATGTGAACTGTATTGTAATATTGTATTAAACAAACAAGGGAACACTTTTTATTAATGCACTTTTTATTATTGCTAATACATTGATATATTGTTTATATAATGATTATAACAGTATATATTGTGTATATATTCTGTAGCCTCATACAATGTGGTTGTAAACTGGGCTGATGAAGTGTGTAAGTTACTACATGTTGTAGTGAAATTATTCTCGAGCCTTTGAGGCCAAAACAAATGAAAACTTGGTTTCCGCTAACATCCCTCAAATATGTAGGATCCGCAGGCCAGCCAAACCTAATGTTTTTTTAAGTTCCGAAAAATATAGTTTACAGTCAAACCTGTATTAGTCACAATATCTGAATAAAGTTCACCCTTTGAATAAAGGCCATTCTTTTAAAAAAATGTTAATGATTATTTAGACCTTCTAATAAAAGACCACCTGTTAATAAAGACCACATTTTGTCTTTCCCAAGGGTGGCCTTTGTTCACAGGTTTGACTGTATACGAAAATGGAAGTATCAGCAAAAAAAAATCTTGACCTAAAAAATCTTGGTCGGCTGAAAAAAAGGGGCTGCCAAGTTGGCGGAAACCATGAGCTTTTATAACACCTTATATAAAACTTACCATACAGACATGTACAGTCTGACATGTGTTTATAGGCCATTTCATCAATAAAGATTTCTACCCTAATTTGCTTAGTTATTTAGCGGAATATGGGTACTAAACACTTAATTTGGTGGCCCTCAAACTGAAATTGATGAGTAGTATTTATTATACACAGATTAAATATTAGACTTCACTTTAAACAAAAATGCTGATTTTTATTAAGTTGTTATAATCCTAAGTATATAGTAACTGTTTTGTTTAACAGCAAACTGCTATTAAATGATCGCATTTTCATTTGAAACCCATTTTTACCTAAAGAAACGCTGGTACTATAAGCCATGTTAGATTGTACCTAGAATTTAGACTTGCTTCATCTTAAGGCCTCAAAAACATGTTTGTTTCTGGTTACATGCTTACAAATACGGTAGGTTGATCGGTTTTTTTTGGGGGGGCCATTGAAAGCATGCAGATTGGTAAAAAAGGTGAGAAAAAGGATGTACCACTCCTTGCGGGGCTATATTTAGATAGAAAATCAAGGGTCATGGGAGCAAAAATTAAGAAGGTTGGATAACCAGAAACTTAACAATTTTTGTTGGCCTTACTGACTATCTTCTCTTTTCTTATTGTAATACCTTTATGTCTGTGTTGTGTTTCTTTTTGCACAAAATCGTTTTATCATTCTTACAGTAGACACTACATGCTATCGTAATGCCCTAGGATGAATGTGTAGATTAGGGTCCAGTGTTGATCAAGCTTCACATTATTTCAACACATAGTACCTGTCATTTAGTGCAACAAAATCCTTTGTCAGATTGAATAAAAATATCCAATTCCTGTCAGATTATGCCAATAAATTTGCAGGGGTGTGGAAATACATTTTTTACTCACACTTGGACAAATAGACTGGAAAGTTGTTTTTGAGTCGGACAAGTCAGGCCTAGGAATTCTAGACCCCAGCATGACATTCAAATGACTTTCTGGAAATGTTGTAGAACTGAATCTGAGCCTTTGTCTAGTCTTATCTCTGTCCATGCTTAGATATTACCAACTTCAAATGCATACTTATTTCATAGTAAGTGACTTGCGATAGTATTGATTCTTTATCCTTGAATGGTTCGAAATTGTTCAACCTTATGAAACCATTTTTATACACCTGTTGAAAAATGGGTCGTATTATGGGATCACCCATGGCTTCGGGGTCAACAACTATGTCCGCTCTCTTATTCAAACAGTTTTATTCAGATCCTCACCAAACTTGATGGAAATGTTTATGGCCATGAGATCTTGGTCAAGTTCGATAACTAGCCCAATTGGCCCAGACACTTCTGAGTTATGGCCCTTGACAGGCGTACTTTCTAACCTAGACCTCTTATTTTTACTTTTTTTCTGGGATATATTGTCACACCAACAGTTAGGCTCATTTGGCGACTTTTCCAGTTTTAGTAATATACACCTTGGTTACTAAGAACTACTGAATTCCTGTAAGTGAGTTGTACGTCTTTCTGACTTGTGAAATTTGTACAAGGTGGGATTCAAACTTGCAGAGGTTAGGGGCCAGTGAATGCTGGTCAGAGAACAAACTACTTAGACCAAGGAGGCCCTTTATAATTATGCCTCCTTTCGAAGAAAAGGGGGTATATTGCTTTGCACATGTCGGTCGGTCAGTCAGTAACCAAACCTTGTCCGACCAATAACTAGAGAATGATTTGGCCTAAGCTCTTCAGATTTGGTTGGGAAGTTGGTCATCACAATGTAGATTACTCCTATTGATTTTTAGGTCAGTAGGTCAAAGGTCAAGGTCACGAGAGGGGCATTCATGTTTCACAAACACTTCTTGTTCTTAAGCTCTGAGTCTTAATATTGTGTTCACAAGTTAGAGATAACATTGTTATTGGTTCTTAATGGGATCAAATCCTTCTTTGTTGTTTTTTGGTGTGAGTTTTATCTCTTCACTTATAACATAGTGCTTGCATCTAAAATACACATTTACGTGGCAGTTGTTTACTTACTGCTTCTGGATTGGTTGATATGTGTCACATGATCTTATTAACAAATTTGGTGAAAACGATTGGACACTTATTATTTAAGCTGGCTTAATTTTATCTGTCTCTAGATTGTTGATAAATGGTTATAAATTGAGGTAGTGGGCTTGAATAACCAAACACAACTTAGAAATAACACAATCCTAGCACGATGCAAAAAATCAAATTATAAATATGTATAGCAAAGCTTTTATTGTATATTTGTATGTTTATTATCTATAAACTTCATGTGTTGCTTGTAGAATTACTAAAGGCTCTTGTATAGTAAACATTGTACTGTATTACAATATTGTTGCTTTTTACTTCTCTATGAATTCTTTGAGTTTTAATGCACACATTTTAAATACAGTATGTAAGCTGTGAAGCATGTTAGATGCTTATTTTATTGCCTTTATTATTGATTTACTGTAGTCATTTAAAAATTAACTCATTTTGTTCAACCAATATTGTATAAATGATAATTATAATTGTTAATTTTGCATGTTGAAGTACCGCTTTAAAAATGATAATCTTTGCTTTCATTTTGTCACTTTTTGCTGTTTATTTGTCATTTGCTTACTGTGCATTCTTTCAAATTCTATCATTGAAATTAACAGACAATGGAAGGTATGTCAAATGAACATTTTGTTTTGTACTCTATATGAAAATGTCAGAATGGTGTTGGTAATGTTTTTTTTATGAATATATTTCAGCTTATGAGGAGACCGGAAAATCTAATTTATCTTCAGAACAATTAAACAAAATAAAATCTCGAGTTAAAGAGGTAGGTTTCTGTACCGTAGTGTCTTTCTAATAACCAATATCTTTAAATTTGCATTGAATTTTATGGGAGTAGTCCATTTTCAAAGATTGTAAACATAAGAACATCCGTTTCAATGAAAACTCATGTTAAAAAGATGCTTTTAAACAGTATCAATTTAATTTGATAAAATATAAGTCACCATGCAATATCTACAGAAATGATTATTTCTCTATTTTTGAACAAGGGCAACAACTCCTGCATTTTTTAAAAATTTGTCGTGAAATAAATTGAAGTATCTAAGATAACTGTCATAGAAAAAAATGATAATAGGGCTTAACTATTTTTGTAATTATAACATTTTAGTGTTGTATTAAGCAGGTTTGTCAAAAAAGTACACTATAAGGCTGGGAATACCTTAATGCAAAGTAGTATTTTGTTCAGGCGGTTATTTATTCTATTATTAAATGGGTAATTGACTGTGTTCAAGATCTAATTAACTTGTTACAGTTTCTTTCTTTTGTCTTGTGCTACGGTCACATAACATCATCCATGTTTTTAGATTTTAGATAACAAAGTGAATGGACTTTGGAATACAAGGATTCCGCATGTTTATAAGGAAAGGTATGAGGAGCCGCCACCTGATCTTTTAGATCTAATAAAGGACTGGACTGATATAGCAAGAGTTGAACCGTAAGTCTGTAAGCCTTAGACACAGTCCAACCTGTGAACAAAGGCCACACTTGGGAAAGACAAACTATAGCCTTTATTGACAGGTGACCTTTATTCGGAGGTCAGATTGTTCTATTAACCAGTGTCATTTTTGACTGGCTTTATTTACAGGGTAGCCTTTGTTCAGAATTGGCTGTACCTCATTGAATGTTGTTACTTGATTCTTTCAGAAAGAAAATAGTCAAACTTTGTACAGTATTCCTTGTGATTTTTAATCTGTTATATTACTAATAGTAATATTAGACCACTTCTCTCTGTTCATATTTTCATTCATTACAGATTTGAAAAATGCGTAATTTGCTTTTGCATGTTTATTTTGAAAAAGACGGAAAACGTCAAAGTTGCAATTTTCATTTTCTTTATTGATGTTCTAAATGAATATCTATTTTAAATTAACATTTTTTACTTAACATCAGTGCATTTATGTAGTTATTTCTTGTTGTTTATTCAGAAATCCAAGTACAAACAGAGAAATAGTTTATCCGGTGAAAGATGACCCATGTATGGTAAGTTACCTTACAGAACTTGGCTTTATGAAATCGAAATATGGTGTTCTTTAAATTGGATTATTCGAAACCATGAATTATCCAAATGATTTTTTCGGAACCTAGGAATACATAGTTCCCACATCTACAATATTTACCTTCCTTTGATGGCCATTTTGCTTGGCAAATTCAACAGGCATTGGTAGAAGATATTTATATTTTTGTTTTGATCATTCTTAATATAGGACATTTATATGTGACAACTACATTTTCTTAAACCTGATGTACTTATGGCATTAACAACTTCATGATTAAGTTAACTTTTATAAAAGGAGTTAACCAATTTTTCAGATTTTTCTATTTAGAGCATAAGAAATTTGCCTAGCAAGATGGCTGCCAAGGGGGGTGAATATTGTAGATGTGGGAACTAAATATTAAAATAATCGCGGTTTTACTGTACAGTATATAAATGAAATGAAATATTGTTTCACAATGGCATTAAACCCACTGAAATGAACAATATATATACTTGGTACTCATCAAAGTTTTCTTACCTTCCAGAATTTACAGATTCCAAAAACACTTTTAGTTAACTATGGTGAGAAAGTCACAGTATATATGACATTTATATATCATCCTGGTTATTTCTTTGTTCAACGTGAAGACAGTGTTATAGAGGAAATCACTGAATTATTACAGAAACATTGTAAAGTAAGTATCAGCAAGGACTTATATACATACATGGATTCACAACTTCCGTATTAACAGTTTAAAGTAATCAAATCCCGCGATAATAACATGTGAATCTTGTTTACAAAAGCGAAAATACCCGTGATAATCCGAATGTTAATAACAGTGAAAATATCCGTGATATTCCGAATGTTTAATCTCGGAGACGAAAGGATTATAATAGATGTCCGCCATCTTGGAATTTAAAATGTTCGACTGATGCCTTTTTCAATGCTTATACTTAGACTTTGTGGATTATAAATGTATCTCAATGTCTATAAGGAATTACTTGCATCCTTTACCAATTTCCCGTGTCCAAATGCCATAGTTTTTAGCATAATAAAATTCGTAAACACCCAATTACAGCTGTCGGACATTGCCGAGTATATAGCAATGCATTGTGGGATCGTCAAACGATATCGTCTGAGCTATTTTTAGCAGTTGCGAATCCATGTATGTATATAAGTCCTTGGTATCAGCATGTTGCTTGTGAATAGTAATACTTTCGTATTATTATTTCTTACTGTATTTTTTTGTAAAAAAAGAAGTCCAACTTCCATAAAACTTAAATTGTTTATCTAATTGATTTAATCTTATTTAATTGATTTAATCTATCAACGTTATTATTAAAAATAATATTTCAATATGATTTGTTAAGAAATTTCTTTGAAATTATTACTTACTGTCAAATGAAATTCAGCAATTTAAAACAATTCAGTCCTTTTATTACAAAATTTGTGACAGAGTTCATATTTGTATACTATCACATAATGAGCATTGTCACTTTAAAGGATGTATTTAAGGCTATATATTTTTGCAAATTTTAAACTCATCAAATGTTGTATTTTGCTATATTATAAACTTTGTAAAACTGCATACAAACTATATTTCAAAGTCTACTAAATTTAAATTTACTGTTCTTTATGAATAATTAGTTTGTTATTGATGTATCTTATTGTTATGAGTGGAGATCATTATTATTGGCGGAGCTTACTGTTATGGGTGGAGCTCATTATTATGGGCGGTGCTTACTGTTATGAGTGGAGATCATTATTATTGGCGGAGCTTACTGTTATGGGTGGAGCTCATTATTATGGGCGGTGCTTACTGTTATGAGTGGAGATCATTATTATTGGCGGAGCTTACTGTTATGGGTGGAGCTCATTATTATGGGCGGTGCTGACTGTTATGGGTGTATCTTATTGAAGAAATAATCATGATTCTATTTACAGTCAGCTGTTGCTCCACCAGCTGCTATGTTACAAAAAGGAAGATATTGTGCTGGTATATTCAGTGAAGATGGACAGTGGACTCGAGCAGAAATCTTACAAAATAAGAATGATGTAAGTTTAATATGATTTCATGTTTACTTGTTGCACAAAAATCATGAAATATTTGTGCTTTACTTTGCCCATTCTGGTTCCTCCTGCAAGACGGAAATGACCTAGTTAGTACTTTAGATTATAAATATATTACATCATAATGATCTGTTTGAAATTACAGTCAAACCTGTGAACAAAGGTCACCCTTAGAAAGTTATAGTGTTGCCTGTTGTTTTTTTAAAGAATGAGCTTTATTCACAGAGTGGCCTGTATTTGGAGGTGGCCACTTACACAGGTTTGACTGTATATGGTATTAATAGCAAATAGTACTTCATAAAGGCTTGTATTTCATTTCGCCACATTCCTTGATTTATACTTTCTTGACAGGGGTTTTTTGTATGATAAATTTTCTTAATCATCATAAAAAGTATATTTGATCTTGTCCCCACCAGTTTCGTACCATGTCTTGAGAACAAACCAGCTAATTCTTTATGTTTAAATAGAAAGTTATGATTTTTTTACTCAGAAAGTATTCACAATATTCTTATGTTTGTAGGGTACAGTGGAGCTATTGTTTGTAGACTATGGAAATGTGGAATGTGTTAAAACACAAGATACCAGATGGCTTTCTCCTGAATTAGCCAAACACTCATATCAAGCTCTCAACTGTTGTTTGTATGGTGTTCAACCATTAGAGGTATGTGCTATATAAAATACAATATTCAAAATTAGGTTAATTTCTTAAGTAAACTGAAGCTCTTCATTTAGCACACAGACTTTGATTAGATAATTTTATGACAGCAAATGTTTCATCAGTGAAGCTTAATTTGTTACAAACAGTTATTAAAAAAAAAAATGTTTATTGTTACCTGACTGACATATACTTTTTGCAAGAATGCTACAGTTTCTTATTGCAGAATCCCCCCCCCCCCAAATCAAAATATGTTTAACATGTAATTATATTTTCTGTTTCCTGTAAAATATATGTATATGTATGATAAGAAATTGATGGAGACCATCACAATGATAGTATCAGGGATGATTGTCTATTGATTGTAATCACTTTTCAGGGAGAATCTGGGTGGAGTGATGCTGCTACTGAGAAGTTTGCTAATATGGTACAAGATGAAGAATTAATCGCTGTACCTGAAAATTTATGTGGTAAAATCATTCTCCTTACATTTATATCATTATTTGAATATTTTGTAGTATTTTCTTCTTATTCTTCCTCCTATTCTACTAAGGGTAAGTTAGTATGTTAGAATACAGTCCAGGAAAACTGATTAATGGAACCAGCCACTGTATATAACTGAGATATTGTTGAAAAGCTGCGTTAAACCCAATATTAAAAAAAAGAGTACTCCTTTATTCAAATATTACCTTAGGAATCAGGGTGCTCAATAAGTAGTGCTGGCCAATTTAGTTGGTTTGAACCTGTTAGAAATCTCAAAATTTTGTTCTAAAAATATAGCTGGAAAAATGTCTGGACCCCCCTTGCAGGCCTGTTAGTCTAGTGTGAATTAGTGATATTTAATCTTGATTAATAAACATGATTATATCTAGTGCTGACATTAGTGCCCTCTTTATGTACTGATAGAGGATTACATTCATGTATACTGCGGTATCACAAATTTTTATAGAACATTAAAATTTTTGGGCGTATTTGTTTGTAAAATTATGAGTGTATTTGTAAATACATCTATCTGCAATTTGAAAATCCACAAATTTAAGTACCAGCGAAATTACTGATTCAGATGAAGTCATGCAATTTTATAACAAACAAAGTAAGATACAACTTATGTTTTATATTTACAGATGGTATTGTTGAAGTACGGTTGTATGTTAAGTCGAATCAAAGCCGGAGCGTTGGTGAGAGACTGGCGGCTGATAAATTGGCACAAGCGTTAGTTCCAGAACAAGTACAAGAAGACGACGATGATAGTCTACATCCTGGTAATTTAAACCTTTATTGTGATTGTCTAACCTGTTCCTGTTGATATTCAGTCCCGTCTCTGTGGTCATGTTGTTAAGGTTGCTGATTTCAAATCACTGCTAGAGGGTCGTGGGTTTGAGCCCAGCTATCAACCACCAATCATGTCTCATAATGTGAGAAAGTAGACAGTTGCTTACAGAGGATGAAAGTCTAGCACTGATTCTTCCCAGGAATGATGGTTAGGTGAACAGTCCGCCTCATATGACTCTGACTGTTGAATAGGGGTGTAAAACTCAATATAAACAAAACTGAATATATTAATTATGTTTATTGTGTTTAATTATAATGTCAATGTAATATTTTGTATTGTAATGGTATTTGTCGTACTGGTCTGGTATAATATTAGTGAACTATTTTGAGTTCAGTCATCTGTAGACATTAGTGATATGTCCCCAGACCCCTATTGAATAGCTATTGAAAAACATGTGTTGTTGCCATGGTTTTGTCCTCTTACAGTCGCTGGTGGATGTAAATATTTGATTTTGTACGTACATACATACATATATAATTTTGTCTTAGAATATATTTATGCCTTCTAAGATTGCTCAGGTTAAAAATCTGGCTAAGGCTGTCATTAAAAAAATGTTTGTTTAGTTTGCTGTAACCGTGCCCAGAGAATTTTCAGCTGATAAGTAACTAGTAAATATATATTTTTAACAATGTATTTTTTATATTGAACCCATAATACATGACCACTGCAATTTTTATTAAAAAATTCTTGAAAAGGCACTAAAAGGTTAGTGATCTTTTTTGTTGAGTAGGTAACCTTACTGCAAGCAAAATATTTTATGCCCCCGTAGATAGATCGGGGCCATATTGGTTTTGGTCTCTCCATTTGTCTATTTGTCTGTTTGTACCAAACTTTAACCTTGTCTATAAAATCAAAATACTTGCACCTACATTCATCAAACTTCATATATAGGTTCCTCATGACAACCTGTGCATTTTCAGGTCAGTAGGTCAAGGTCACAGGGTCATTTCTTTTAGGATACTACTCCTACATTTTTCATGGGATTTTGACGAAACTTTCACAGACTTGTTGTTACCAAAAACCCCCGCACATATATTCCGGGTTTTGTGATTCGATAATTTTTTATGGAATTATGGCTCTTTGCTTATTTTGTGCATTTTGAAGTTAAAGTGTTTTTGAAGCACATCTTGTTTAAATGATGACTTAAAATTTTTTTTTTTTTGTAATAATTCATGATGTATAATTATTCAGTGGATCTCCAGTTACCAGAGGACAAGGAATGGGACGTACATGTTACGTACATCAGTACGTCTCTCACATCTGTGATGTTACGATTAGTCGGCGAGGAGTACAGCGAAAAACTTGATGCCTACCAAGCCAAACTCGAGGAAGCTTTCCGAGGTTGTTCGTCTGAAGCTCCAATCCAAGAAGGTGTTACTTATATAGCCTATGACGATGATTTGTTCCATAGAGTCAGAATGATCTCAGAGAAGGATGGAAAAGTAAGATTATTGACCAAAGGTCAAACATTATTATAACTTACTATCAGCCTTAATCCTTACAACTTATTTTCACACATATTTTTATATCTTATTGCTTTACTTATCTGTTTAGCATATCTGTGTACTTAAGAAAAATGAATTTATGATGGTATTGATCAGCTGTGAATTTTGAAAATTTAAAATGCAGAATCTTGATATTTTGAGAAATATAAAAACTTTTTGAGTGGCGTGTTTCATTATTTGTTGTTTGAAAATTTTGCTTCTAACAATGTGGATAGATCTAACTTACATTAATTAAACCAAAAATTTGCCCTCTAAAAGATAGCTTTTTGGTAATATCCTATATACTCATCAAGTTATATACTTAGCTACATGAATACTTATAATCTTGCTTCATAGTAATGTTATGACATTTTTCTCATGATTGTGTGTAGCTTTCTTCTTTTCCCATGTCACTGTGTAAGCATGTTTTATAGTTTGCGACTTTTCCCATGTGTGTAACCACGTTTCGTATGTATGTGTGTGTATTTTACAGGCTTTCAGCCTATTGATATTAAAAAAATCAAGCACATTCTGTCTACCTGTAATTTTTTGTTATTCAGGTAGAATGTTACTTTTTGGATCATGGGGACACAGATGAGCTTCTACCTGAACAGTTACATCCCATAGATCCACAGATAAATAAACTGTTACCTTATCAGGTAATACTTTTCTTATTATAATTTGATAATCTTTCAAATGATAGCTCCAAGGTCATTTTAAGGTTAATTTAGTCTTATATTATAGTTATGAATCCTAGTCCAGTCCAACCTGTGAACAAAGTCCACCTTGAGAAAGACAAAATATGGCCTTTATATACAGATGGTCTTTATTTGAAGTTCATTTCATTCTGAATATTAATTAATGATGTTTTTTAGAAGGATGGTCTTTATTCACAGGGTGGTCTTCATTCTCAGGGTGACCTTTATTCACAGGGTGCCTTTTATTCACTGTGTGCCCTTTTTTCACAGAATGACTTATTCACAGGTTCCTTTTATTCTCTGGGTACCCTTTATTCACAAAATGACTTTTATTCACAGGTTCCTTTTATTCTCTGGATACCCTTTATTCACATGTTGACCTTGACCTTTATTCACTGGGTGCCGTTTATTCACAGGGTGCCGTTTATTCGCTAGGTGACTTTTATTCATGGAGTGACTTTTATACACAGGGTGCCGTTTATTCACTGGGTGACTTTTATTCACAGGGTGTCCTTTACTCCCAGGGTGACCTTTATTGGGAGATTGCCACTAACACAAGTTTGAATGTACTTGATAAATTGAGGTGGTCACTATATGAAGTTTTACTGTACTGTTGTTTTGCACACACTGGTATTGTTAATATTTTTTAAACATGATTTATTTTTGTACAGGCTGTTGAGGTTAGTATGTATGGTTTAGAAGATGTTGCTACAAATATGACAGCTTTAGAACAAATGTGTGAACTAGCATTGGGTAAATCTTGTGTAGCTGAAATTGTTGTAAGGTATGGAATTATGTATTATTGTTGAAAGTGAATACATCTATGGTTATATCGGCTTCAAATAAATCTTATTTTTTAATCCATATTTCAAATTAATCAATAACTATCAGTGTGTATTTCTTTAAGAAATATATGGATTAATTTCATATAAAATTTTATCATTTTTGTATACATTTTTGGACCTTATTGAAAGTCTGTCTGAATGTTCAACTTATCAAATGATATCCTGGATAATGGGTCAGCTGGGGTCAATAATTAGGACACCGGGGGAAAATTGCGGGAAAACTGTGAACGTTCTAGCGGTCACATTTTTTATTGGATCTCCACCAAACCTTGTCAGAATTTTTTTTCTTAAAGATATCTTAGAAAAGTTCAAACATGGGTGATCTGGGGGCAGAAACTAGTTCACCAGGTCAAATCACAAGAAAACCTTAATAACATTTACAGTCCTCATGCATGTGCAGGCTCAAAACAATGTTTTCATCAGCAAGCAATTATTCTCATGTGAGCCTAAAGGCACATCTTGACTCTTTTGTTTATTTATGTTTTTCCCTAGAATATCTTACAATTTTAAATTAGTCAAAAACTCCTGCTTGATAAACTGTCTGTGATTTAGGTTAAGTTTAATAATATTCTAGTGTATATATATTGGATTTCCACTTAGTCTAAAAATAGACACATCTTGAATTGTAAACAGGTTTCTAAAAATAGATTTGTTTGATGGTCAAAATTTATAGAAATGAATTACCATGTATAAAAAATTTAGCTTGGATGTAATACTAATATACTTATTTAAATTGGGGTTATACTTAATTGTTCAACGAGAAAACAAAGTTATTTTACTTTACTATGTTTGGCTTAAAAAGAAAGAACTGCATAAAAATTTACATGTTATGCGTATTTCAAACTCGACAGTGTGTTTAGAAGGAAAATGTATATATATAGACTACCTAACTCTTTCACAATTGGGGTGGTCCGGAGGCAATGGGTTACCTACTATTTCTCCCATTCCACATTTGACCATCTTTTTGTGTTATTTATTAATCATATTAGATTTTTGTCGAGCCCGCCTGCGGTGAGCTCGACATAGTCGCCACAATGGCGGTTGCGTGTCTGTACGTTAGTTAGTTTGTGAGTGAGTGAGTTAGTTAGTGTGTCCGTCCGGATCCTTGTCCGGGCTGTATCTCCCTTATGCATTGACACTTTTTAAAATAACTTGCCATAATTGTTAAACACCATGAGACGGTGTGCAGTGCGCAAAATCCAGGTGTTTAGCTCAAAGGTCAAGGTCACACTTAGAGGTCAAACGTCAAAAATAAGCATTATAGACCTTCTCCGGGCTGTATCTCCCTTATTCATAGAAACCTTTTAAGATAACTTGGCATTATTGTTAAACACCATGAGACGATGTGCAGTGCGCAAAATCCAGGTCTCTAGCTCAAAGGTCAAGGTCACACTTAGAGGTCAAACATCAAAAATGAGCATTATAGACCTTGTCCGGACTGTATCTCCCTTATGCATAGAAACTTTTTAAGATAACTTGGCATAATTGTTAAACACCATGAGGCGGTGTGCAGTGCGCAAAATCCAGGTCTCTAACTCAAAGGTCAAGGTCACACTTAGAGGTCAAACGTCAAAAACGAGCATTATAGACCTTGTCCGGGCTGTATCTCCCTTATGCATAGAAACTTTTTAAGATAACTTGGCATAATTGTTAAACACCATGAGACGGTGTGCAGTGCACAAGATCCAGGTCTCTAGGTCAAGGTCACACTTAGAGGTCAAACGTCAAAAATGAGCATTATACACCTTGTCCGGGCTGTATCTCCCTTATGCATAGAAACTTTTTAAGATAACTTGGCATAATTGTTAAACACCATGAGGCGGTGTGCATTGTGTAAGATCAAGGTCTCTAACTCAAAGGTCAAGGTCACACTTAGAGGTCAAACATAAAAAATAATCATTATACACCTTGTCAGGGCTGTGTCTCCCTTATGCATTGAATTATTTTAAAAATGACTTGCCATAATACAATGCGACCATGTGTCTTGGGCAACACCCAGATTTTTATAGGTCAAACGTCAAGATTACACATTCGGTCAAATATATTTTCCTTGTCTAGGCTGTAACTTCTGTTCGCATTCAAGGATTTTTAAATAAATTGGTATAAAAGTTTACTTCAATGAAATGATATGTCATGAATATCACACATACTTGTAGTTCAAAGGTCAAGTTCACAAGCTGGCTAAACAGGGGCTCGACATGTTGCCCTTGGGCTTCTAGTTTTTTCAGTGCTTGTCTGTTATTAATATTTTTTTTTATATTCAAATACTTTTTATTATTTGTATAATTTACTGGCACATTTTCTGTGTTATATTAAAACCAGTTTGATATACTGACTTGAATTTTAAGAGAAAGTAAGACCTTACAAGTAGTGTTCTTGTGAATTAACAGATTAAGATAATTAATGAACATGTTTATCAGATTCCACTACATTCCTCTAAAACAATTTTACATTTTTACAAATTTTACGAGGGCATCTAATAACAGCCTTGTCCATTCATCTGTACGAGGTTAAATCGTTATTTTTTTTAACACAGCATTTTGTTTACCTGAAAAATTCATACAGTTGCAATGCTTGAACTGAAAGAAATCTTACATTTATAATTTCAGAGAAGATATACCAAGTATTATTTTGTACGATACATCTGGTGAGAAGGACATTAACATTAATGATACAATCCTGGCTCAGATAACTGGTGAAGGTGCAAAGAATGTGAATGACAATGCTTCGACTAGTGTTGGTATAAATGTATCTAAGCCTGTAGATGACACTGGAGAGGGCTTGAAACAGAATGGAGTTGCTAACACTAACAGCGTTACAAGTGTTGATAACCTGAATGAAAGACTTCAGAAGTCTAGTCTTAATGGAGGAGATTCTGGAGGTCAGTTGATGGCTCAAAAGTTATCGACGAATCAATCTATTGATTCAGCTCAGCATTCCAGCTCGGAAAATTCATCGCCAGTATCGCCAGTTGTTACCAAGTCTAATAATAACAATATTGATAGTGCTGTTATTCGGCCCATCTTGGGTCGTAGCACAAGTGGTCAGGACAGTGTGATACAATCATATGTGATACCAGAAGTTGGAGAATACTTTGACGTTCATGTTAACTTTGTGAGAGATCCTTCAAACTTCCAGGTGAGTTTAATTAATAAATCAATTAATGGCTAGAGTTATAACCTTGTAGCTAGATTAAGTTTCTTGTCATGTGATAATGGTTCACATTTACTCCAAACATGGTATGTACTAGTATAACATTGATCATAATTTCATCACTAGACAGTGCAAGTTGAACATATTATTAAACGCTTTAATTTCGCTAGGTCAAAATTTCGTGTTTTTTTTTAATCAGCTGTTTTCTTTATTCATGTATTCATGAATTCGCGATAACGCCAGATTCAAAACCTCAGATTTTATCAGATAACTTAACTGTTTAATCTAAGATAAAACACCAGTACTGACCTTAGATGCATACTTTCGGACATACTCATTTTCGAATATATAAAACTCATAATTTATTCACAACATTTATGAATTCGCAAGGTAATATATTCGTGAATATTAGCGAAAATAAAACTAATGCGAATAAAACCAGTTCTACAGTATATTCCAAAATTAGGTTTAGTGTTAATTGTAGAAGAATTATATTTCAGTGTATTCCATACAGTGAGATGAATCAGTTAAATCAGCTGTTGATGGACATGCTGGATTTTTATAGTGTTAATAAGATACAAGTAAGTATAGAAAGTATGTTATTAAAATTTATCGTATTGCTTTAAAATAGACACAGACACAAATATCAACCTTGGGAAAAACAAAATGTGGACTTTATTGACAGGTGGCTTTCATTCAGAGGTCATTTTGTTCTAAATAATGATATTTTTAAAATAGTGGTGTAATTGGCGATTTGGAGATGGTTGTTAATGCATGTTATGACATTCCTGTAATAACTACATTTCGAGGGCTCAACGCAAGACAGTCGTAACTTGTTCTTATTTCAATTTGAGTTACGACACTGTTGCGTTGAGCCCTCTATTTGTAATTCCATTTTCACTTATCCAACTTGTGCATTTTATATTTAAGTTTCCAGTGAAATTTGTTGTTGCAACTTATTCAGCCGATTTTTTTTCATTCAATATTTTGTTGTCATTGCATAATGTTAATTACAGATGACCAAAGATGATATTAAACTTGGCCAGTTTTATGCTGGACAAAGAGATATGGTATGGTTTAGAGTGAAAATACACAGTTTTGTTGACACTGATGTGGTAAGTTCTCAAAAGACAAAGAAAATAATACTGAGTTATCTGCAGAAAAAAATTGGATGGGCTGGGTTATCGGAAGCCAGGAACTTATTACGCCTTAACGCTATGATTATTTCTGTGTTCCTACTTTAAATTTACCGTTACATCTGTAAATATGCTCAGCGCGTATGAAAATGTTTAATTCGACAAAAAAATCATTAAAATACTGTGTGCAGATTATAATGTGAGCTAGGAATGTTTTTGAACTCCAGACCACTAAATTAGACCTTAAATGGACTTGAATAAGAATTATGATTGCATACATCTGTCCAGCTAAACTTTTTAGAACAATTTCAGGTCATACCCCTTGCTGTGACAAAATATTTTCTCCTCTGTGATCAGTAACCAGTCACACACTAGACATTTTGAACTGTTGTGGTTTTTACTTGTGGTGTATAGTGTCATGTAGTGTTGTGAAAATTTATTTGATATGTAATAGGCAGAAGAAAATAATGTACCAGATGCAGGGCTCAATCCCGCAACCTCCTGCTTGCAAGTCCGATGCTCTACCAACTGAGCTAATCGGGCTGTTAATATTACAGTCAATTTATAAATACACATCTATATACCACATAGATACAGATCTTATATCATTTAATTGTTAGTTTTAGTTCAAACTTATAGAACAAGTTCTTACAACTTACATTAACTACTCTTGATCACTGCTTCCTTGATTCTGACTAAGACTCGTGCCGAAAAAAGGGATTGTGAAGGATCCGGTCAAATTCTGCCTCTGACGGGATTCGAACCCGCCACCTCTGGTTTAGGAGTCCGATGCTCTACCCCTACACCATAATTTAATTGTTTCCTTGTGTTATATTTTTATAGGTATCAGTATATCAAGTAGATATTGGAGAGTACAGTGTTATGTTCGTAACAGAGTTACAACCTTTGATGAAACATTTCTGCGAGTTACCAGCCATGGCATTCAATGCTTCACTTGGAAGTAAGTTTTTAATGTTTGGTCTGTCTGACGTGTAATCATCGACATCCAGTCGTATTATCAAATCATCTGTTCATGTGACTGATAACAAACTGCGATTCTTATGCAAAATAACTCTTTTACTTTGTGAAGTATTTTGTCTTCGAATTTGATGAAATTACCTTCTAATTGTAAGTGTATATCATTCATTCTTTTTCTCGTTATATGTTTGTACATACAGTGCAACCTCCTTACAACAGCCACAAATAGGAAGGACAAAAATGGCCACTGTAAGGAGGTGGCTGTTGTTGAGAGTGAAAATAGAGTCAAACGTAACGGGTTGCTTGTATAGTGGCTGTAACAGGGAGGTGGCTGTTGTTCGTAGGGGACCGTTCATGGAGGTTACACTGTAATGCCTTATTGGAATTTTTTTTCCATTTCAGAAATCACTCCAAAGTCAGGAAGCTGGTTTGAAGCTGCTAAGTACAAATTTATTGAACTTGCTCAAGAGAAGGATTTGATTGGTTTAGTATTAGGGCAAGATAAAACATCAGGCGCTGTTGAATTAAGACTTATAGATACATCCAATGCTAAGTACGATGTTTGTGTAGATGAAGTGCTTGTCAAAATGGGATTTGCCAAATTTGTATAGTGCTTAATAATTGGTTTCGGACTTTTTTAACGCAGTGCCATTATGTGTACATCCAATCAGCAATGAGGAATTTGTACCTGTAATAACTGAATTAAGTGCTTATCCAAGTCTTCTGAGCTTAATACCTGCATACAGGCCCGCAATTCTCCACCAACTTCGGAGCATATTTGAATATTGGATATCTCATCCAAATGATTTGATTTTATTACTGATATGCTTGCTGTCACTTCACTTTTTATCATTTAACCATTGTATTTTATATTAACACTGATATGTTTTGTGCTGATTGAACTTCCCAGCAATTTCTGTGTGCTGTCATCAATCAAGTAGCTAATGCTCGGAACATATTCTTGAAATATTTTACTCACTGGTTTTAAGAATCGAGGCCGCTAAGATCTGCATTTCTTGTCTTGGTTTGTTTAAAATCAATGTTTTAGGCTGACTTTGTTAAGTAAATTGTATTAACATCAAAATGCATTTGACAAGTAGTTGCTGCATTCAAATATACATTATATATCAATATAAACTTTTCTAAGGCTAACAATCGGTAGTGATTTATACTCATACTAATATGTAACACTGATGAAATCAGATTTCTCTGTTAATAGAAAATGCAGATGTACTGAAGTATAAGAATTGTTTTGTTTTGTCAAGTTGTTAGCATTGTTGATTGCAATATAATAATAAAATTCAAACCTGAATTATTACTTCTTTTTGTTGATCAGTCAGTAATTTAATATACAGTTATTGACTAGTGAATTTCGAAATTTCCATTAAATTTCACGTTGCACTGTTGAATATGACATTTATGCTATATGATGAATCGGGCTTTTAACACAATCAAAATGTTATTATTATAGATTATACATTGAATAATGATATTAAATAAATAATAAAATAACTTAAAATTTAAAAAAAAAATTAATTAATAGCACAATAAATTGATTTTCATCATTATTTATTACTCATAAAAATAAATCAACAAATATAAATATTTAAATGCAGATGGAATCTGGTCATTATCACTTCACAGCTCAAATTACGTACCTATATATACGTCAATACACCCGTGCTCGGGTAAGGGGAGCATTATTATTTGTCTATTAAACAGAATTCTTACATAATATAAGCCTTCTGATTGGTCAATTCTTCTTTCACTTGTATATATCAACCCTTCTGATTGGTTAATTTTTCTTTCACTAGTATATATATATAAAGCCTTCTGATTGGTCAATTCTTCTTTCACTTGTATATATCAACCCTTCTGATTGGTTAATTTTTCTTTCACTAATACATAATATACCCTTCGTATTGGTCATTTTTTTCACTCATTAGTATAATATATATATAATGCCTTCTAATGGGAACACAAAACAAAAAATAAGGACAACTAACTCTAGCAATTAACGTTTCTGGCATTTTATGCCATTCAATCTACAGCATTCTAAATTACTAATAAAATAAATACAAGTAAGAACATAAGAAAAGAAGTAATAATGGCTTTTGTTAATTAAACACTAGTTATTCCAAAGTCTTTAGAACTTATTTACTAAACTAATTTTATGAATGATCTAAAAAATAAATACATTAAAAGCTCATGGATGTTGCATAGATACACAAATAACGACCATCACAGTTAGAAACATGACAATTTTTACATTAAATCATAAAAGTAGTCCAATCCTTGACCTATTTCCCATATTGAAATTCCTACGCCTAACTCAGTCGCAAGCTGAATTCTTTCTTGGATGGATTTCAAAGAAGGATAGTAGACGACATGTTGCCCACCACCAACCCTGCAAAAATAGACGAAATAAACAATAGAATGATTTTACCCAAGATTAAAAAATTAATATAGGGGTCTCCACGGTCATGTGGTTACGGTCTTAGACTCGTAATCACCTGTTTGTTTGTTTCGTCGGGTTTAACGCCATTTTCAACATTATTTCAGTCATATCGTGGCGGGCAGTTATCCTAACCAGATTTCCTGAACTTCATTTGGGCCTTAACCAGTATAAACCACATTCTATCAGTAAGCTGCCAAGCTACCCGACATAATTCAGAGGTGGAGTACAACATAGTATGTAATATCTTCAGTCAAATTTGTCATGGACAGTCTGTTGGTCTGATGTTCAACTCCCAGAGAAAAAAACGGATACAGTCAAGCCTGTAAACAAAGCTATCCATGGGAAAGATAAAACATGGCCTTTATTGACAGATGCCCTTTATTCAGAGGTTGTTTTAGTCAATATAATCAATGTCGGTTTCAGAAGTGGCCATAAACTCAGGTTTGACTCTATTTCCTAACTAATACAGTACTTAGATGTTTGTTTATAGGAACTAGAATAGTCTTGTTAATAATTTGTAATTAATAGTAATATAATGTTAATAAGTGAGTGTTTTCATAACGACCTTGTAATTGGACTGAAGACCGTCATATTAGCCTGCGAAAACACTCGCTTATTGACAATTTTATTAATAAACTATAGACTATAGCAGTGGTTTCATAATGGACGAGCTGGACAGCCAATCAGAATGACCGAATCTCATAATAGCCGAGTTTTTCATAATGGCCCAGCTGGACAGCCAATCAGAATGACCGAATCTCATAATAGCCGAGTTTTTCATAATGGCCCAGCTGGACAGCCAATCAGAATGACCGAATCTCATAATAGCCGAGTTTTTTTCATAAAGGCCGAGTTTTGTGTTCATAATGTCTTGGTGAACTTCATATCAGCCCAGCATTTGAAGTGAAAATGCACCTATTATTGAACAGTTAATTAATAAACAGCTACACTTACTTGTACTCAAAATAATGCTCTGCAATCTGTTCGTCCCATTGATACTTGGGTTTGTTCTTTTGAACTATCTCAATGTACCTGTTAAATGGAAAATAAATACAGTACAACCTCTCCAGAGTGGCCCTCTGTAGAGCAACAACCTCTCTATAACAACACCTGCAATATTTTCCTCAGCTGATATTTACTATGAATTTAACCTCTGTTACATATATATAGAGCACCAACCTCTAAACAACGGTCAAATTTGCAGCTCCCATAGGGTGTTACTCTACAGAGGTTGTACCGTACAATAATATACCAAATTTTCTAGCCTCCAAAAACCACAGTTCATTTATACCAAACATGCTAGCCTCCAAAGTGTATTCAAAAAGCGAGGAATAAATAGAAATAAAATTCAATAGAACAGTATATAACGTAAGAAATATCTGACATTTTTTAAGTCATTTCTTAAAAAGTTACCTATATATACTTGAACAAACTTTTACTGAGATCTATTAGTGAACATGAACATGTTTATGAAGATAAAAATGAAAAATTCCAGATAACTATTACAATATTTAGTATAAGAAAACAAGATGCTTGTCTGTTCACTGCCTCAGTGAGATCTATCCACTTATGAAGTTTCGTGTTGCTACCTCTAATAGTTTCTGAGTTATTTGCTACATTTAAGTATTAGCATAGACACAGACTCGGCAGTGATCACAATAGCTTCGAAAACAGGCGAGCTAATAATTATTAGGGATGGGTATTGCGGAAAATTTTGTTTCGCAATATATTGGGCTACAACTGATACAATACAAGTTGAAGTAGTCTATATCAATTTACTATAAAAAAATAAAATATTGCTATACAGGGTGCAGCCGTACCGGTACTTATTGCATTTGGAACGTATTGCAATATACCTGTATTATAGCACATCATTAATAATTATCCTTTAAAAAACACTGGACATGTGTTTACTTACTTGGATCCAAGTAATGCTTCCCCAGTTCCTGACCAATATTCGTTGCCATAGAAATTAAGGCCCAGAAGTATTTTATATCTATAGGGTGAGGTCCCTGTAGGATCTAATGTAGATATACACTGTTTTACCCAGGGTAAGGGACTGTTTGGACCCGGCCTGTAATATAAATATCAGTACATGTAAAATTAGATTAGAATGCTTGCAGCATGTCTTAAATGAATGACAAGCAGAATCCTATTCACATCTGTCTAAATAAGCTAACAAACATATTATTTATTGAAAGGATTCTATATAACTATACCTGTTACTTACTGGTAAAGGAGAGTATATAAAGAGTTTATTGCTGTGTTTTGGACAGTAAATAAATGTATATAGTTTGAATATTTGGTGACATTTTTTTTTCATACAATTATGTAAGGGCAATGAAGTCAAAGAAATACAATTATCCAACTTTCAGAATAAAAGGTTCTTTTACACAAAAAAAAGATCATATAAAATATATTTTTAGAGCCATTATTACAGTAAAATGGTTACAGAATTTTCCATGAGGATCTAACACACAGGTTTTCTTTATGTTTTGGTGAAGGCACTCATGCCCTCAATATGGGGATGCAATAGCGGGTTGAAGCCTTTTTTGGGGGGAAAGTCTCACCTGAAACCAATTTGGGGATTGAAATTTGGAAATTTGGGAAAAAAACTGCATGACTTCAAAGACATTTTCAGAGGGGAAGGTGCCTTTAAAGGCTACAGCTATATAATAAAGAAAACCCACGTAACATGAAGGTAATTTCAAACAAACCAGGTCACCTTGTAGGATTTGAGAAGTCGTATGTCATCAGTGAAAACCTATCCACTAAAGGTGCAAGCTGGTCAAATTCTTCTTGTCCAAACATACCAGGTGAATTTCTGTGATAAATATGAAAAATATTTACATGAAATCATAAGTTTTAAACCATACCTAAAGCACACTTCCTTAAGTACACCCTTTACACAAAACAGGGCACTTAAAAATGACAATTTGCCTGTTCAGACCAAATTGCAACTTCTCAGAACGATTTCAAAAGACAGTTTAAAAAATTCCATACATTGCATAAAGTTTGTGGCAATTATCCCAGGGTGCAAAAGGTTTTGAAAACCCAATCAGTATATTGATGTACACTAGTTTCCCAACCCAGAGAGAGGGAAGTGAAAATACAGGAGACCCAGGCATTTATATCTGTACATGTACTCATATCAAATAGAATTATCTGGTTCTTAATCGTGCCCAATGTAATGCACATAATATATATGCCTCATCCTTTTTTTCTATGATTTTCTAAACACAGTATGTGACTCGGTTGTAATAATGGGGGCACAGAAAAAGCGTACCCGAAATATCGGATGGCTGAGCCGAGATTCGAACCCACAACCTCAAGATTCGTAGTCCAGAACATTGCTACCAGGCCATCGATCCAACCCTTTATTTAGCATGAGATAAGTTTGAAAAAGGGTACAAATAAGAGTACCCAAAAACTTAACACAGATCGAGGGCTCAGCGCAACACTGTCATAACTTGTTCTTATTTCAATATGAGTTACGACACTGTTGCGCTGAACCCTCGAGATAGTCATCAGTGTAGTATATTAGTACTCAACTTGAAACAATACTTACCTATCATAAACAGGTGGAGGTATGACAAGTATCAACTCTTTATCACCAGCGTGAAATATTTGAGCCATGTGACTAATAAAGTGAACCAGCTCTCTGCAAATATACAATTACGAGTATAATTAATGAACAAAATAGACTAACAACAAACGGATTAAGATATATGATCACAAAAATTGAGTAAGAAAAACATTTCACAGTGTCTGTCTATGGACCAATTTGGGGCCAAAATTAGGTCCCATTCCCTGTCTGAAAAAAGTAGCTTTTCCCCCTGTAATATATAAAAATTCCACCAATAGTTGAATTTTATTTTTCATAGGGGACATTTTTCATAAAAAGCATTGTAAAATTACTGGTATCTGTTAGTATCAAGGTAAGAAACTATTGACAACTGAGCAGTTGAGAGGATGTGAATGCCTGGTCTCATTACTTTTCCCCTATTTGACCTTGATGCCCTATTTTCCCCTTTCAAAGGGCCCTGCAACCTTTCCCCTAAAGGCGAATAAAAAATACTGCGCTATCTAAACAAGCTACACAAACTAATAAAAACAGTTTCAAATGGGATATTAAATTGTGTGACTTTTTGTAAGTGTACTGTTTAATTTCCCTGAGTGATCATTATTAATTTCTAATTCTAGGATTTCAAAGCAATTCGTGTGAAGAAAGTGATTCAAGTAAAGTCTTACTTTTTAGCCTGACCACCAAACTGGGACCATATCTCAACAACAACCCCAGCAAATTTGTTTTCCTGTAAAAATACCAGAAAACTTTCAAAACTATAGAAGATAGCTCCTGTCCATGTGGACATCATACTGCAAATAAAAAGGTAGTCTAACAATACAATAAAGGTAGTTTAACAATACAAGTACAGTTAACCTGTGTTAGTGATCATCTCCTTATAAAAACCATACTGTGAATAAAGGTCATTCTTTTAAAAACTGTTATTGATCATTTAAAGCCCAAAAAAAGGTCACCTGTCAATAAGGGCAACTTATGTCTTTCCAACGGGTGGCCCTTTTTTCAGGCCTAAATTAAAAATATGTTTGTTTGCCCTTTACCGACCCTGAATTTTAGGAGTGGGTCAGTAGGTAGGAAAAATGTTTTATTTTATTTCTGAATTTGACCTTTACACGTCTATCTATTCATTCTATGTATTCTGCTACCATACAACCAATTATTGTGTGCCCAAGAACCATAAACATGTACTCAGTGCCTTAACAGACATTATTGTTTTCCTTCATTACTTCAAATGATGTCAATGTTTATCGAAAGCAGTGAGTACATGTATATTTTCCCAAGTATAAAAATAAAGTTCTACCAGATTTTGCAATAAAATCTTTTGATTTGGCATGATTTTTTTGGGTCGGTCGGTAAAGGGCAAACAAACTTAATTATAATTTAAGCCTCACTGGTTTAACTGTATATACACGTCTGATAAATCTAATTAATAAGTGTTTGAAAATTTGAGAAAATGCAAAAAAGAAACATATAAATGAACTTGATGACAATCAAGCCATTACAAGAACTCTGGGTTTATCAAAACAAGCCTACTAAACTATACTCACTATAATAAAATTCAACATGGCATGTATACAATCCTCTATAGCGTCTTCACTACCAAACATGGCTTGATAGTCAGCACCTGACCAACCATCAAATAATATTCTAGGTACTAAAAATACAGAGAATAATGGTCATCAGCGAACAACTGTTATTTTGTAGCATACATTTATTGGCATAAAAGACCAAATAAGCATCTGATTAAAGGTCAACTAAACATAAAGACCAAACTTCTCAAAAAAAAAAATTTAAGTTCAAATATGATGAAAAAAATGCAACCATTTTGTTTATGATTTGTTATCAAAGAGTCTACTTCCTATGTTCCTAGGTAAACCAGCTAATTTACTCAAAGTAGTGCATAGAAATATCAAAATTCTTTGAGTTACAAAATCTAAACAATCAAACGTTTCCCAGAGGATGTGAATGTTTTGGGAAAGAAATAGTCATTGAAATGGATATATCAAACGAAATGTGTACAGATACTGAGGACTAACATTATACTGAGTTCATAATAGATAAATCTACTTAGAAAATACTCCTAACCCATCTTGGTAGATTTTCCTTTCGTTACATCAGATACCCATCCTGTAATATTAGATAAAACATATACAGTCAACCTGTGAACAACGGCCACCCTTGGGAAAGACAAAATATGGCCTTAATCGACAGGTGGCAATTATTCAAAACATGTTCAAAACTTTGGTTTAACTTTCTCAATTGACTGACATAGAGTAATTAATCAACAGAGGTAAGGAATACTAGGATTATTCAACATCTAAAATAACTTATCATCTCTGTCAATCAATGGCTAAAACCATGCCAAACAACTACTGGTATTCACATCATGCGGTTCAGTTCGTGTTTTCAGGATTTCAGATCAGTAGTCAAGCTCGAATAAATAGTGGTTTAGGTGGCTATAGGGTAAGGGTTAATACTCTTTTATTTCTATTGCAGTCACTAAAATTGTGTCCAAAAAGTGGATTTTCGTGGCTAAAATCCGCTAAAATTGGGTTTAGGTGGCTAATCTTTAACATAGATAGGCCACTTAAGTGTCATAAAATAAGTGCGCTTGGGCTGAAAATGAAAATAAGTCTGTTTCGAGTGCTGCGAAGCAGAATTTTATCACTGGGTAGGTAGGTAGGGATGATTTTTTTTACTATACCGTAATTATAACAATAGTAAAAAAATGTCCAAAAAGATTTATTTGCAAGGGTTTTTGTGAGTAGATTAGAGCACTCCAAACAAATTTTTTTTTTTTTTTTCAGCCTTCAGGGATGTTTTTGGGGTGATTTTATAGCCGAAATTCGGTCATATTCCCAATGGAAAATAGTATCTTTTTTTCTCAATTCACAGACAAAAATTCCCAATCCCATTTTTTATTTTATAAGTTCATTAACATCACTATTGGTAGTAAATACCTTATTCTGCTACTGTTTTATGTGTAAATAAGTAGAATAAGTTGAAAATTGCAAAAATTCCCAATCCCAAGGGTATGGGTCATATTCCCAAAATACCGAGAAAAACCCTGGCCTTGGTAGACAGAGATTGTAAAACCAAGGCCTAACAATAACCTGACAGAAATCTAAACATCTGGACCACTAATGTCTGATAAAATTAGAATAGATAATAATATTAAATAGAAACATTCTTACCTTTGTCTATATCATGACCTCCATTTATCACATAATGTCCACTTGGTTTTCTCTTCACCTGTAGCCATACTGGACTTATGTAAGTAAATTTATGAGCAAATAGCTTAGCAACATCATAGCCGTGACTATTCCACTGCAATAATACAAAATGACAATTATTAGAATATTTCCAATCACTCGGCTTTAATGGACAATTCTCAAACAAACATATTTTCTTTATAAACTTAGTTTACTAAATCAAATGTTCAAATATTGCAAGACCCGCCTCCATGGTCAAGTGGTTAAGGTTGCTGATTTCAAATCACTGTAACCTCTCACTGATGGAGGGTCATGGGTTCAAGCCCCGCTATCGACCATGTCACTTATTGTGAGAAAGTAGGAATTTGCTTATAAATGGAGGATATGAGTTTAGTACTGGTTCTTCCCAGGAATGATGGTTAATTTTTTCCCACTGCACAAATTAGCTATTAATTTAACCTCTCTAGTGCAACATCCTCTCAACAACATGATTCTTTTACTCCAAAAGGGTGTTGCTTTGGAGAGACTGCACTGTATTGCTAAATTTTGGCTGAATTATCTCTGCAGCTTATCATGTACAGTAAACTTACTGGTGTAACATAACCAAGGGTTTCACCATCAAATTGTTTTATTTGTCTCTCCAGATCATTGTAAGCTGCATGTTCACTGACAACATCCTTCCATTTAACTTCTGTTTTAACCAATCCTCTTTCAACAACATTTTTGTCTGATACGGCTGGTGCCTGCAAGTAAATCACATTCTGTTTCAAGATGAAGGCATCAAATGGGTCTGTCAGCCTTATGTTGAAAAATCAGGTTAACAAGAATTCAGGTTTTTTTCTCGGTATTTTGGGAATATGATCCATACCATTGGGATTGGGAATTTTCGCAGTGTTTTAATCAAAATTGGGAAAAATGTATAACTACAATTTTTGCAATGTTCAACTTATTCTACTTATTCTCCCATAGAACAGTAGCAGAATAAGGTATTTACTACCAATAGTGATGTTAATGAACTTATAAAATTTATAAAAAATAACAAAAACAAAATTTTTTTTTTGATTGGGAATTTTTGTCTGTAAATTGGGGAAAAAAAATACTATTTTCCATTGGGAATATGACTGAATTTCGGCTATAAAATCGTCCCAAAAAATCCCTGGAAATTACCAAACAAAAATTGTAAAATGTATTGAAAGTTTATGAGCATGTAGGAATAAGGATGTTTTAATTCTTACTGAAAGTCAGTTAAACTGCATTAAGCACAGAAATAAGAATTTTTCAAGAAATATATACATACAATTTTGAGAGAATTCATTAAAGTATGGGTACTTTGTTTAGAGTGTTAAATAAAAAAGCAAGTATCTGAAAAATTCTACATAGATTAAAAGTAATTCAATCAAAATCTACTATAATGTAAAGGAAAATGAATTTATTGCAAGTTAGTATTTTGAGGGTTTTACGCAACAGTGTTGTAACGCATATTGAAATAAGAACAAGTTACGACAGTGTTGCGCTGAGCCCTTGATTTGTAATTATAATATTGCTTAAATGTAGGACACTGTTGAAGTTAAGATAATGGTACAGACTGCAGTCAAACATGTGTTTGTGGACTGTCTTGCACCTCTGATTAAAGGCCATCTGGTGATAAAAATCATCATATTGAATTGATTGTTCAGAATGAATTGACCTCCATATATAGGTCACCTGTCAATAAAGGCTTGTCAATAGTTTGCCTCTCCCAAGATTGGCCTTTGTTCACAGGTTTGACTGAGAAGTAGTAAGAATATAAAATTGTATAACAACCTTCGTTTCTTCTTTCTTCTTCTTTTTGCCTCTGTCACTCTTGGATAATGTCGCTGATAGGTCTTTGATCAACAAAACAATTAACCAAACGACAGCAACCTTTGATAGAACTCTGGTATTCATTGTTTTAACTTTACAACCTAAAATGGCTAAATAAGTAAATATTTATAAAAGAACTTGTTTATCGCGGAAATATATGACATTCGACAAAATATTTCACAGACAATGACATTCATCAACAAGTAAAATTTTGGATGAAAAATGAAACAAATAACTGATATGTTATCGCTAGATTCTAGATTGGTAATTAATTAACAGCTAATGATACTTTTTACGTGTAAAATCTTCCGTGGTCAATAAACGCTTACTTTTGACACCGAAGCGTCCCAGTGACTTTTACTTTATGGGTGGTCTCCCATTATGATATCAAGGCTAAAACTGGTTTCCGTTGACTTGTGTGCAGTGAACTGCAAAATGGAACGAGAACCAGTTTATATTGGGAGGGGAGGGGGGGGGGGGGGGGGCTTAGCACCCAAACAATTTCGACTGTAAATGGTAATTAAAAGTGGTCATAACTGATTCTCCTAATCGATACCTGTATATTACAACTTTTCTTTTCAGAATATCAATTTCATAATCAACAATAGTATTATTCTTTGTATACAAGTTGCCTCCTAAGTGCATATCGTCTGCTATATTTGTATCCCTCTATATATCTTTGTTGTCTGCGTTTTCCAATTTCTTTCTTCTTCTTCGTCGTCTGCGTTTTTCCTCTATTTTTTTCAATTATGGTCTGCATTTAAACGTCTGCGTTTTAATTGCACCCACCCCAAAATATATTTATAAATTGCTAGCGGTGAGCTGGGACCATTATACAATCATTTATACATACAGTAAAACCTCGATTATCCGAACACCGATTATCCGAATACCCGGTATTATCCGAATAAAATCTACGGTCCCGATTACGTCTCTATATATTTCAACTGCAACGAACCCCGGTTATACGAATCGGATTTTACGAATACCTGGTGTAATCCGAATACATTATTTGGTCCCAAAAGTTACGAATACGCGTATTTTCACACCTATTATTCGAAATCGTCAATTGATAACAATGGCCGATTGAGAATCAAATGTCGTGTGACAAACAATGTGTAATATCAATTCATACACGAAGCGTGTCAACAGTTTAATTATCCTTAAGTTGATCATATTGTTTGTTACGATTTTATACAAATCGCGACGACTATTTCACTATGATCTCGGGTATAATAAGTTAATGAGTGTACTTACCTGGTGATCTGTATGAAATTATTTGCATTTCAGCGTCTTTCAAAATTTAAAAACTGATTTGAACACAATTAAACAAAACTAAATAGAATATGATGATTTAGTGAAAAAAATGTTCCAAACATAAAAACATTACGTCTTCGATTATTTTAATTGTTTGAGAATGTGACGATAGCGATGCCTAGTCGATCGTTAGTAAGTGAAGTGAGAATGTCGGATTGTGTTCTGCATAATCCATAAATGCGCAGGCATTTATTGAACAAGAATTATTGTTTCATTTGTTAACTCATATACATTCATAAAACGAGGATAAACCAATAATAAGTGTTTGTTATACATTTTTATTATATTCTTATTATCACTCAAGTAACGTCATGTTTGCACACGAGAGTTAACTCCCTTGCAATATACGGACAGTACGGAATTTATCGTTTCCAACCGGTACATCAGACTGAAATGGATTATTCGAAACCATGGATTATCCGAATGATTTTTCAGGGCCCAACGACATTCGAATAATCGGGGTTTTACTGTATATATATTTGTATAAAGTTCAGTATTCAATTATTTAATACAGTTATACATACAAGCTCTGTTCCAGTAATATCTGTTGAAGTACTTTTGTATTAATTCACAAACGTGTTTACATTCTAACAAAGTCACTAGTATTCATCGTCTAAGTTTTGACATACACTACATTTTCATTCATTTCCCAGACTTATGCTTCCTTGTTTAGGCCGTCTGTCAGTTTTCATACCAACGTGATGAGAAGGCATGCGTAGTCTACTTTAATAATGCAACCCTTAAGTTCTTATATCTGTAATAACTTGTAAATATCTGTTGAAAGCACAATTTCCCAATAAATTACTACATGTATATATAATTAAAGAGGTTGTTTTTAAGTTTCAGGTTTATTCAGAATACATTTTTAATACACGTGCGTATAGTATTTGTTACGATAAAAATTTTCTTTGAGCAAACAACTGGCTAGATGACATACATTTTGTATATATATTCATATTTCATCTTTGGGTTTAATTTCTGTATAAAATTGTCTTTCAAACGTTCGTATGTACTGTTCAGTTGAGTTCAGTATTTGGAATCTTGAAGTCCTGCAGTTCACTGAGAAGTACGAACTGTATAGAAATAAGAACGAAAAAACTTCTATGGTTTTAGAAGTTTTCGATCGATGTTATATACTGTACATGTAGATCTTTGTGAACACATTGTAGGCGTGAGTTAGCCGTTAATACAAATGTATTAAACTTTATATTTTCTTTCCATAGTATTTCTTATTAAATGACAGATGACAGATGTTTCAATAAAAGCAAGTACAGTCAATCCTGTGAACAAAGGCCATCCTTAGGAAATACAATATGTGACCTTTATTGACAGGTGCCCTTTATTTCGTTTTAAATAATCAATGACAGTTTTAAAAGAATGGCCTTTACTCACATGGTGGCATTTATTCGGAGGTGGCCACTAACAAAGGTTTGACTGTACAGTATTTCAAAATATGACTTTAATGTATTTTGACCATACCAATCATACGATTATGTTAGTGTTGAGTGTGTGTAAGGGTGTGTGAAGACTTGATACTTCGCCTAAATTGACGATCTGTTATAGTGTATGTTTATTTTATATGAAAAGCAATTGCATGCATTTCAATAAAATCATTATGATTTTACGTTCATCAATCTAATTAAATAATCAAATAGTTCCGGAAACAAGTTTCCAAAAAATTGTTGAAAGTACATCGAATTCGGATAAAACACTTCTCGGACACGCATAGCTCCACCTTTTAATATTGCCAGTGCTGTATCACTTGGTGAGGCGGGATCCACTATATTCAGTATAAAGTCCAGTCTATTATCTTTGAGGACTTTTATAGCCGACTCTGTATCTGTAATGGTAGAAACACTATTTGCTTTTTTTAGAATGGTGGCAATGACCAAGAAGTTCCAATATATAATTCCAAGCCAAGTTTTAAAAAAAACTTGCTACATATCGAGATTGGCAGCAATAGGTCAATCTAAATTAAAGTCATTGAGCGAAAACCAATCATTTGACGCACAACGCTGATCGAATTAGCAGATTTTTCTACTTTGTTGAAAAACCTGGCTTAAGCACATCTCAACGATATAGAGTGATTCAAATTTATATGTAGTGACGATCAACAAAGTAAATTGAAGATTTAAGTCGGGAAACAGGGAAATAGACAAAATTCTGGATTCGACATACAGGCGTCACCAACATGATCTGTATTGATCGCATTGCTTTGAAGCTACTCTTAGTGTCCTTATCTAAGAGAAACGAGCACAAACTATCCCGATGGAACGAATTTAGTGGAAGCAACAAGAGTTATGTATATAGGCATTGAAAGCTGACGAAACTTATTTCCTTCTAACTTACACATGACATGATGCATGACATATGACATAACATCTTAAAAGTGACGTTAAAACACATCACAAACAGGATGAAACAAATGAACGAAAGAACGAACTATTCAGTGAAGATGTATCGGGAAAATTTTTCAAGTCGGATTAATTTGTCATAATACAATGAAACTAGACTACAAACCAACTAAACCCAGTATACAGAGAGTCACAGATACGTCACGTTTGCGCATGCGCAATTCTTGTCTCAATGAACCAAAGAAACCCTCAAGCGCAAATTTAGCTGAAGAATATGCGGCCGCGCAAGGTAGTGCAACTCTTCCTGAAAAAAAGGTTATGGCGGGTAACTGAACTAAAACTCTATAGAATTACAGCACGATTTGTTTTAATAATTCAATTCAAAGTTGTGTTACATGATATTTCATCCGTTGTTGAATGTATTTATTTATTTATTCATTTATTTATATGTTGTTTAACGGCACATCCGACAGCTATGGTCTTTCAGGGCCGCTACAAAGAGATGGGAGATAAGATACACGAGAACCAGGCATTTTTATCCCTACTCCATTCGAATAGTTTTTATTGGTTCTTTATCACGGCATACCCGGTGTAAAGCATCGATACGCATCTAACCCTTTTTCCTGCGATTTTCTAGATACTATGGTGGCTGATTTATGCCATGTCGTATTTTCGCTTTGTTGTGGCGAAAAAGCGAAAATACGGCATGGCATAAATCAGCCACTTTAAGATACAGTACTTGGCTTGGTAGATGAGATGAGGACATTGAAAAAGCCTCCCTAAGGAAGTCGACAGGCGGAGCCGAGAATTCAAACACACAACCTTTCGTTTAGTAGTCTAACGCGTTACCACTCAACCACCGATCATTCATTAGTTGAATGTATATATGTACTAGTAAACTGAAAGAAAATATTTTAATATGTTGGCAAAGTACATTATAATCGTTTACCTGAGAGTACCACGAAACTTCCGCTATTCTTCTCAATGTATGGAAGCGCGTGAGATGCCAGGTGCACGTAGGAATCAAAATTTACCCTGTAGATACGTTCTATATATGTTAAGTTTTCGGTACTACCTTTCCACATGTCATGACCGTACGGTGCACCATGATTGAGGACGATGATGTCCAAACTTCCGAGCTTCTCAACTGCTGTCTGAAATAAGAAATGAAACTGTGAATTGTTAAGTCTCAATCATCTCGGTAGCACAGAACACACATACAATAATACACAGTTATTGCGAACTCTGATATAGCGAAAATCGATTAAGTAACTTTTCGGAATGTTAAGATTTACATGCTTGTACAGTACAACCTCTGTAGAGCAACACCCTGTGGGAGCTGCATATATTGGTCGTTGTTTAGAGGTTGTTGCTCTACAGAGGTTAAATTTATAGTAAAAATCTACTTAGGGAAATTTTGAAGGAGTTGTTATAGAGAGGTTATTGCTCTACAGAGGGTCGCTCTGGGTTGGTTGTACTGTACATGTAAATACACTGTACCATAATTTTGTACATGTGTTTTTACGTTTAAATAGATTAAAAACGTTCTAAATGAACAAGAGTACTTTTTGGACAGTATCAACTGGTGTCGTAGACCAAATAAAGCTCTACATTTGGCCAATATCCCCTTTCAAATAGTAACTTATACTTCGTGAACTATTCATGAAGTATGCTAGAATAGTTCAAGAACAATCCATGAAGTGTGCAAGAATAGTTCAAGAACAATTCACGAAGTATGCAAGAATAGTTCAAGAACAATCCATGAAGTGTGCAAGAATAGTTCAAGAACAATTCACGAAGTATGCAAGAATAGTTCAAGAACAATTCATGAAGTGTGCAAGAATAGTTCAAGAACAATTCATGAAGTATGCTAGAATAGTTCAAGCAAAAAAAAAAACATGTTTTAATGAATTTCATTTAAAGGGGAATCCGCTCAAAAAACAAGAACAGTTCTAGTCTTTTACGGTATTTGGACACATGATTTAATGTACATGTAAATCTGGTCTTGATATCAATTAATCAAATAACACAAATGTACGTATATCGTATCAACATACTTCGATTATGTTTTCAGTTGAAGCTACAAAATGTATATCGAGGACTCAGCGCAACACAGTCGTAACTTGTTCTTATTTCAATATGAGTTACGACACTGTTGCGTTGAACCCTCGATATCCAGCCAAGTACTGTGTTAATAAAATCACAGGAAACGGGAACCAGGAAATTCTATTTCAAATAAGAGAAGAGATATAAATGCCCAGTTCTCCTGTATTTTATCTCCCCTCTCTCTGGGACGGCCCTGAAATGACCATAGCCGTCTAATGGACCGTTTAATAACAAATAAATAAATATTTGATGTTGATATAAATTAATCAAATAAATCTTAGAAGTTGTATTGGTGAGAGCATTTGCCATGCATGTTCCTATCGCTGTGGTTAAGGTAGCATTTTCAGGAATTTGGGTGCTTAAATTGATACGTGTTTGTACCATACTTCTCATACATACTTTGATGACGTTTTCTGTTGAAGCTATATCCATCATGTCGGCGACTATATAGTGATGTCTTTGATCTTGATTACTGACAGATTCACACTCTTTAACAACCTGTGTAATAAGTAATACAACAGCCGCCAAATAACATGTTCTAATCAGCATACGTTATTTTAAAAGTAAGCTACATTCTATCTAATAGGTGTAATGTTCATCGAATATTTCAGTTAGATTGCACAAGAACACAACTGAACCAACTAGTACAAAACATGAAATGCGTACTGTATAAAACAAACAACTGTTTTATGTTATACATGTTTCTTCAGATTTCTTATGATAAAATATTATTTTATACTGATTACATCTAGTTCATGATGCACACACACCATGAACTACCCTTGAAATCCTATTCATATTTATACGACTATACCTCCAGCAGAGCTATTCAAAAAGTGTCTTCTTACGTTTGTAAGAAGACACTTGTCAATAACTCAACTTTCACGTGGACATAATCCTTTATCGTCATATAAGTCAGATACACGTACTCGTATTTTCTTCAAAAATGTCTTCTAACAGACGCTTAGAAGACGGTTAGCTTAGACAATCATTTTATCCTCGGCTTCGCCTCGGACAAATTGGTTGTTTGTCTAAGCGAACGGTCTTCTTACGTCTGTAAGAAGACACTTTTGAAGAAAAACTCGTACTGTATCTAATACATATTGGGCTTTTTGTTTGTCAAGCAGATAAAGAAGAGAAGTATACCAATATTAACCTGTTTGAGTCTGTTCTCCCTCCTTGCGGTAACCACAACATTAGCTCCATGTTTAGCATACTGGTACGCCAGTTGTTCTCCAATACCCGTTGAAGCCCCGGTCACCAATACACGCTTACCTTTCACCGAATCTAAGAAAACATGATGATTTATATTTATTACAAAGATATTTTAATGACTTGTACATTTACTCATATTTAAGACGTAATATTCATTTTCTCATAAACACATCATAGTATGTAGTTATATAAGTATTTCGGCGACAAGTATATTATGCATTGATATTAAACAAGACATGTCTTTAAAAAAATACGAAGTTTCTTTTATTAACACTTTTGAAACCATAAATATATTTTTTTATCAATTTCCTATATTGTTGTCAAAGTACCGTCCAGTTAGGCCACGCATAAAAATCTTGATATTAGGTGAATAGATTACGCATTTAGTGATATCTATTGTATATTAATTCAAATAAATGTAAAATGTTTGTAAAGAACGGTATATAACATTTTATCCTGTTTTTTTCTACATTGTTTTTAGATAGAAATTTTGTAGAATCAGGATAAATACAAATAGAATACATGGTTGGTGCCGAGATGGAGAAAGTTTATCCGGTTCGGCACGAAAGCTAAACTTTCAGTTTTCTAAGCATTACCGGAAAAATCTTCTCCACCTCGGCACCAATCGTGCATTCTCTATATTACATTGAAAGCTTTCGAGACAGGCAGACTTTTTGTGGCGGGTTCGAGGCCGGCCACGGATCTTTTTATCTTATTTTTATTTTTCGTTCGTTAGCGTTATGCAGGCTTCAAAACGTTCCGCAAACGTTTGGCGTTTTTTTCTTGCAATTAAAATTAAATAGGAACATCGTATTTTGTACGTTTTGCATTAATTAATATTCATTTCTGCAATAATAGCGATGTTAATCGCATTTCACGTGGGATTACTGTAACGAAACCAGCCGTATGACTTTAGTTTGATATGTTGCGCTATGTAGCAATCAAGGCTGATGTATTGTGTTATCATTGCATGTTGGGATATTGTCGTTGGCGTCAATATGCATATGGTACGTACGTATCTTACTGTGAATTTCATAAGCAGCGCGTGTGTTAAAGTAACAATTTGTTTTAATATCAATTATAAAGAGGCTGAACATGTACGGTTACGTATGTATGTAAGTCGGACACATGGTGAATCAGTATACATTGTATTTTGACTTGACTTGACTTGACGTGAATATTAAGATGATTACCTGGATCAAAGTTGTCCATTAACCAGAATCCTAAGATCAAGCCAATCACCACAATTAAGATCTTCAGCAGCATGACTCAAACTGTCTCACAGAAACTGAAACAAAAATCCAAAGAGTAAATAAAAGTACTGAAAGTACTGTCGGAATTTGATTGTTTTCATATGAGACAAGTCAGTGGTGTTGCTCGCAACACAACAATGATAATCTGGTTTTGAAGAGTTTTTCGGTTTTCCATGTTTTTAGTTCCATACTCGGAACAAAATTGCTGTCGATAATAGAAATGGACTTTTTTCAGAAAATCTATATAGGCCTAATTGGTATGTGAATTATATTCAAACTTAATATCATGACGTTGGACTATATGACAGATTTTGAAGTGAAAGTAAAAGTTTATTGTAAAAAATTATAGCTACATATTTAGAAACGAGCCGTTATACGGCGATATTTGCCTGATCTCGCAACGGAATATACCGACATCGCACGATTTCATTAGTTCCATTACGATCCTTCTGTCTTAACATCAAAATACCCTTCACACACTGTGAACCAACATAATAATTGCGAACTTCACAATAACTGTTTTTTCTTCACAAATTTATGTGTACCGCCATTCTGTTCTTTGCCGCGACTTCGACGGGAAAACCCCACATTCTCTTTTTAGAATTTATCCAACTATATATAGCTCTAGCCGATAGTATCGATCGATGCGCGTTATGGATATAAACCTTAACACTGATTTACATATCATGTCAAAAAGTCACATATAAGACAAACATCAATAGTAGATTAATGTAATTACATGCATAATTCTGTCGAGAAATTACTGACCTACTGAACGAAAGCCGAAAGTAGAACTATTTTATGCTAAACTAGTTGGTTTCCGTCCCCGATCTTACAGCACACAATAGAGTGAGAGTGGGAACGTAAACCATGATAGTTATGGAGCTCACGGCATTTTAGTAAGTCACTGATAGCAAAGGAATTTGACTGAAAATCAAATTCCAAAAAGCGCTCAAATATAACTAAGCAATGATCGGACTCCGTGTAAGGATTGTAGTATATTTTTTTGCCCTGAAATTACGTCAACATGACAGAGAACTAACTGTTTTTAATGAGAACATTGTTTTTATTGACCTAAGCGTCAATTCGATTAAGTATAACATTCTAAAGGTTTAACTTAAACGAATCCTGGTCGATAAAACCTCATTATTTTATACACATGTTAACATACATTTTGGATGTATATACGAACGAATGGCCCCGCCACAAGGCTTATCATCGTTTCATTAATTCACAAATGTACTTTCCATTCAACGAAAATATTGCAACTAATGGATTCGGACGTATGCTTTAAAGACATGGAAAAAAGATTTTAAGACATAGCGTAAATTACGAACCATACATTGTCATATTTTGACTTAATCACAATAAGTATTATTTAAAGAGTCTCATGAATTAGTCACGTTCCTTACAACAGAATGTCATTTATCAACATCTTCACTGGTTTACTTATATATCCTTCTTATCTCTACGTCACAGGATGACGAGAAAAACCCAAGACCTGCCTTTCCTTGTGGTTCTTGTAGTTGTGAAGTTCATGACAATGACAACGCATTAGAGTGTGACACTTGTTTGTGTTAGTTCCACATCCAGTGCCAAGGTATTAGCTGTAGTAATTATGAAGATTTTTGTTAAATGTGGGTTTTGTTAAACGTTCTAGTGGGTTTGCACACTATGTGGCTCCCAAAATCATCCTCGAACCAGTCTACTCGGCCTACCTCATCGGTTTCAACGCAAAACAGTTTAAGTATATTAGGTGACCATGTAGACATGACTGACCCTTTAACAAAGCACATACCTAAAACTACATAGACATCAACCAAGTGAAAATTCAAACAGATTATTCAAATATAATCAAAAATTAAAAAGTCTTGTGTTTTAATTTCCCATCCATTATTAACATTAAATCGTTTTTTATACAATGGTTGAAAATCACAAGCCAGATATTGTGTTAGATACTGAATCTAGGTTGACAAATGATCATAAAGATGGTGAAATTTTCCCTAATTCTCTGGGCTATACGCCGTTTCGTGAAGAAAGAAATGATTATTTTTTAAGTATTTAATTTCATAAAAAAATCTAAACAAGATTCCCTGGGGATACCCCCATTATTAGACAGTACCATTGAAAAGGTCAAACACACTAAATAGGCAGTTTCAGTCTGTGTTCACCCCCATATCTCTCTTACTTGATCTCAAATTTGTATTTCCTTCTTTAAAAAATATAGGTACAGATACAACATCAGACCCTACTATAGACAACTCAAATAACAATGTGTACACTACGGTAGCGCTATACACTGACCTGTGTTCTTCTGCTCGGGGCATAATGGGTAATTGCAGGAACTACTTACAAAATTGAAGTTATAAACAATAACATAACGTGACGTCACCGTATGGTACACATTGGAGCACGTTTTGAACACATTTTGTTAATAACATACAACCGATATGGTTGTTTTGACATTTTTTATCCTTCCGCGTAACTATATTTTAGCGTATGTATAACTATCTAAATGTGGATAGTAATCAGTTCTATGTATAGAGGTTAGACAAACGTAGTGACGTCACGCTATGTATAGAACGCTTAAAGAAATTTCCTGTGATGCCAAAGATCTCAATTGACCTCATTGAGCTTCTAAAACTGCTGTCGAACCTGAAACCAAACAAAGCGGCAGGACTTGACGATATGAAACCTTTAGTGCATAAAGAACTCGGGTACCAAATTGCACCTATCTTACAAAATTAATACTCTTTCAAAAATCTTTAATTTCAAGTTCTTTCCCCAAAGTATGGACTTCAGCAAATGTTGCTCCACTTTTCAACAAATGAGAAAGAGGAAACCCAGCAACGTTCCCGTCCCATTTCTTTGACTCCCATGTTTTTCAAGAAGACCTTAATAAATTAGAAAAATGAGAAGAAAAGTGGGAGACGGAGTTCAACCCAGCAAATATGTACTTAGAAACAAAGATAAGATAAAATGTAGTTATGTTCTTCACAATCATACTTTAGAAACTGTTTTAGATGCAAAAAATACGTAGGCATTGGCATCTCAGATGATCTCTCCTGGAACAAGCATAATAACCGAATAACTTCAAGTTCTAATCAAAGTCTTGGAATTCTTCGCAGAATCATCACCAAAAATGAGAAGATGAAACAACTTGAATATAAGATTCTTGTACGTCCACAACTTAAATATTATATTCTTGTACGTCCACAACTTGAATATGCTTCAAGCGTCTGGCCCGTACACAATGTATCATTTATATACTGTAGTTTCATTTATTTTCGTTGGGCTCAATTTTCGTGGTTTTTACTAAAATGGCTATTTCGTGGGGACATAGATTCGTGGATTTTGATTTTGGAAAAGAACTGCCTTATCTCTGCATTCAAATTCGTGGGGATTTGATTTCGTGGATGAGCCAACTCACGAAATCCACGAAATTAAATTCCCAACGAAAATTAATGACCTGCCTTTCCTTGTTTTTCTCGTAGTTGTGAAGTTCATGACAATGACAACGCATTAGAGTGTGACACTTGTTTGTGTTAGTTCCACATCCAGTGCCAAGGTATTAGCTGTAGTAATTATGAAGATTTTTGTTAAATGTGGGTTTTGTTAAACGTTCTAGTGGGTTTGCACACTATGTGGCTCCCAAAATCATCCTCGAACCAGTCTACTCGGCCTACCTCATCGGTTTCATTTATTTTCGTTGGGCTCAATTTTCGTGGTTTTTACTAAAATGGCTATTTCGTGGGGACATAGATTCGTGGATTTTGATTTTGGAAAAGAACTGCCTTATCTCTGCATTCAAATTCGTGGGGATTTGATTTCGTGGATGAGCCAACTTACGTAATCCACGAAATTAAATTCCCAACGAAAATTAATGATTCCACAGTAATTGAGAAAGTCCAACGCAGGGCCATCAGCCGGGTAAAAAGCAGTTACTCATATCAAGACAGCGTTACTTCCATGAGAAACAAATTTGGATGGCAGATCTTAGAAGATAGACGGACTGACATATGGCTGATTATGTTTTACAAAATTGAAAAATATTTGGTGGAGGTTCTGATGCCGTCGGACCTACGCGATCCACCAGATTGACTTGTCATGCGCACCCCTTATTCTACAGGCAGATTCACACTACTGCTAATTACATGTATTTTGTATTTCAAATATTCATTCTTTCCTGGTACAGTGGTGATATGGAACACATTCTCACATTGTAATGCAACCTGATCTTGACAGCTTCAAGCAGGCTCTGTACTCCTACCACAGCACCTAAACAGCTACAACGGTGTTTTAATCTTACTTGGTGACGTGCTGTCATCTTTTACTACACTCGCTTTTGAATAGTAAATCAAAGTACTGAAATAACTGTCGGAAGGTGATTTTTTCTAAACGAATAAAAAAAAGAGATATGTACCCGTATTATTCGTACCAATGTTGATATGTATAACATTTACACTAACGGACCGTCTTAACATTTACGTATATAATGCCAAGATGTCAATAAGGCACAAACACATACATCAATGCCATTGATCGGCGACACCACTGCGTTGCTGAAGCAATGCTTGCGATCGTACTGCGCGCACCTCGCCGTTCTGCATTTTTCTTGGACGCCGTGGAATCACCGTGGTCGTAGTGTGACAGGAGTTTAACAGTTGTTACGGACGTGTAACCAATTCAGAGGTAGTCCACTAACGATGGGTTTAAGATATTCAAACATTTAAAGCTTTAAAATCACAAAATCATGGACCAAATACTAATAAAGCACATTGATAATACGTCTGATAGTACGAATAAATTATATACATGTACTAGTATACAAATGTATAACGATTTGCCTATTTCCATTTTCATTTCTTTGGGCTACCTAAGTGAGAACGTTAAACATGTTTTATTTATTTATTGATACATCGATATGTTTTTGCGTTAACACATTTGTTGATGTTGTATGATTGTTGAGTTATGGAGATAATTAAGTATGTACATATATGTTTAATCAATGAATACATTGAATTGAATCGCTCGATCATGCATGCCGCCATTCTTGAAAAATGGAAAAGTGTCCAAATGTTCGGACACACCAAACCGACCAAAAACTGCGCATGTGGTCAGTTCGTTTGGTTTGAGAAGCTGGTTCCTGTTATGTTTTCAAAAAATACACTAAACAGTTTTGCTTTCGTGAAACTCAGTCTAGAAAACAAATATAAAGTTGGACAAACCAGTTTGAAACCGAACTAGGATTTTTAGTCACAAACGCACCTTTATCATACCGTTTTAACTGCTGGTTGAAACTAAGTTAATACAAAGAAACAAACAAAATATATATTATTATCCCATTTTAATAGTTAACAACGCGATCCATATTTCATAGTTCATTAATTAACCTATATTACATAAATAAGTTCAACTGCAGCATAAATTCAATGTTTCAAGTTTATTTGATAGCAAAAGCATTATTAATTATGTACTAATTCAAGTAAAATATGAATAAGCGATTACCTTCAAGTTAGTCGATCTTGTATAGATGTAGAAATCTTCCTGAATGACTGTACATAGCCTCAAAGCATGACGTGAAAATATATGTAAATCTGATTTCCGGTTTCATTTTTTGGCTTGGAGCTATACGTTTGTTCCCTAGATGCTGGTAAATGCAATACGAAAGCCGGGTACAAGTGCACAAAAATGTTAAGAGTCAGGCGATTGGTTGACAGCAATATGTAAAGTGATCGGTGATTGGTTTACACTTACTGTGTGAATCGGTATCACGTGACTCTAGTGTGGGCATATATACCAGTTTCACTGTGCTAGCCTATTATTAAACCAGGGTGTTGCACTATATATCGATCGGTTTGTTCTTAGATTATTAACCTTTTTTACACGTAAAGGTAAACATTTTAAAAATGTCTAGAATTCTTTTTCTATTACTGTGTACAATAAGTTTAAATAAATTATTTTAATCATAACTGAAAGACATATTAGCGGAGGATTATTCAAGAGAATTTAAGGAAACCCCTATTATAATGTAACCTGCGTAACGCTATTGCCGCCAATCATTTTGTCACGTGATCTGGGTATACACATTAGCGAGTCCATTGTGAAATCGGGGCGTTTCACTATATATCGGCATGTTCCATCAACCGTTATGACACGAAAAGGTAAGATATTTTAACACAGTCTCAATTTTTTACTTTACTAGCTCTTTGTTTAATTATCAACATCATTGCTGAACGTAATAAGCGGAGGATTGACAATTTAAGGAAATACACCCCTACTATAATTTTCTTGCGAAACGCTGTCTCTGATGCAATTTTGCCGCCAATTATCTTGTTACAATGTATTTTCGAGTGCTTCGGAACAGGTCAGAACGTTTTTTTTTCATTATGCGTATTTATTTATACAATCAATAGACCTTAGGAAAAATATTTAGTACGGCCAATTTTACACCGCGAAAGGTACCGATGTTTCATACTACCTGTTGACTTTGAAAGAGGACAATTCCATAACTAAAATGGTCAACAAGGGGAAATAAAAAGACCAATTTAGTTATGGTATAAGAACTAACTTATCAGCAACAATCAGCCAAGCCTTTCCTTTTTAAAAGGAAACTGTATTTGAATTCAAAACACTGTAGGCCCAAACAAAATATCAGATTTCGTAACACTATCCAACATATTCTACTTTATGACCTGCTTAATACATATGGTTGAAAATCAACATCTTTATACATTGATATAACACTTATAACTACATCAAATATCATGATTAAAGTTACTTATTGACAACTTTCAATCCATACTTGTCACAAGTAGACATTTTTACACCAGACTTACAATATACATGTATGTTCAATAAACAGACATAACCTAAGAATCCGGTATTTTCTACAAAGGCTCATCCATCACTGATAAAAGTTAAGGTTAAAGGGAGGGTGATCCGTGGTCGAGTGAAAACGCACTGGACTACTGAACAAAAAGGTCATGGGTTCGATTCTCATGGTCATTTGGAACAGAGCCACCACAGAAAGAGTCGGGGGATAAGATACATGGGAACCGGGCATTTAATGTACAATATAACCTCTGTAGACCAACATCCTGTGGGAACTGCAAATATTGGCCGTTGTTTAGAGGTTGTTGCTCTACTGGGGTTGAATCTTTAGTAAGTATCAGCTTAGGGAAATTTTGAAGGTGTTGTTATAGAGAGGTTGTCGCTCTACAGAAGTTGAATTTATAGCAAATATCAGCTTAGGGAAATGTTGAAAGTGTTGTTATAGAGAGGTTGTTATTCTACAGAGGTCTGCTCTGGAGAGGTAGTATTGTACATGTATACTGTATACCTACTCTTTTCGAATTGTCAGTTTTTCCCGATTCTTTATCGTGTCCGGTATGAAGCACCGATACACATATCGCCGATTTTTTAGTGATTGTTTAAACACAGTACTTGGCTCAGTAGTTTCAATGGGGACACTGAATAAGCCTCTCTGGTAAGTTCGAAAGTCGGAGCCGAGAATCGGACCAAAGACCTTTAGTTCAGTAGTCCAGCGCGTAACCGTTAGACATTTATTACAATAAACGTAGTATAGAATAGTTTTTACTTTTTAAGATAGCATTAAGATGCAATCATGAATGCATCAGGTGAAGATTTGATTTAATTTAGACAGAGCACTGGGATGTTGATTTATAATATGAGGTTAATTTTAGCTTTTAACGATAGATGGTTGGTCTAATTACAGTGCTTTATTTGTCCATTCAACGTATAATTTAATGAAATACAGAAGAAACTAGATACTATGTGCATGAACATGTATTCATATATCAGATTTTGTATTTAACAATCTAGAAAAGTAATCCAAAACTTCCGGAAATAAGTCACGTATTATGAGTTGATAGTACACCGAATTCGGATAAAACACTTCTCGGACACGCATAGCTCCACCTTTTAATATTGCCAGTGCTGTATCACTTGGTGAAGCAGGAGTCACTGATGTCAGTAAGAAGTCAAGTTTATAATCTGAGAGGATCTTCATAGCCGTCTCTGTATCTGTAAAATTAGAAAAATATTCGAATCTGACCCAAAAAGTAAATAATGCTCAAATTTGTTTGTTTCCGGTTGCATGCTCATTACACAAGAGGGCCACGATGGCCCTATATCGCTCACATGACAATCACTGTTCACTCATTAAAACATTGTTTTGAACCGGTGACCTAGTTTTTGACCCCAGACCACCTATGTTCGAATTTGTCTTACATATCATTAAGACACACAGTCTGACTAGGTTTGGTGAAGATACGATCAAAATTTGACATCTACAGTGTTAATAAGGTTTTCCTAAGATTTGACCCTAGGTGACCAATATTTGAACTTGTTCTTAATATCATTAAGACTAACAATCTGACAAGGTTTGGCCAAGATCCAATCAAAACCATGACATTAAGAGCTTTTACAAGATTTTTACCTAAGATTTGACCTTGTGACCCAGTTTTTGACCCCGGCTGACCCATCTTCATCCGTGACCCACATATCATTTAGGCAAACATTTTGACAAGGTTTGGTGAAGATCCAATTAAAACTGTGACATCTACAGTGTTAACAAAGTTTTCCTAAGATTTGACCTGGTGACCTAGTTATTGACCCCAGATGACCCATATTTATACTTGACCATTATATCATTAAAACAAACTATTTGACAAAGTTTGGTGAAGATCCAATAATAACTGTGAAATCTACAGTGTTAACATGGTTTTTCATAAGATTTGACCTAGCGACCTAGTTTTTGACCCAAGATGACCCATGTTCAAACTCGTCCAAGATATTATGAAGACAAACATTCTGACAAGGTTTCATGATCATCCAATCAAAACAGTGACTTCTAGAGTGTTCACAAGGTTTTCCAGCAATTTGCCCTAGTGACCTAATTCTACTACAGAAATGACCCATTATCAAACTTGACCTACATATTATTAAAATAAACATTCTGACAAAGTTTCATGAAGATAAATTCAAAACAGTGATTTCTAAAGTGTTCACAAGGTTTTCCCTTATTTGGCCCTGGTGACCTAGTTTTTGACCCCAAATGGCCCAATATCGAACTCGTCCGAGATTTTGTTGATATTAACGTTCTGACCCAGTTTTGCTAAAATTGAGCCAAAAATGTGGCCCCTAGTGTGGTCACAACATAAAGTTTGACGACGCACACCGCACGACGCACGACGCCGGACGCCGGACGGAGAGTGATCCTAATAGTAGCTCACTTTGTCACTTTGTGACATGTGAGCTAAAAATAGTGTAGGTAGGCTGGAATGTTTTAAATTTACCTTCTATTGCTCTTGACGAAGAGTGATACAATGGGTGTACTGCTTCCCGGGCCTTTGGTCGCGTCGAAAATTGGGTTAGATCGTGTAACCAGAAACAAACATTTTTAAGCCCAAAGACATAATCGGTACTGTAGTCCAATAGTGTTAGGACCTATTTCATACTTACAAAGATATCAACAAATACCAACATTAACGAAAAAATGAACTGTTAATTTTGGATGGATTCGAAACTGTTTGAACATTTAATGTTCGGATTTATATTTTGACCAATGGCATCACAGTATTTTTCAAATTTGTCGACCGGTTAACTTTATTTAACCGTATGGTTTATTGTTAACACTCGGACCTGTATTTTAACCGTGATGTGCATGCAGTAAAGTCAAAACATAAATCCGAACATTAAATATATTAATGTTTGTTATCGCTGGTTAAACAACTTAACCGCTCGCTCGGCATGCGCCGAGTCTGAACGGCTAAGTTTGTTTAACCAGCGATAACAAACATTAACATCTACTTATTTTCAAGTTTGTGTTATTTGTTGTGGTATAATGTACAAGGAGGTAAGCTAACATACCAATTAAACCCAGAGTACAGAGAGTCACAGATACATCACGTTCGCGCATGCGCAATTCTTGTCTCAACGAACCAAAGAAACCACCCAAGGCGAATTTAGCAGCAGAGTATGCAGCCACATTAGGTTGTGCAACTTTTCCTGAAAGAGAAATTTATGGCGGGTTAGCCATGGTGACGCTAATTTCACTGCCATTACGCATCTGACGCTGCACTGGCGGGCACTCAATTAATGTCAATGAAAGCAAGGACTTATATGTATAAGTCCTTGATGAAAGTGAACCTTTCGCTGATATCTAAGAAATGCCAATAACGGTATCACTTTCGTGTGTATATATAGATGAAACGACAATCCAGTAAATTAATTATTAGAGCATTATATAGCCCAAAATAAAAATGCACATGTGCAATATGAAAATGAATCATATGCACACATGTTATTATAACAATATTTTGTTTTAAAAAAGTACTAGACATTTATGGGAACAACAGATAAAGAAAGCCAATAAGATTAATACAAATTCGTACAGAATAAATTCCATACACTTTTGCAATCTCTATCAAGGCCGGTATACTAAGTGTTGTATATGTTGGCAATGAAATTACTGTCTAGTTCTAGTGCAGTACAACATTTCCAGAGCGGACTTCTCTTGAGCAACAATAACAGCATGGTTTTCCCCTATTTAACCTTTCTAGAGCAACAACCTCTTAACAACAACAACATAATTTTGCTACTTCCAAGGGTGTTGCTTTGGAGGGCTTGCACAGTATGTGCTATAGAACATTGTCATATATACTTGAGTATTTCTTAAACATTTTCATTTTAGATATTCCACATGCTAAAAGACAATTGTACTCACTTACCTGCAGCGGAAGACACTACTACCAAACTCCCATTATTTTTCTCAATGTACGGAAGGGCGTGTGACGCCAGATGCACATAAGAATCAAAGTTAACTTTCATAATACGTTCTATATATGTGAAGTTTTCAGCACTTCCTTCCCACATCCCATAAACATTCAGTAAAATATGATTCAGAACAATGATGTCCAAACCTCCTAGCTTTTCAACTGCAGTCTGAAATAAGAAATAAAACGTTGGTCTTAGAAGTTGTATTGGTGAGAGCATTTGCCATGCATGCTCCTATCGCTGTGGTTAAGGTAGCATTTTCAGGAATTTGGGTACTTTGATTGATACGTGTTTGTAACAGACTTCTCATACATACTTTGATGACGTTTTCTGTTGAAGCTATATCCATCATGTCGGCGACTATATAGTGATGTCTTTGATCTTTGTTACTGATAGATTCACACTCTTTAACCACCTGTATAATTAGAAATACAACAACCACATAATATCTTCTGATAAACAAAGTACATTGTTTTAAAGTAAGTTCTTTTCAAATATCCAATACTTATATAAAGTACTATGTATAAAACATCGATCGATTTTTTTATCCAAAGTAAAAAAAAACACCAAAAACAACACATTTTTTTAATATCATGTTTAGTATAACATAAGACAAATTTATGGGTGTACTAGCATTTAACGTCTATTTATATATCATATCGTCGTTAAACGTCCTTCAATTGTCATTAAAAAAATGTCTAAGTTAACGTCATTTACGGCGAGAGGCGTAATTATGAAATTACCATATTCTTGGAAAGTGAAACCTAAACATTTTTACTGTCATCAAATTTCAAAATAAAATTATGTAATATTGTTCCGCTATTTTGGGACAACCCTCGTAAATTCAAGAAAATGAAGGATGAAGCCTAGTAATATATATGAACCTGTTTGAGTCTGTTCTCCCTCCTGGCGGTAACCACAACATTAGCTCCATGTTTAGCATACTGATATGCCAGTTGTTCTCCAATGCCCGTAGAAGCCCCGGTCACCAATACACGCTTACCTTTCACCGAATCTAAGAAAACATGATGATTTATATTTATTACAAAGACATTTTAATGACTTGTACATTTACTCATATTTAAGACGTAATATTCATTTTCTCATATCTTAATGTGTTTCTTAAATCGGATAATAAGCAACTATGATTTATCGTATAATAATGTATGGTAAAAATGTAACAGCCATCCATGTTTTATCGTATAATAATGTATGAGTAAAATGTAACAGCCATCCATGTTTTATCATATAATAATGTATGGTAAAATGTAGCAGCCATCCATGTTTTATCGTATAATAATGTATGAGTAAAATGTAACAGCCATCCATGTTTTATCGTATAATAATGTATGGTAAAAATGTAACAGCCATCCATGTTTTATCGTATAATAATGTATGAGTAAAATGTAACAGCCATCCATGTTTTATCATATAATAATGTATGAGTAAAATGTAACAGCCATCCATGTTTTATCGTATAATAATGTATGGGTAAAATGTAACAGCCATCCATGTTTTATCGTATAATAATGTATGAGTAAAATGTAACAGCCATCCATGTTTTATCGTATAATAATGTATGGGTAAAATGTAACAGCCATCCATGATTTATCGTATAATAATGTATGAGTAAAATGTAACAGCCATCCATGTTTTATCGTATAATAATGTATGAGTAAAATGTAACAGCCATCCATGTTTTATCGTATAATAATGTATGGGTAAAATGTAACAGCCATCCATGATTTATCGTATAATAATGTATGAGTAAAATGTAACAGCCATCCATGTTTTATCGTATAATAATGTATGGGTAAAATGTAACAGCCATCCATGATTTATCATATAATAATGTATGGGTAAAATGTAACAGCCATCCATGTTTTATCGTATAATAATGTATGAGTAAAATGTAACATCCATCCATGTTTTATCGTATAATAATGTATGAGTAAAATGTAACATCCATCCATGTTTTATCGTATAATAATGTATGAGTAAAATGTAACAGCCATCCATGTTTTATCGTATAATAATGTATGGGTAAAATGTAACAGCCATCCATGTTTTATCGTATAATAATGTATGGTAAAATGTAACAGCTATCCATGTTTTATCGTATAATAATGTATGGGTAAAATGTAACAGCCATCCATGTTTTATCATATAATAATGTATGGTAAAATGTAACAGCCATCCATGTTTTATCATATAATAATGTATGGTAAAATGTAGCAGCCATCTATGTTTTATCATATAATAATGTATGGTAAAATGTAGCAGCCATCTATGTTTTATCGTATAATAACGTAACAAACAAACAAAAACTGAATATTGAGATAATTACCTGGATCAAAGTCGTCAATTAACCAGAATCCTAAGAACATACCAATTACAACAACTACAATCTTCAGTAGCATGATTCAAAGCGTCAAGAAGAAACTGAAAGCAACCATACATCATGTTAGAATGAAACTTAGTACAAACAAGGACTTATATACATATGTATGTATATAAGTCCTTGGTACAAACTAAGTAGGTACATGCTTTTTTTCACATGACAATACTTCTACTTAATTGAATATCTTTGCCAAGTTTTAACCGTATGATTATATAAGTGATGAAAAAATATCCTGTGAAAAAGTTAATTTCAATACGTTCAGAAAAAAAACACTGATATCTAACTACAATGTACTGCTGTTTCAAATAGATGACAGAGCTGTTAGGCAGACGGACGGACGGACAAACGTCATTGATAGGCTAAATCTAAAATTTAAAAGAGGTCCGTTAAAGAGGTTCATATCGGCAAACAACTATAGAATCACAGTTTATATGTACACTGATAGAAATACATTGTATTATCAAAGCACGTGTTTATTGTTCAGATTACATTTCTATTATACCTAGTTGTAGCAGACGACCGTGTCACTAAATTGCTGATATTTTTTTAATATTTCAAAAGAATGAACGTAACGTACTAAATAGGTAGAGGTCTTATAAAAGATCAAAGGTTTTATGCAAAGTGCGCATACCCTCTGTGTATATTGTAATAATGTAAACATATAACTGTGTACATGTACACTATAACAAACACTCTACACGCAATACACACACTGTGTTAATACTATCTAAGATGTATAATCTACACATACATTTAAAAGCTACATTTTTACATAAAATATCAAAATATTTAACTTACATGTACAGATTGATAACTTTCACTGAATAACAGGTAGCTATAGGTAGATACAGGTTTAAACGGGTGGGCATTCACTCGCCGTTTCCAATATACACGAATGACCCCCAGAATATAATGCATAAACAGATAATTAATCTTTCGCGGCGGAAAAAAAATAGATGAGATAAGATTAATCATAAAACAACTTAAGATTGTAAGAGTCGCTTCCCTTAGATAAATAGATACCCATCGTGTATTTATCCTGTGTACTTTCTTAGTCACATGCATTACACTGAAGCGAGTCACGTATAATTGTTATTTTATACACAGACTGACATTCAAACAAACGTGATACATGTATATGGTGGCTGATTTATGCCATGTCGTATTAAATTTCTCTTTTTTCACGGCCAAAGTGTTTTCGCATTTTCGTGGCGAAAAAAAACACGAAAATTCGACATGGCGTAAACCATCCACCATACAGACGTACCGATTGTAGACGGACGTTCGGACGGACAAGCATCACAGACAGGCTTACCACAGATAGATATTGACTCCCTCAACTTAGCACCAACAGGCAGATGTCCAGCTATAAGGGAGGGGAAAACCCCAATTTAATAGTCATACATCTGGGTAAAACAACCGAACTTCCGTAAGGTAGCTCAACACCTTCCCTCTTACGCAAAGATTCGAACTCACAGCGACGAGGAGCCGGTGATGGCGAATCAGTGACCATATCTACAGTGGCACCTTCGTAAGATTAGAACAAGAACGCAAGATTTCAAGTGATAAAACAATTACAGTCAAACCTGTGTTAGCGGTCACCTCCGAATAATGGTCAACTGTTAATAAAGGCCACATTTTGTCTTTCCAAGGGATGACCTTTGTTCACAGGTTTGACTGTATAATTATGTACAATAAACGTTCGATATGTAATTTAAGAGTTCTTCATAAAACTTAACTCGATAGCCAATAATGCGCAATGTTTGTAATATCAAAAATCAATGACATACGATTAGTGCAATGTACAATATATCAGACTCGGTCATGGAATGCTATATCTTTGCTCAAACAATAACATGAAAAAACAATCAATTCTGTCCAACAATTTATTCAGACTCATACAACCAGACTCACTGTCATTGCGTGAGCATGATTAATTACGTAGGTTATGATTGTTTATTAAAATCCACTAGGGACGGATTAATCGTTCAAAGAATATTTTATGCCATGTGTGCGTTTTGGGTTTGTGCATGGGACAGACGCCTAGTAAATAGCGTTTTTATCGACAAAATTTCTGGTCTGTAGTACGCGTACATTTCTCTTGTCGATTATTCTAATATTTTAAGTACATATATACGACCTGGAAAAGTCCTTGCTAACGTATAAATATGCATACACCAATTATGTAAATACGCAGTAAAACCTGTGTTAGCGGCCAACTCCGAATGAAGGTCACCCTGTGAATGAAGGCCAATCTTTTATAAACCGTCATTGACTAATAAGAACTTAATGACCTCAAAAATATAGACCACCTGTCAATAAAGGCTACATTTCGTCTCTTTCGCGGGGTGGCCTATGTGCACAGGCTTTACTGTACTACAAAAGAAATATTCTTCAGATGTGTAGCTAAAATACCTCTTAACCTATCGTTCAGAATGGATAGAGAAAGATGAAATTAATCTATAACTTACCCGGAAGTTCGAATACTACAAGCTACGCCAATGTGACATTCGAGTTTGTTTCCAAGATAAATATAGCTGACCTGAATTGGAGATTTCTGAAAATAGAAAAACGAAGTGAACTCTGAATAGCTAACAAAAACATTTGTTCAGTAAAATGGCAGCCGCCGGACTACAGGGAGGTGGTAGCTTAGGAAATGATGACTGGGAAAAAATAAAAACGGTAAGTCACTTACAATACATTTATTGTGTCTCGATGAATTACGTCGTTTTATGCAATGTGCAGGCGTGTATTTAGTTACGTCTGTGAAAATACACTATCAAATACATTCTGCTTCTCTTCGCTGGCTTTCGTTTTGTAGAAAGGGGGGGGGGGGGGTATTTATGCAGCGCTCTGTACTTTGAATTAATCAATAACTAGACTGCTTTTGTTTTTCCCCAATAATTATGTTTGTGGATATTTTTAGAGTTATGTAATAATTTCGTCTTCTGTCTCGACTTGAATAGAAATTCTGGACAATAAACTGATTTAAAGTTACCATAGATCAAGTAGTTCTTGAAAATTATCCAGTTTTAGTGTAAATGCAGTGTGTTTGAAATCCATGCAGTTACCGATATTACAAAAAGATATCAGTCTAGACTGCATGTCTTATTGTAAATGTATTACATGTTTTGGACAAAATGTATCTGCACTGTTTTAGGATCTACTTGTCTCTGGCTTAGTTAGCACATTTTAGGCGTAAAGTTTTTTGTTTCAGGTTCCCCAACCGACTCTAATTTCCCCCTGCGACCATAATCTTTTTTATTAGGTTCGAGATACGGTGAATCACTTTCTCACTCGTTTATGTTTCCATACGTTTTTCAAACGTCGAAATAAATAAAACAATACAAAATTCCAGAAATACTTATAAAATGTATACCCTACTTTTATTTTTTAATGAAACAAATATTTTTTGGCCTTATCAATAATAATTAGCAAACCTGGATGAACCGATTTTTATTCGACTTTTATGGAGTACTAGTCATTGTAGTTTATCTTGATAGCTTGGCTGAGTTAGCTAAATATTTTAATACAGCATTGATCACGTTTGCTGAATGTTATCATAATGATATATCGGCACATGATATTATACATTTAACGCGATAACATATTGTTATTTACTAGTATAGATATTACCCGTATACATGCATTTGTAAACACGACATGGGAGTAGCTTGAGTTAACTTGTCTATCTGACAGTCTCATTTACTTGATAAAATTTTAAGTTTGAATTGATGTTTAGGCACAGGGTACGTAGTCCATTGTTCATTTATTGTCAGACTACTAATATACAATGGAACTTTGAATTACATCAGGCCTAAAGTAATAGTTTGTTTCTGGTTAGATGCTCATTAAAATATGGTACGTAGTAGGTCCGGGATTTTAACTGCTCTTGAAAGCCATGTGGAAAGGTGAAACAAGTGAGACATTTGATGTCCGTTCCTATGGCTAATACAATGTCTATGGGGGGAATAGGATAGGTCGGTTAACTATAAACGAACATTATTCACGCCCCATGATCTTGTTCTAAATAAACATAATTCACGCCCCATGAAGATCATGGGGCGTGAATGATGTTTATTTATGTTCTAAATAAACATAAACATTCGCACAATGATATTGATAAAATAAAGTCAAATATGCAAGACTCAAGCAAATGGTCTGCTTTCGATAATTTTAGATAATATTGACTTATGGCTACCAAACTTGGTAGATCTAAATAGCACCTTGTAATGAAGACTTAGCTTGGGAATGGAGGGGTGGCTTTGGGGCTAAGTTCAATATAACTCAAATTCTGAAAACGGTCTCCGCTCAATAAATTGTTAAAAACTTGGTTTTATGGCATTTCTTGGCTTTTCAATAAAATAATTTTACGCCCAAACAAGAATACTCTTGACTCGTGCACAATTTAATGGACGCACAAACAATGATGTAAGTCAAATTGCTCCGAGTGAAGTCTTGTTGCAGTGCTTTGCAATAATCTGATGATTGAATTCGCCTTTCAGATTTCTTTGTGGACAGGATGACCCAGTCCCACTTTACTTTATCACTGAATATTAGGTCAGATTTGTGGACGTATTTGTTGACACACTAAGTTGAATTTGATGCGCACAGCTTCTATGTAATGAATATGTGTTTGTAATTAGCCTCTCTGGCAGTATCCTTAACAGTTGTCCGCAGTCTGTTCAACAGTTCCAATAAAATCTTCATCAACTTGGTCTATTTATGTTTGAAAGTAGGCAGTAACTGTTGTTTACGCAGGATGGGAGTCTAGTACACGTTCTTCCCAGGAACGATGGTAAGGTGAACTGTCCGTCTCACATGATTCTGACGGCTTAAAACTCAAATAAACAAAACAAACAGACCAACTGGACCAAAATGTTCGACAACCAACGAAATCACTCCATCCACTTTTGACAAAATGGCCCCTGGTTAAGCAAATGTAATGGAAATACCCTTGCCGGTAAATGCACATTGCTTGCCCATTCGGTATTGACCAGTATGAATTGTTTTTGACAGATACGCCGAGTACGGGAACTATTCCATGGACGTTTCACGAACGACCAGTGTGGCGCCTTATTACGTCACCATAGTTACAATGCTGAAGAAACCGTGACCTTTATTTTAGATGGTAAGTATACTGTACGTATACATAGTACATACTACATTTATGGACAAAAATATTGTCCGGTATACAATTAATTAAATTGCCAAAATATTTCCCTTGATTTCAAAATTAAAATAATTTCTGCAATATACATCTCCGACGTTTATCAAAACTGCAAAATCTGCAATGTATACTTATACTACAAGTGGTACTATTTTTAAACGCGGATGTACATGTAAGAGGCGTCACTGTTTTGTAAGTAGAAGAAGAGTTTGTAGCTATAGAAGCTTTCGCTCCTAAAAACTGCAATCTCTCTTTTGTTTATGATAGCACGTTAATAAAAGTGGTACCATTGGAAAAAGTCGCTACATGCTATTCATTGGTACAACTTGCTAAACCATTTCTTTGAAAGACGATATAAAATGAGTCAACTTACAGAGACGTCGGTTTACTGGTTTTACAAATAGTCACAGAAATCACAACCATACAAGACATTTGTATATTATATTTGCAATACGATTATTAATTACATAGATATTTATTTTTGACACAAACTCTCCCACAATATGGTAACAATTCTACATCCCTGCTAACTTTCGCAAACAATAATGGGTCGGAAGGTCGGTAGAACTTCTTTTAATACGTTTTTTAAAGTTCTTACAAAGTTGAAATATCGTCAAGACCAAGTGACCGATCAGTAAAATTCTAAGGTCTACTAAGAAATAGGGCTGATAGGGTTTGTGGATACCTGATTGTTCTACGTCCGTTACTTATTCTCAATATAAATACAAAACCCTCACCCTTAGCACTATATTATTACATTTATTTGATAAGCCATCTTACTTTAATTGTAAAACATTCACGGTCACTCTCTCCAGACGCTTTTCAAAGATTCTTACCATTTCTTTCAAAGTTACCATGTAATGAATATTTAATATCTTATGCATGGGGCAGGGGTGGCTTAGCCCCCGTCCTAATTTCGACTATAATGGTAATTGGATGGGGCTATAACTGATTCTCTCGCCCCGTTGTCACCCAAACTGTACCCCTCCCACAAATCTAAAGTTGCCTCTTATGGGTTAGGGTTAAATATTTTATACAAAATTGATGCAATTAATTTTATTTTTATTTCTTTATTCCAGCATCACCTGGTGACATACAAGAAGTTCTAGGAGAGGAAGAGGTAAATAAAACAAATCTGTTTCAAACATTTCAAACATCCTGTTTGTTATATTTATGTTTTAAAACCTGGATCAGAGCATAAATAAGACGTTGGCCTGCCAGACTGGGCCAAGGAAAAGAAATCAGAAATGTTGATCTAAAAGTCGAGGTTTGTAGACACAAGTAAGACATGTGTGTTAGAGACAGGTAATAATGTAATACGTGTACATGGAGGATCATGTATAAAAGCTGAAAGGATCGGTAGCGGATGTTGCTTTCTTATTACGAAAACATCCAAGTATGTATTCTAACCATCGGATTGCTCCGCATACGCAGTGTGAACTAAGTCGTTCTTCGGAAAGTTAGAACACCGGTTTTATAATCTATTAAGATTAATATCCAAAACAGAAAAAAGTCACTGATTGGGTAAGAAAGTGGAACAAGCACTAAGTAGATATTCTGCTGATACATTGGTCTATTTTTTGTATTCAGTGGCAGGTTGTTGGTGCACGTAGAGACAATGTGTTGCGGGACCTAGCACGACGTAATCATGTGGAAGCAGAATTCAGACAGTTTGCCTGCCAAAGATGCGACAACATGTGGTGGAGAAAAGTGCCCGCCCGAAAACCAGTAAACATTTGATTATATATTTGATTATATTCCAATTATGTAAGACCAATTAAACAATTTTAATTGACTGACAGCATATCATGCTCCGGTAACAGTCTTAACACTACGATTGACTTGCCTAGTTCACGTTCACCACAGTAGCTCACACAATTACGTGCAATTGTTCACATTATGAACACGTGCATGTATTCGAAAGTAACTGTTAGTAACTTTTAAACAGTTCAATACGATTTTCACGTGCTTAAAGTTTAACATTATGACTGTTCCCATTTTGTGTTAATTTTTAGCTCGACCGTTTGCAGAGAAAATGTCAAGCAATTGTAATCACTGTGTCATCTGCTCGTCTGCGTCTGTGTAAAAGGGTCCATTGTACATAGCTCATAACTCAGAAACTAAAAAAGGTAGCAACATGAAACATCATAGGTGGATAGATCTCACTGAGGCGGTGAACAGACTTTGCACCGCTTGCGACGCTCTTGTATAACTTGAAGCTAGCGAGAACCCAATGGGACTGGGGCATTAGCGAAGCACTGGATTCGTTCTTTCGGCTGATAAAATATAATCTCATATGATCATATTTCTGATATTTAGCAGCTTTTATCACCATTGTAGGTGGCACGTTGTAACGGTCCACATTGTAGAAGAAGGCAACGGTACGACCCCATACCACGTGACGAGGAATATGGCTGGGCTAAATTTATATGTGGAAATTGTAACAAGGAATTCCAGTAAGAATTAGTTTGTTCATTTTGTGATTTAAATTGATTAATATTGACGTAAAGGCGTTTATGATTGTGCATTGCTACCTCTCCAAAGCAAAAGCATTTGAGAGTAGCAAAATTATGTTGGTGTTGAGAGGTTGTTGCTCTTGAGAGGTTAAATTTATAGTTGCAGTGCAGTGGGGAAATTCATGCTGTTGTTGAAGGGAGGTTGTTGCTAAAGAGAGGGCCGCTTTGAAGAGGTACTGTAGGATGAATGTCGAAACGATCTTAAACTTTATAAAAAGGGAACTTCACTTACAATCCTCTGTATGCCATCGTGCAGTCAAACCCCTGAACAAAGGCCAATGTTGCGGAAGATGATATGTGGCCTTAATTGACAGGTGCCTTCAATATGAGGACATTTTGTTTTAAATAATCAAGGACGATTTTTAAAAGAATGTTTTTTTTAACGGTGTGGCTTTTATTCGGAGGTGGCCGCTAACACGGATTTGTCTGTATTTGAAATGTTTGTCATGCAATCAGCGTAGTTAATTGATCGTGTTCGTGGAGAAAATGTTCCCGTTCTCGACTAACTTTGATTTTAAAATACTGGTATTCATACATAAATAATTAAGAATTATACCAACTTTCCAATCGAAACCAATTCAGCATAAACCTGATTACGTGATTATTGAATTTGTTGCAATACAAATGTAGAAAATAATGCATTCTAACCGTGTTTAGTTGTCCGCATCTGCATGTGCGGTCTGTACTAGCCTAGGTCGTTTCTTTAGATTTTTATATTCTATTAAGATAAGAAAGCCAAAAAGTTCAAAAACTCAGTGCCAAGGTTGGATAAGATAGTGGGACTAGCACTAACTGATTATAAATAATTGTCTCGTCTAGCTTACATTACACAACACTTATATCATAATCTAGTCCGGTCGACTTAACCTTTATGTTGTCCGTCTCCGTAATGGTAAATCAATTACATGTATCTTCGTTTGAAAGAAGTTTTTTTCTTTATGTGCATACGACCCCTAAAGTGTGAAGTAATGAATAATAACTGCCCCTTCAGTCTCACTCTGGTTTATATAGTTTGTTAATGGATCTTGTGGTGAGGTTTTATCGTGTTTGTCGACTTTTCTTCTTAGCTCTTTAAACTCTTAACCAACTGCTATTTTGTTTATCAGCGCCTTTGGTATGATGGAGTTACGAATTCTGGGCCTGGGTTTATATGGAAAGAGTCAAAGTTATTGTTACGGTTGTAAACATATCTGTGAACCTGAATGTATCCTTCCGCCATTAAAACGCAGACGGCCGACCGGACGGAACCCTCACTATTGTTCGGCTTACAACTGCTACAACCAAAGTCCCCCACCGCGTAAGTATATTAAGGCTTCCTATACCTTTCTAGAAATTAGATTTTTACTTAAGGTCTTAGATCCCTAATACTGCACGTTTCTGATGTGCATGCATCTTCTCCATGCTACCACAGGAACCTAAAATTCAATAAAAAATCAATTAAAAAGGACCCTTTATTTTAGCGGGAAGTTTGCGGAAATCAGATTGTTTGGTATTTTAGATCAAAATAAATAACTTACATTTGTTACAGTATTTTTCGTTGTTATATTGTTTTGTTTTATTTATTGCCGTTCTTGACATATAATGTTGAGTTATAAACAGACTGAGAAGTGATAATAAAATTAAATATGTCCAACAATTACAGATGTATGTAATGTACCAAGTGGAATACAAAACAATGTAGACATTGAACATTATTCATACAAGACATTGTTTCTGTTGTAGCTCAAGCACCGATCATTCCAATTTGTGTCCATCCAAGATCCCTTCAAAAAAGGGTCCATGGTGGTGGAAGTCAACGTCATACCAGTACAGGGTCCACAGTTAAAACATTCCTCACACAAGATGAACTATGTCCACCATACAGCCCCTACGAGCCCAGTTTGTTCGACATTTCAGAGGACGGCAGCGATGGGGCCGATAATGCCTAGTTTTAGTCTGTACCTAGCTTCCGCCTCTTTTATCAATTTCATAAATTTTCTAATCATTTCATAAGGTGATTGTTATTTCCCAATGTTATTATCATGCAAATGTTGTAAATGATAGTTATAATGATTATTACTAAGATCTCTTAAGCTGGAATCGAATGTGTTAAAAGGATAATAATTTATGATATATCCTCTTGTATTAATTAATTATGTATTTTCTATATAAATCCATATATATTTATGTTGAATATGTCCCTGTTCGAAGAAGTGGCGGTATACTGCTTTCTATAATTATTATGTTGTTCGGTCGGTTGGTCAGTCTGTCCGTCCGTCAATAACCAAACCTTGTACGACCAATACCTATGGAGAAGGATCTGACCTAATTAAGGTATTAAGGTCCTTAGACTTGGTTGCTAGGTTGGTCATCACATGAAGATGACCCCTATTGATTATTAGGTCAACAGTCAAGGTATTACCATACAGTTGGCATTAAAGGGGCATCCATGTTTGAAAAAAAACCTTCTGTTTTAATCAAGTTTATGTGTACTGTTATTATGAGCATTATTTTGCATTTAGCGGGAAGAAAACCACACTTGACCTAATATCCTCGTATTATGCGCTATTCCTTGATGTTTATTTGATGATTTTAGTACTTGATCGTAAATTTAATCAATCAATTTTACCCTGATTTTTTTTAAAGAAAAGTCCTCTTGTGTATACATTTGTATTTTTCACTTTAAAATTATGTAACCCCGGCTCGATGTTTTACTTTCTGTCTTCGTATATGTCGCCTGATTAAGGCGTGAGTTGCACTCATAATGAAGACCTACGCAGTTTCAATACCTTTCAGTTAGATTCACTTGCCGTTCTGCATGAAAATCCTAAATGTGGTCGTTTCTTGTTCGCCTAGTATAACGTTTCAACACGTTACACGCGAGATAATAGCAAGGCCTGGTTTAATTGTAATCAGCATGTATTGTATGCGTGCTACATTGTTATATAAATGGACCACAACACAACAAGTTTAATATCATAATTTGAAACATTGATAAAATAAAAATTATGCTTTATTTGTTAAACTTTTAAGAGAAATTATTACGTAATGATAAGAACGGTAACTCTGGATGTAGATTGCGATTAAACTGGTTCCCGTTTACTTGTGTGAACAAGGGTGCACTGCAACATGGACGGGAACCAGTTTAGATAAATTTAATTATAATACTGAGTTATTTCCCTTTACCAGCAGTTTCTGGTATGGGAGAAATCCTTGATATGTATGGCTTCATTTTGGTGCATTTTGATATCTTGTGACTGACTCAATTGTATTCCTTGTTTTCAATTTACGACCAATAAAATATATTTGACAAATGAATCGTTATTTTGATTGCACTAGACCTTTAAAACAGCAATTTTAGTCTGACGGAAATCCATTCTTGCAGCACTTGACTACTTCCCGGATGCCTTATGTAAACAGGAGATTTATTTTAAAGGTTTGAATATGGTTCATTGTAAACTGAAAGATAATTCAGTTTTTATGGTGTTCCTTTTTATATCCGTCACTGGCTTGGTGCATCTGAATCATGATGCGGACCTAATATAACGTTTTTCTACACTCACCTTGCAATTGTTACACTGTTGCATTGCAAGTCTATGTAAGTTTAGTGTCCAGAAGCACTTTAAGAAATCGATTTTTTCGTAGCTATTTGACAGATGTTTAGAGATAACAACATCGATTAAGCCAGACTGAGTTATTGATTCAAACTTGCTCCATACTGTGGAATCATTAATTTCCGTTGGGGATTTAATTTCGTGGATTTCGTGGGTCGGCTCGTCCACGAAATCAAATCACCACGAATTTAAATTCAGAAATAAGGCATTTTTTTCGAAAATCTATGAATTTATGTTCCCGTCGAAATAGCCATTTTAGTAAAAAAAAAAACGAAAATGCCCAACGATACAAAAATACAGTGTTTTTTGGAAACTAGACTTAACTTGCTAAGTTTAGCTAAAACTAACTGATTTATATCGGGGATATTACGACTGAAGCTAGGCTCATATATACTGGACCTGAACAAATCGGAAAATAAGAGTTAAACCTAAATGGTGTTATTCTTCACAGATACTCTCAAAGCCGAATAACAAATAAATTACAGAAGTCTGCAGTGTCATAGTCACCAAAGGTATAACTCTGGAAAAGAGATTAAAAGCAGGTACATCAGCTCTTTGTGAACCGGACACACCCCTCGCCCCAAAAAAACATTCAGTGACGTTTGAGGATAATGTTTGCCATATTGGCGTCCGTATAAAAGAAACAAAATATTGACATCACTCCAGATATGACATTCCAGCGGACAGCATAATTATGCATCATGGCAATGCAAGATGATTGTACATAATTGATGATACAGATGCAGTATCTTCCCATGTTATGGCAATAGGCAAGTTTTGTGAATTTCATTTTTAAAAAAAAATGGAATTTAAATTCGTACCAGGTAAATAAGTGTCTGATCACTAAAACAAAACCAACGGCTAAACTGGTCGAAGATGTTGGAGAAATACTACAACTTTCCAACTTGAATAGCAGAAAATCTTAAAGAAGACCAAAGTTTTCGATTGTAGAAGGATCTTCCTTTAGGTGCCTATCCCTGTCAAGCAACTCGAAAACAGACCAAGTGTTAAACCAGCAAAGAGGAAACATCAAAATTATGCCCAACGACTTATCTAAGTGGCTTCCATTTACATGATCGGTAATAACTAAAGCCCTGGACATTCGGTCTGCTGCTCACAAATATAGCATAGCTTGTGCCATTTTCCTCTTCCTGTAGATATGGAAAGATGTCAGCCGGGTGGATGTATTCATCACAGTACTGTGGAATCATCAATTTTCGTTGGAGATTTAATTTCGGGATTTCGTAGATCGGCTCATCCAGGAAATAAAATCCCCACAAATTTAATGCAGAGATAAAGCTTTTTTTCAAAAATCAAAATCTACGAATTTATGTCCCTACGAAATAGCCATTTTAGTAAAAACCACGAAAATTTACACCAACGAAAATAAATGAAAATACAGTATTTAGAACTTGATTTTATCCACTACGTATTACGTCACCAAGGGCAGAGTACTCAGGAGCATCAAGTCCTAGTTTTCTTTGTCACAAAAATGTATGCAAGTAAAAACTGAATACTTAAACTTGAAGGATTACACTATTTAATTGTATCAAGTTGTTTTGGAATGACTCGTATGACTGAATTAAACATACTAAAGATAGCAAGTTATAAAAGTCGGTGATATATGATATGTTACTGTATTCATAATGAATATTCATCGGAAGAAAAGTTCGTATTTTCCTTAACAGTCGGTGAAATTCGAGATTCGTCAATAACAATGTTAAATGACATGATGTTACAAATTATACTTTCGTCTGCTACGTTATCTGTTTGAGTGAATCAATATTACTCTACTGATAAAAACAAATTCAAGGTATCCGTTTCACTAACATAATATTAGCCAAGATACTACTTAATCGTAACTAGCAAACGTATATCATAACATTAGCTAACATATACTACTTAAACGTAACTAGCAAACGTATATCAAACTTAAGAAGAAGTTAAATGTTTGTGCGCCAGAACATTGCATCTGGTAATTGAATACTAGGATTAAGGGTGATCACTCATGAGCTTTTGTGATACAAAGCAGTCTAGCTAAATGTCGTAAAATTTCAAGTTGAAATTATTATTTTTTTTATCATCTAATGTAGTCAACAATGTTATTTAAATGCATAAATAATTTCAAAGTGTTATTTTCTTCATTGCGAATTTTTACTGCTTTTACGACATCCGACCAGATTACGGCAGTCAATTTAGTTTGTCTGTATATATACAACAACCATATGCCGTTCAGTATTTATCAGTTAAAGGTTGTTAAATTTTGTATGCATACATTTATATAACCTGGTTTGCAAATATATTGTTCTTAAAAATTGTAAAAACATTGTTTATTTCTTTTTAACGTTCATATTGAAATATTTGCTGTTGTAAAACGGTGGGTGGGGTAAGTTTTCATCAAGTTTAGCATTATGAACACATATCCGTTGAAAAATATTCATCCAAAATTCATACAAGTCCATCAAATATTGTTTCTGATTATGCATATGTGGTTATTTATACAACATGCAGTGGTTTTGTCTTGAAAGAGGTCATTAACTAAGGAAATATCCAGTTTTTGCTGAAAAGAAAAGCTTAGAGACCTAACATTTCACATGATAACTTTTTTATATGAACATGGACATGTACTTTTCATGTCATATTTCTAATTGGTGTTTAACCTACTTCAGCATAATCAATGTCATTCAAAATCCTTGTTACTCCTTCAATACGTAAAAAATGTATAAACATTATTCATAACCCCTTATTTTTTAGCCATTTTATAGATCTTAATTTGGTAAATAACTCAGTGTTTGAAATAGTACACAGTCAAGAAATAGGCATAAAGTAGACATTTTATGCTTTAAGTTTCTTCCACATTCATGCTGTGATACAACCAGTACATTATTTAAGTGATTTGATTAATATTTACTGAAATATTTGTTTTTTATCTACCCTCACCCCTTTTTCAAAACCATTATTAGGAAAATTACCGATTTTGGGTATATCACTAAAAAGTAATTTTACGAAAAAGTTAAATCATGGACATATACTTTTCATACTAAAAACTGAATGACAACATGTTATTCTTCAAAATTAGATAAGAATCGAAACATCCTTGTTAAAGAAAAATTTTCGATTTCACGAGTGATCACCCTTAAGTGGCCTATGTTGCATTTTTATTAGAATGTCCATCTACTGGAATGCATTAGATGTGATCGCTGGTCGAGTGGAATTAAGACGCTGCCGCAGCTACTTAGTATAATTATTATAGTCTTAAGTAGCATTGCTAAGATAAATAGAATCGGTATGGGCTGAAAAGTCCGCGACACCGTCGAAATTTTGGTCATGTGACTACTAAAATTTCGACGGTGTCACGTATTTTTTTTCATTAAGAGGCTCGTTACACAGACGTTCGAAGTGACATTTTATCGTGTGTCACGCCGGACGATGTATGAGTTTTGAGTTATGCATTTTACGAACGTTATCTTAACTAAGATTATTGTTCAGCTGCCGTGACTTTATGAGAGTGCTGCAATGCTCTACTTACCTTACAGAATCACATTTTATCGTGTGTCACGCCGGACGATTTATAAATGAGTTTGTACGGAATCCTGTTAGTGCCATGTCGAATGTCGTCCGTCGCCCCACATACGCGACGCACGACAACGCGATACGACAATGCGACAACGCGATACGACAATGCGACAACGCGATACGACGCTCGACAATGCGATACGACGGACGACAATGCGATACGACATTTGTCAAAATGTCGTGATGTTGAGTGGCCAATTTTGGCACGATATATTACAATGTCGTATCGCGTTGTCGAGCGTCGTATCGCGTTGTTGCATTGTCGTATCGCGTTGTCGCATTGTCGTATCGCGTTGTCGTGCGTCGTGTCCTGCATTTCAGCGACATGCGACACGACGCTCGACAATGCGATACGACATTCGTCCAAATGTCGTGACGTCGTATCGCGTTGTCGTGTGTCGCCTATGCGTCCATGCCATGACATGCGACAACGCGATACGACAATGCGACAACGCGATACGACAACGCGACAACGCGATACGACAATTTTTAAATGTCGTATCGCGTTGTCGTGCGTCGACCGGTGTTCACTTAAATAAATACCGCCGTTCGCTTCGATCGTTGCGACAATAAAATTTACTCGCACCTGACCTGAACAAAAGTCTAACACGCGCGGTAGGATGGCGTCTGCTAGTTTCTTATGTATGTTTTTCTTATATTAACAAGGGTTGTTGATGAATTGTCATAATATGATATATAAGTAATTTTTGTGGTAGTTTATACATGTGCTGGTTTCATTTGCGCATGTGCGTTATTCTTTAACGTTTGTAATGAACAACTGAACGTTTTAATACGTCTATTGAAGAACAAACACAAAGATACAAAAGTAACTCCATTGGATAGAAATGTTTCCACGACGAAGTTGTATATTCTAAAGATGGCTGATTCCTGTATATTGACCTCATGAAAATATATATATATAGATATGCATTTGGCAGTCATCACTAGTTTGTATAACTGTTAATGCAAACAAACTGCCAGTAATTAATCAGAAAACAACGAATTCGTTAATGCATTGTTTTCAAGTGAGTGCATGTGTGAATAACTTTGTGTGTTAATAAAGTTTGACTTCAATAATACTCCACACTCCGATTCGTCTCAAAATTCCTAGTAGTGGTTCATATTCTCTATGATCATCATCATCATGGTTGATTTTAGATATACCTACTTCTGATTTGCAGAAAATAATATTAGTCTTTATTTGAAACTTTTATGTCCAGATAGGTGTGGAGGACAGACAAGCTACTTTATTGGTTTGTTAGCTTGACACATGTGGAGTGTTATTGAAGTCAAACTTTATTAACACACAAAGTTATTCACACATGCATTCATGTTACTTTGTTAAAGGGGCATGCCCTGGAACTGAAGCGTCTCGAATATAAATCAAATTGGTATCATTTGAATGCCAAAATCAATTAATGAAAGTCCTGTAAAATATTTACGAAATGTCCCGCTATTTGACTCAAAATACACATTTCAAGATTTACCAAACCTGCCGATTACGCCTTAGAAAATATTCGTCATTTTCATAACTCGACCCTTTCGGGATCTGTCAAAAGCGGAAAAAATGTCAACAAACTGTGAAATGGTAAGTATTGCTCATGTCATGTTCATTGTTTGCGACATAAAGCTTATCTATCGATCAATTATTGGTAAATATCATTGTTTTGCTGCTTGAAAGGCAGCGCGCACGCTAAGTTAAATTCTCAGACGAATCGGAAATATCGTTGTCGTCAGTTCCTGGGCATGCCCCTTTAATAACTTGAAAACAATACATTAACGAATTCGTTGTTTTCTGATTAATTACTGGCAGTTTGTTTGCATTAACAGTTATATTAAATAGTGATGACTACCACAAAAATTACTTATATATCATATTATGACAATTCATCAACAACCCTTGTTAATATAAGAAAAACATACATAAGAAACAAGCAGACGTCATCCTACCGCGCGTGTTTGACTTTTGTTCAGGTCAGGTGCGAGTAAATTTTATTGTCGCAACGATCGAAGCGAACGGCGGTATTTATTTAAGTGAACACCGGTCGACGCACGACAACGCGATACGACTTTTTCAAAATGTCGTATCGCGTTGTCGAGCGTCGTATCGCGTTGTCGCATTGTCGTATCGCGTTGTCGCATTGTCGTATCGCGTTGTCGCATGTCATGGTATGGACGCATAGGCGACACACGACAACGCGATACGACATCACGACATTTGGACGAATGTCGTATCGCATTGTCGAGCGTCCTATCGCGTTGTCGTGCGTCGCATGTCGCAGAAATGCAGGACACGACGCACGACAACGCGATACGACAATGCGACAACGCGATACGACAACGCGAAACGACAATGCAACAACGCGATACGACGCTCGACAACGCGATACGACATTGTAATATATACGGTGCCAAAATTGGCCACTCAACATCACGACATTTTGACAAATGTCGTATCGCATTGTCGTCCGTCGTATCGCATTGTCGAGCGTCGTATCGCGTTGTCGCATTGTCGTATCGCGTTGTCGCATTGTCGTATCGCGTTGTCGTGCGTCGCGTTTGTGGGGCGACGGACGACATTCGACATGTCACTAATAGGATTCCGTAGTTTTGAGTTATGCATTTTACGAACGATATCTTAACTAAGATTATCGTTCAGCTGTCGTGACTTTACGAGAGTGCTGCGATGCTCTATTTACTTTACAGAAACATGTCAGGAATTATAAAACTTAATATTTTATATTTCTTCCGATGTAGGCTTATGAAATAAACGCGCACACACTCACTGAACTCTTGCGAGGGTTAAACATGTTTCAAAAGCCGTTTCATTTATCTTGATCAATGTCTTGACATCAATACAAAATGTTTGTTTAGTTTGTATGGGTACAAAACAGCATATCTGAAAATACATTGAACTACATTCAAAATTGATTCGTCAGTATGAAATTGTACATGTTTTCAGCACCAAAATACATATAAACAACCCAATTTAATGAACTTTTAAACCAGTAAATGCCATTTACGATATAAAAAGCTGTATACACAAAAAATTGTTAGACGCGCAAAATAACAGTTTTGTTAATAGGAAAGAGAACAAAAAAAACAAGGGACCGTCTCATAGACGCATATTCGCAAAAATAGAAGTTTTTTCTAAAATCAAAATATTGTATCTGGTTTACGTTTCAGGCAATTGCCTTAAACAATTAGCACTTAAACGACAATGCATTAAACTGGTAAAATACTTTAAACATACGTAAACAATGGGTAGCCAGTGCAGCTTTTAAAACTACTATTTTTGCTTAGGGTATTTTTATGAAACGGTCCCCATGTGTTAAATACAATAAAACGTAATGTAAATAGATACCAGTAGATGCGCTCAGCTACCTGTTCTTTAATTTACTTAAATCTAATATCAGTTATCACTGAATTTTTTAAACCAGAAGTTTTGAACAAAGTTATTTAGTTAGAGTTATAAGTACAAACTATAGTTTCTGTTTACCACTTAATACGAACGTGAGTTATTTCCAGGCCAGACAAGTGAAAAGGGTTAGATGTCGACCATGGATAACCCGGACGAACAAGAAAATGTGAGTAAAAGATTAAACATATCTGCCTCATTTTCTGCGAATGTTGATTTATTTGCATCAGAGAGTAACTGTCTATGTTTGTATGTATAATGCACTTAAACACTTATCGTTTTGTGTCAATGCATAATGGCTTAATTTCACAATATTGGTGCATCCTGTAAGGGGTCGCTTAGACAAATTCGTATCACCGTAGACGTGATCACATGTACATGAAGCCAATGGCAGAGTTATCGACACCTAAACTAAATGACTGTTACGTTAGAAATGACCAATGGCGTAATATGTCTATTAAAAAAAACACAACCGTGCCTTTGCAGATTAGAAAACTATGCGAACTTTTCAAGGATCGTTTCACAGAAAATCAAAGTAGAAAACTATTGCAACACAAGGATAACGATCTGGATGCAGCCGTCGGTTTTATCTTCACGGGTAAGAAATCAAAGTACTGTAAGTGGTATGAGTTTGCTACATCACAAATAATTACGTAAAAAGTGATGCAGAAATGTTGATTATGATCTATATTGTTCATACCGTAAGCAACATTTGGATGATTTAACATGCAAGTAAATATTTAGCGTATTATTCATACTTAGTGCTCGTCCTACTTTCTCAGTATCAGTGACAATGTTAAAAAAAATGTTTGACTTTCTTTTCTAAAAAAAGACCGGCGCTCTGACTTCTTAATTTCGATTAACGACTTAGTTAACACCGCGCATGCCCAGAGCGCGGACCACTAAGACCAGTTGGAAGGCATATTTGTGTGTTCCTCGTGATAAGAAATCTACAATCATATTTACGAAAACAAACTAAATATAGAACGTCCAATACATATTGTAACGAACAAATGTTAAGTTCGTTTGGATAAGGAAAACTGTCTAACGACAATAATCTTGCTTGATATATACCGCATAAAAAGTTCTCTGTCAAGGATAAAGTAACCTTAGTCTGAATTAATTATAAATAGATATTTGGTTTGCTTTCAAGGGCACATGATTAATAGATTGCAAGAATTAAATCTACATTACATTGATTAAACACACTGTTTTGATAATACTAGCATAAAAACCTGGCTATACATTTGAACAATTTGTTCGATAACAAAGCTAACTATTAAACATTGTTATGCTATTGGGTGTTCAATTCTAAATAGACTTGTAGATATTCCCCTATTTGCGGAGAAGTTGTCCGCTCCTTGTTGAAGGGTAAGTTAGTACTGATTAGAATACAGTCCAGGAAAACTTGCTAGGTGAACTGGCCACCGAATATATCTCAAATTCTTTAAAAACGGCTCTAGTGCTCGCCTCACTTTCTTATCCAATCAGTGACTTCGAATTTTAAACTTTCTCATCTTAATAGTACATGTATATTCTAACTTCTTAGTTTCGAAGAACGACTTAATACACACTGCGCATGCTCAGAGGCAAAGCACTAAGACAGAATGCATATTCGGGTGTTCTTCGAAATAAAAAAAATAAAAAAAACTAATTCGGCTGTGTTTAATGGCACCCTGTTATCACTAGAGTATACAGTAAAACCTTTCCATAGCGGCCCTCTGTAGTGCAACAACCTCTCTATAACAACACCTTCAAAATTTCCCTAAGCTGATATTTACTATAAATTAAACCTCTTTAGAGCAACAACCTCTAAACAACGGTCAATATTTGCAGCTCCCACAGGGTGTTGCTCTACAGAGGTTGTACTGTACAGATATATAAATTTTCTCGTACGTTTACGCATGGGTTGATTAGATACAAATTTTGCTGTATCCCGTATTTTTTTCAGCAAGTGATGCGGACCTTCAAGAAGTCCAAGGAACCAGCAATGTGAGGGGTACCTTTTTTCTTTAATCACTTTTATAATTGGACAAGATAAACTCATGTTCGCTTATTGGATAATATACGGTAATGTGCATGTGGTGTGAACTTGACAGATGTTCAATGTCGCTACAAAATTGCACTACTTAAAATTAATCGACGCATCACTATCAAAACAATACAAGAGGCAGTTGTATAGTACTGTTCAGTTAGTGACGCTGTGGTCGAGTCCATTTTTACGGTGTAAAACCGTTGTCAAATTATCATTGGACATATAGGCTGACTACATGATTTACAAATTTCAATAAATACTTCAACTGTCGTCGTAGCGCAGTTGGTAACGATGGTGTCTGACGATAATCTATTGATGTGAAAAGAACTGTGTGAGACCACGACATGGTACTTTTTGCAAATTATTTTCTATTGCTATATATCTTTTTTAAAAAATCGTCATTTTTTGTCGTTTTTTTTTTGTAAGGAATATACTAGATCTAGTGTTTATATTATTATCATCATTTTTATCGTTTGGCATATCTTTTTTGAATATCGTTTTACATGTAATAAACATGATGAAAAATAGTCTTAGACGTTTCGTTGTAATTCTGGTAATTACGATTGGTTCGCCATTAAAAGTCCACAAATTTTCAGTCATATTTAGCTAGTTGGCATTCAGATAAGTTTGCACGAAATACCTGTGCGCGGTACTAATACTTCATGTACTTCTGCACTACACACTTTGCGTTACACAGGACAATTATATACATGTATTATGCATTCTTTTTCTTTACAATTTACTACTAAATATTATAACGAAACTACAATTCATTTGCAAAAAGTTGATAAAGAAAACGAAAAAAAAGAGACAACCGGTGAGGTTTGAACTCGCGATAAAATTTTAGCCCCTGATCAATTCTAAAGGCTTTACCAATTGCGCCAACCAGACATCTACAATATCATTGCTAAACTATAATACTATAGTTGTTTCTTATAAACCCATTTTACCTGTTCAGACAATGGATGTAAACTTTTGTGTACACATAAAATGAAACGTCACTATCACATTATCCTAACTGGACAGTACCAAAGGCATTGTTTAGAAAAAATACCTCACCCACCACGATGGCTCTTACCACTATCAATGCATATAGAAAAGTAAAGATAACAAGCTCGAAAATGTAAGTAGAACAAGTGTCTGTCTAAAAGTACGAAGCCTCATTAATGCTATTACCAACATTGGGTCCAATACAAATTTTCATTTTGTCCATTTTGCTTTTTATTTTCCCTTGGCCCGTACATAATCTATCGGCGGCCAAACTTTATTATATAACCGGAAGACCCATTATATCATTATTTGTTCTTTTATATATTTGTTGACCAAATGTTATTTTACGTGTTTTAGACGGCCTCATTGAAAATAAGTACTTACTTAATGTGTTCACTATATTATTTTGACTCGCTTTGATATATAACACATCATATATATATTTGATTGCTTTATTATGGGCTCCGGGACCATTTGGTTATGGTCCCTGACATGTAAACACTTGCCCTTCACCGCTGTGAGTTCGAACCCCTCCTGGGACGAATCACATTTGATGAAGTTGTTCGGCTAGCTTACGGATGGTCGGGGTTGTACTCCGGAATTAGCCTTTAGTCTTCCTCCACTGTTAAATCTTTAGAGTCGCCAAATAGCCTGGCTGTTGGTGCCGCGTTTTATACAATGGTAGTACACAACGTAATATATATATAAATAAATGAAAGGCATAACTAGGTTCATTCCGACCGTACTAACAATACATATTCAACAAAACAATCCCTCATTTATTGCACGAATGAACATGCACATGCATAATATACAATGAATTGTACAGAGCTAACTAATAAGGATCTATACCTAAACCTCGGGACGTGCAAAATAACAGTCTGCACTAAATATAGCCGCCGGGTTAACAAAAGGACAAACTTTTATATAATTACGTCAAACATGAATACAAAATTATCCAAAAAAAACAAACGTTTCAGCAAATACCCAGTTTTAATTCACCCCGTATCAAATATCTGACATCGCTGCGTGTTTTCAATACAGGATTTTAAACAAAGTTACTTATTTAGATTTCTAGCTAAATAAATCGTTTTTACAAATACAAACGTGAATTATTCCAGGAAAAGAAAAATGAAAACGATGAGAAAGTGAACATGGACTCACCCGGAGCATTACAAAATGTGAGTACTCTTTTATCTATCTATTAAAACTTGTTAATTTCTATAGTTCGCTTCGGTAGAATATTATATCCGGTTGTTATTTGTAATATTTATCTTTTGTGTATTAGATGTCTATAAACTGTTTAATTTTCAATAAATGCAAAATTACTATTATTATTTTCTCAAGTTGGCAACATTGTAAAAATGTACTGTTACTTTTTTTTCATTGTTAATGTTTCATTGTCTTTATGTATATCCTTCGATAAGTAAAGTTATTATCATTATCGGCGAATGTCAGTTTATCTACGCAGCAGAGTTAATTATGCATAATTTTGTTTGATTCTAAGCAGTTATTGGTAAAGTCAAATGAGTATTAGCGCGTTCTCCGAATAAAGACCGTCCTGTGAAAAAAGGTCATTCTTTGAAAAACCGTCTTTAATGATTTTGGACACATTTACCTTCGAATAAAGGCCACCTGTCAATAAGGACCACATTAATTTTTTTCCCAAGGATGGTCTTTGTTCACATATTTGACTGCATATTGCTCTAATCGGATGGAAGACCCTCTTATGAACGAAGATTTGGTTATGATCAGTTGTCAAAACAGTGATTAATGGTTAACTACTTGTATCAAATATGTCCCATTCCCTTACACCCCATTTTGTACCTATTTCAAAAATTGCTCAATTTCCCAGGATCTGTGAATCCAAGATGGGAAGCAAATAACTATCAAAGACTCGAACCCATGACCATGCTGCGAAGGCTCCACCACTCAACGCCTAAACTAAACGGTTTGGTCGTAAGAATTGACCCATGTCATGATATAACCATTAAAGAAATATATATGTGCTTTTGCAGATTCGAAAACTATGTGAACTGTTCAGGGGTCGTTTCACAGAGAGTCAAAGTAGACAACTATTACAGTACAAGAATAATGATCTGTGTGAAGCCGTCCGTTATATTTTCATGGGTAAGAAATCAAAGTGCTGAAAGCGTTGTGAATTTGATACATCATAAAATTATCACATACCAAGTGATCCGGAAATGTTAATTTTTAACCCATTTATTTTTCTATCATAACAAGCGTTATATACATAGCGTGACGTCACTACTTTTGTCTAACCTATACATGGAACTGATCAAACTCCCCACAGCGGTTACCTCCCTTGATAAGTATATTAACAAAGCGTGACGTAACCGGTGTGAGGAGTTCGAGAACTGATTACAAGTACTATCCACATTTGGATAGTTATACATACGCTAAAATATAGTTCCGCGGAAGGATAAAACATGTCAGAACAACCATATCGGTTGTATGTTATTAACAAAATGTGTTTAGTTACGTAAAATGAATACGTTATACCATTTCTATTCTTGTGCTTTTGCCAATAACACTAATTATTCAATGAAACGCAATGTTGAAGAACGCTTGGCTCTAATGTGTAGCATACGGTGACGTCACGTTATGTAATTGTTTATAACTTCCATTTTGTAAGTAGTTCCTGCAAATACCCATAATGCCCCGAGCAGTAGAACACAGGTCAGTGCATAGCGCTACCGCAGTGTACACATTGTCATAACAAGCAATTGGATTGTTCAGAAGAACAGAATAACTCATTTAATTACAGACAAACCTGTGTAAGTGGCCACCTCCGAATAAGGCCACCCATTGAATAAAGGTCGTTCTTGGAATAAAAACTGTAATTGATTATTAAGAACAAAATGACGTCCGAATAAAGACCACCTGTCAATAAAGGCCACATTTCGTCTTTCCCAGTGATGGCCTTTATTTACAGGTTTGACTGTAATTTTAATGAGGAATATTTCCTACGAGAATAATTTTGTTTGATTGATACTGTACAAGTTGTTTTGATCATTTATTAGAATTGGCTTAGTGTGAACAAAATATAGACCAATCTGATTTGCTTGTAAACTCAAGTGATAATTAGAAATAAGAAATCAATTTTACATTGATCGAATACGTCGTTGAAATGAATAGAAATACTCGACTTTACATTTGAACAAATGTTTATAGAAATATAATGTATTCAGGCCAAATTAGAAATAAGTGTTACTACTATGGTAGTGTATTTAATATCAAATGTTAGTTTGTAATATGAATTTGATGACTGATCATACTATTTGATTTTCCATGCACATTTTGTTTGATAAGATATAAACTTTTTTGATATGTAGCTTCTATGTTTTCAGCGAACAATGAGGACCTTCGGGTATTTTTTGGAATCGAATCTGTGAGTTTCTTTTCTGTTATAAGTTTTACAATAGACTAGATAAACACATATTTGCTTGTTGTATTATACCTGACAATCTCTGATCCGCATATGTATGCAATTGAAAGTTTCTATCAGGTGACAAAAAACGCACTACATTAACGTCATTAATGTTTTGGAAGTGATCTCCCATTATTAGGACTCATCATAGTCTTGATTTCTCACGCCATGTATTATCCGAAACCATGGATTATCCGAAACCATGTATTATCCGAAACCATGGACTATCCGAAACCATGGATTATCCGAAACCTTGGATTATCCGAAATAATATTTCAGTACCGTCAATTTCGGATATTTGAGGTTCTATTGTACCAATCCCAATACAAATGACAGTAGTACAATAAAACCTTGAAGTCAAGACCGATCATTGGGATCCTTAAAAATACAGTGTGCCCTCCATGAACGGTCACCGATCAACAACCACCTCCCTGTTACAGCCATTATACTAGCAACCCAAAGGAACTGTTCTAGGCGATCGCTAGTTGGGTTTAACTGCACAATTTTATTTTGTATTTATTTGATACTTTGCAGAGGAAGGTTGACGTTGTACGGAAAAACGATGTTTTAGCAGATCTTGCTCGTCGACACGAGATTGAATGGGAGAAGAGGCAATTCGTTTGTCAACCATGTGGCCATCGTACGTGGTGGAGAAATGTACCTATAAGGAAACCGGTCAGTGATTTTGTTGGTCTATTCTTAAAGAAATGAGGTATCGACTGGATTCAGTCGCGGTGTTTGGTCATCTTAAACAAACTATAAACACTGAACTATGTTAGATTCATTATGAATCATACCACACAGCAATCTGATTCGTTCGCCAAGTGGCGTAACCAGGGTAACGCATGTCTGATTAGTTTATTATTATATTAGAAAAAACGCGGATGACTTAATGTCTGCGTCGAATAAATCAGTTTAGACCTAATGTAGAAAAAATGACAGTTATGATTTTTCAGGTGTCAAAGTGCAAGAAATGTTGGGTCCGGTATGACCCGATACCACGTGATCAAGAATACGGTTGGGGAAAGTTCCGATGCAATAATTGTGGGAACAGATTCAAGTAAGCTATTAGACTGGTTCCCATTTACTTGTCTGCAACATTGAACGGGAACCAGTTTAGTAAACTATTCATTTAAAGTATAATGGTTAAAAGTGTTTAAGCATTTTCTAGCATTTTGAAAGCGTTGTCATAACTTTATTGTTTACAGTGATAGCTACTTGTCATGAAACTGTAGAAAAATGGAAAACAATTTTTAAATAATTACTATGTATATCAAAAGTTTATTGAATATCAGTGGCGCAAAAGTTTAATAAGTCGTACAATGATGTTGGATATGACTGGCATTTATCCACTTCCTTGTACAAAAGATATTGTTATGGTAACATGGCTCGAAAGAGTTCTGGTCCGAAAGATACATTATCACAACTGGTATTGGACCTACATGGTTCCGCTTTTAAAATGTTAACTGTCCACAATAATAAGAATATTTAATCTTGTATACCGTCAAAACTCTGTAAGCGACCACTTCCGAATAAATGCCATCCTGTGAATAAAGGCCATTCTTCTAAAAAAACGTCATTGATTGTTTAGAACAAAATGAACACCGAATAATGGTCAACTGGCAATAAAGGGCTAATTTTGTCTTTCCCAGTGATGTCATTACTTTTGTTTAGAGGATTGACTGTGGTTATAAAACAAAGTACATGTATTTCATTGGTATCGTCTATATTTTGCAGTGGTTTCGCCATGATGTGTATTACCATTCTCGATCCTGACCGAACTGGGAAGAGCTCAAATTATTGTTTTAAATGCAAAACCACATGTGCACCAATTGAGATTCTCCCCCCGTGTAGACGAACAGACCGTCCCTTCAGTCGGTGGACACACAGCTGCTCAGCAGCTAATTGTTTCAACAGGTGCCCTGTGTATGGTACGTATTAAGCCGCAGTCCCATCAAGCTCGTTTATATATACTGTATAATCATTAATTTTCATTGGGGATTTAATTTCGAGGATTTCGTGGATCGGCTCATCCACGAAATCAAATCTCCACGAATCTAAATGCAGAGATAAGGCATTTCTTTTCAAAAGTTAAAATCCACGAATTTATGTCCCCATGAATAGCCATTTTAGTTAAAAACCACGAAAATTGAACAAAACGAAAATAAATGAAAATACAGTATACGTTTCACCCATTTTCTAAATTCGTCATGACTTGTTCTCCTGATTATAAAAAGAAGCTATTAAGGTTTTAATCTTTTACTATTACACGTAGATACGTAATACTTGAAACAGACGGTATCAGTTTACAGTCAAATCTGTGAACAAAGGCGAAAGACAAAATCTGATCTTTAGTGACAAATAGCCTTTATTCAGAGAATATTTTGTTCGAAATTATCAAAGACGAATTTTTAAAGAATGACCTTTCTTCACAGGGCGACCTTTATTCTGAGATGGTCATTAACACAAGTTTGACTGCACTTGCATATCATTTATTACAATAACCTTTGATAACTTAGCGGTGGTCAAACCCAAGTTGTTTGCTGTAAAGACCTACCTTAATATTTGCCTAGTCCATCATATATATTGTTCTATACTGTGTAAGTTCCATTAAATATTTCTACAATCGTATTAAATTTTAACTGTAGATGTGACGATTGTCGTCCAAATATGTGTACATCCGAAATCCCGCCGAAGATTAACATCCGACTTCGGAAGTAAACGTCACGTGAGCACTGGTTCCACTGTGAATACATTCTTAACACAAGACGATGACAGCTCTTTTGGAGGAAGCGGGTTCCAGCCAACTTTAGATGACATAGCAGAAGGCTACAGTGACCAAGACAGTGATGATTGAAGCGATTATAACGTATTATTGCATCAATTATGACTATCTCTGCACAGAGTTGTCGTTCGTTACCCATTACATACGGAGAGATAACGAACGACAACTCTGTGTAGAGTTTGCAATTATGGGCATGTGAAAAGGGAGTTAACTAATGTTGTCTTGTATTTTCAATGACCCTATTTTTGGAGCGGTCCTTAGGTTTCTAAAGGCATTTTAATTTATAGCAAAGTCCAATGTCCGAAAATATGGGGATATGGCGATATTTGTATTATCACAATATGATTTTTGAACAACCTGCCCAGATTGATTTTTTGTCATATACCCTACACATGTCCATACTTTTATCACCGTTTTCGTGTTTGTTTGTCCGATTGGTCAATTAAATTTAAGAATTATATTGATTCAGTTTTTGTTTCTTTAAAACCCCACCCACTGTTTGTAAGGCATTCTATATTATGAATGTAAAGTCGGTCTTGCCATTTTTCAAAGGTTAATTGAATTTTCGGTTACGTTACTTGTACACAATTGAACATGTATTTCTCCAGAAATCTTCACGTATTTCTACATAAATATGCAGGTATTTCCGTATAAATGTATTGTTTACCAAAGTAGTCCTTCGGTTCCGTAAACAAGAACGCAATTAACAACTTTCTCAAAATTGTACTTAGAAATTCTTTGAGTTTGTTGTATTTGTGTTCTGCTTTAAGTAGTCGTTGGTTCTAGGGGAATTTCTAAAACATAAAGATGTTCTTTTCCTCAATTTATTTTCTTAAGTGTATTTATCTATCTCTAACCAGAGTCATACAATCTATATATCTATATATATGGCTTTCAATTAAGTATATCATTTAATATTTCTGTCTTCAAAAATACCCTTTCTTCTAGTTTCAGAATTTATATACATGTATTTTAATTGGTCATTTTAATGTTATCACTTTCATTTTTGGTACGCATGACTAGCCCACTTGGGTGGACTGGTAAAAATGTGATTCTAAAAATTTATATGATAGAAGGCACTTGAAATTTGTCTTAGCTGTAAGGTGGATGTCCACAGATCAGTTAGTGCGATTTCGCCACCACGTTTTATTGTGTTTCATATTTGGATTGTTGTTCACATTGACGTTATTATTGTTATCATTCCGTTAAAAAATCAAGTGGATCATTGAAGTTTTGGACTTGTAGTAACTACTGTTGAATTGTGATTAGCAGCAGGAATTCCTGTGCTGACATATTGTTCACTTAGCTAATTCCCCGAAAAAAAGTAACGCGCGTACTCAACAACCACAGAAAGAAACGAAAATTCGCGGCGTTACATTTGCATCACACATGTCTGTTATCAAAATGTCATAGACTTGGATTTAAAAAAATGAAGTTTTCCAAAATATATGGGTGGCCAGTTTGTATCATAATAAAGCAATAGAATCAGCTATTTAAAGTCTAATGACAAGGGAATTATGGTAGTACTGATGATAGCGGTTTGTTTCAAAGCAAACTCTGCCCTTTCATGTTCCATAATAAATCTTAACTCGTATTGAAAACATATACTTATCAGATCCAATTTGCCTTGTGATTGAAGGTTCATAGGCTTACCACTGTATTCCATATCAAAAATAATTAGATGTGAAAAGATTCCATTTTTCTTATGAACTGAAAGGGGAGGGGGTTAAGTGATATTGTAAGTCTTTCTTGTCCTAATATGGCTATTTGCTGCGTGATAAATACATTTTCTGAATTTTCTTTTAAGCAGAACTGTTACTGATGAAGATGAGTATAATTACTTTTCTTCCCTGGAAAATAAACTGCAAATGGCTTGTATATTTATTTTGGCTATACATAAACACACACATGTATATATCAAACAGTAATTTAAGATGCATCCTAAGATCATTGTTTTGGCGTTGATATTCAAACACAGCAGGTATGAGTAGCGCGATTTGAAATATGTACAGATGTAAATGTGTGAGAAAGTTTTATGCGTGAATTAAATTATGGATGAGAGTATGTTTTCACAAGCAGTTATAATAGATTAAAGAAATACTACCGAAAATGTCCATGCCGAAATATTGAAGGGAGGGTGGGGGGGGGGTTAATTTTGACCAAAACAATGAATCATAGATATACATCTTCACATAAAAAATGGGCGTATGATTCTTCAGAAATATCTTATGTCAAATCACACCACTACCTCATTTGCATAATCCCGCCAAATCACGCCTCTGATTTTTTTGTCCCAAATAAATTGTTTATTCCAATATAAAATTAAATTTTTATACACTTCAATCCTCTATGAGAAAAATGTTTAAAAAAAATCGCCTTTAGTTAATTACTGTGTAAACATGGCGCCATAACTTTTTCTAGCTAAATCACTGAAGATCTAGTAAAATATATATTATATATTTGCAATTTTGATAAAACATACAATTACGTGTATATAATATGACACATTAAATTTTTAGTGAAAGCAGTCGAGTGCTGATTGTATGCTGTCATGATAGTTTAATGGAGGCGTATCAAAAATAGAGTAGGAGGGTAGAGAATGTTTTTAATTATTATGCTTGGAAGCGGACAGAAAGGCAAATGAAGATATTGACTGACCATTCTTAAAAAATAAACGAGTTTTACAAATTCAATACTGAACATTGACCATTGATGTTAGATTTTATTCATGACTAAATAACAACAACCCCACAAAAAAACTAATTTCTGCCAAATCATTTCTTTTAATCCATAAATGTAAGTGATAAACAATGCGTTTTTTAGCGGATGATGTGAATTCAATAAAAATAATCTCTTAATAGTTACTAGTAAGTAAGATCCTCTTTCCATTCCTCCTTTGTCACCGTACCACTGGCTACAACATAGTGACATATTGCGTAACTATTTCTTTTAACGAAATTCATCTTGTCGTCTTTGTTTGTGTATACAAGACATCAACTAGGATCTTTTTGTGCTGTTTTGCGATGACCGTTGTCATCCTGGTAGAAAAGACGGATTCTTTGTGAATCGTGCTGTTTTTACAGTGAATGCATTTTTCTCTGAAAGTAAGGTTTTCTAAGAAATTGATATCTGTGTAATATGTTATTGGAAGCACAATTTGAGTTTTTTCTTGGTTGTTCATATTTATGGACTCACAATATTTAGAATTTCAAAAAATGTATATGCAGTTAACTTTTTTTTCTCGAATCTATAAACATTATTATTTTTACTTAAGATGTCAGCTTTAAATAATCTTATTGAACATACGAACTTGCTTAAGGGAATCTCTATTCATAGTTCAATCACCAGCGTTCAATCACATGACCCTGCTTTCAACATAATTATATTATTTCTTATTATTTCTTAAGACTAATTACTAATTAATAGACTGAAAAGAAAGCTAAGAAATCGGTAATTATAGGCTTTTAATGTACCATTGATGTTATTTATTCAATTATTTTTGTAGATATAAATGTAAAGAGCCCTGTGTACATTTCATCTTTAATCACAAGCACACAATACGAAACCGTGACGTCACAAGACAATCCCATCGATCATTACCATTACTATATAAGACAGAAAGCATAGCCCACGTCTAATTATCAGCAACCCCATTGAAAATAGTTTGGTAATGTACTGTGTTCTTTTAGTTTGTTGCATGACAGCAATGGCTAAAACAGAACTGGATAAACTCACACAAGGTAAGAACACAAATATCGTCTTGGTAACAACGTCATGTTGTTTCTCATAACCAACGCCCGGAACTGTAGAATTCATATTTCCAAATATTATTTTTAATATTTTATGAATGCTAAATGAAATTTCTTAATTCTGATGAACTACATACAACTGTATGTACAATGTATTTTTAAATGTCCCTCCGATAAATGCTGCGTCTTTTAGATAATATACGTTCGTGTTTCGTTTAAATTACAATGTATATTGTTTAAAGTCACCACGCTCAACTGAACTGTATGTTCACTGGAGTGGATTTAAAAAAACGTTAGACAGTTCTTTAGAATGTATGGGGATACCATTGGTCGGTACTGTCATTCTGGAGAAAAATTAGAATTAATGACTTATTCGTGAAATGAATATTGACTTCTGAAGTGTATTATACAGTTATTGACTAGTGAGCCATTAAATATGATGTGACACACTAGTCAACAACTGTTTTATTATATGAAAAGTTGATTTGAAAACATCGAGGATAATATTCTGGTTCATTTCGAAATTTAATACTTGATAAACAGAAATGTATATCATATCAATTACTAGTATAAAGAAAGATGAATACATCACAAATAACGATAAGATATCATTCTGGTAGATGAATATTGTCATGGTTATATTTTTAGAATTGGAAATTCAGAAATTTCCCGGGGGTTTGGATAAAAATTGCCCGGGGGTCGGGAAAAATGCCCGGGGTCTTGATAAAATTGTTCGAAAGATCGGGACAAAAATTGTCTGGGGTCGGGGAAAATGCCCGGGGGTCGGGAAGAATGCCCGGGGGTCTAGATAAAATTTGTTCGAAGGACCGGGACAAAATTTGCCCGGGGGTTAGGGGAAAATGCCGGGGGATTTGTGAAAAAATTGGGACAAAACTGCCCGGGGATCGGGGAAAAAACCCGGGGGTCAGGAAAATGGGGTGGGGACAAAAACTGCCCGGGTTGTTTCCATCCCCCGACATGTAGGGACAATACAACAAAACACGCACTGCGTCTATCTTTTGTTTGATGAATAGTGACCTGGTTCTATTTTTAGAATTGGAAATTCCGAAATATCCATTAAATATCAAGTTCCATCGTTAAATATGACATTTATGTTAGATGATGGACCAGGCTTTAAACCAATCAAAATATGTTTATATATAGATCATATAATAATGTTTATTGTTGTGTAGGTCAAGACAAAATCTTCGAACTGTATCGTATACTAATGCATTATTGTTCTGTTGATATGCTTTGCTTGTGAATTTTGAAGTAACACTTTTGCTTGGGAAGTATGCTAGATGGCCGTTGTCTTCTTTACGTTTAAGTCTTGTACTCGTATATATGTAATATTCGTACGAGTTTTCCTTGCTAGTAGTTATTGTTAATGTTCTGTTCATAAACGACATAACACTTCATAGCTAAATAAAACAAGAAATAACATCAATGTTAATCAACACAAGACATGCTTGTACATTATTCATATTTACATTTATAAATATATATAATATATTTCTTTGGAATAAGGCAAGGTAATCGCTGTTACCTTTTATTTTTTTCAATGTACCCAAATGATTCAGAAAAATATACAGGGCATCCTCTGCAGAGCGGCCCTTTAGCAAACAACTCCTTTCAGCAACAACTTGATTTTTCCCACTGCTTGGTTTTATTATTTAGTTAACCTCTCTTGAGCAAAAACCTTTCAACAACAACAACATAATTTTGCTATTCCAAAGGTGTTGCTTTGGAGGGTTTTGCAACTTTGTACTGCATGATTTTAAAGGTATTGGTATTGGAATGTTAGATACTCAACATTCAATCAGTGCACTGTTACCTGTGAAAAAGCAGTTAAAGTTTACCAATAGCCCTCAGTATTGTTATCTTACTTATTTATGTGACCCCTGTTGATTTCCCAAGCAAACTGTAAACTTTTTATGCACAGTTCGGTACTTGGGATGACCAATTCATTTAGCATTGCCTAGAGAACCTCTACCAAGTTTGTTCAAACCATGGTCCCGGAGTCACAGTTAGCCCTGCCCCGAGGATTAGTTGATTTTACAAAGGCTCATACAGGATAAAAGTGAAAAATGTTCTCTTTGAAGATCTTCTTCTGGTGAGCGGTTACAAGGCAGTGTGGCCCTCTTGTATATTTTTTCACGTAAATTATGTAAGCATTTTTTTACAAGGTTACAAATTTACATCAAACAAAATTCCCAATAACTTAAATTGTATGACTCCACATTATAGTTTTCATTAAGTTTTAGTATAGTAAGTGCTCACTTTAATTTGTTCCATTCGTCTTCTAGAATAATACAAGTACAATCTTTTAAAAAATTCGTTACCTACTTTGCCTAGTATAAAATATTATGTAATATAATGCATTTAACCTAAAACAATCAAGTTTTACGCCATGTGATTTCTTAGGGCTGATAACAATAACTATGCCATAAAAAGAAAAGTTAATAGTTGATAATTACATGTTTTCAAAAAAACTTTGATATTGGAAGACCGTGTGTACATTTCTCCTTTAATCATAGTTCACATTACAAAAATATAATGTCACAAGACGACCACCATCGATTATTACCATGACTTTATATCAGATAGATAGTTAGTACATGTACGTATAATCATTTTTAACAAATAAAAACACAACAACACCTTAGTGAATGCATTCAAGTACAGGAATATGAAATAACGTATACATTATATTAATTCTATATTTTGTCTTTAAAAAAACTGCATTTATCGTCGGGAAAATAAAAGTGTTGTATATAGTTCCTTACATTAAGAATTTTTAGAATTTTATTCAGCATTGATAAAATTGTATTTGGAATATGAATTCTACAGTTTCGGGCGATGCATATGTTGAAAAGCATAACGTTGTAACTAAGACGATTTTTGTGTTTTTAGCTTGTGTGAGTTTTTCCACTTGTATTTTAGCCATTGCTGTCATTAGACAAACGAAGAAAACTCCGTACATAACTAAACTACTTTCCACAGGGTTGCTTGTGTATGAGACTATGTTTATTGTCTTGTCAACTTCAAGGAAGTTCCTCACAAGTACCACTGTGAGCATAAATGTTCAAGCGCCAACAACTATTCTACAACATATGTCTACAGTAACTGTTGCGATGATGGCGGTGGAGAGATATATCTTAATAGATAAACCAATGTTTTACCTCAGCCATTTCTCAAAAAGAAAGATCAAAATAATAGTATTTACTACCTGGACTATCGATGCAATGCTCTGTATTTTTGTACGCTACGGTATTTGTTACTTGCATTACCAAACACCGGAATTATTCACCGTTACAGGCGTTTGTAAAAAACTTCTTGCATGGTACTATGCTATCATGCTACTTATAACCTTATCAGTGTCAATCTTTTGTTATTGGAAAATTGCCAAATATGTTCTTGAGCGAGTGATGGACCGGGAAACAGGCTCTTTTCCACATCCTAGTTTGGCGGAACAGAAATTGAAAACAACATCATTAGTGTTTGTATATGTAATAATTATAATTCTTACGGCTGTCGCTTACTTTGTTATAATTGTATTAACCCAAAGAAACGTGCTAGAATATACAAGCTTAAGATTATCATTAGACATTGTTTCTTTTTGCAATTGTCTATTGGATCCGTTTTTGTACGTTTTATGGTTCAAAGAAAGTCGACTAGTCCTGCTAAGAATGATTTTACCCTGCTGTAAGAGTTTGCAGCCTCGAGTAAGTGCTATGACGATAAAAGTTTACAACATTGTCGTAAGGGATGACGTGACACGAAATTGTGCCTAAATAAACATTAGAACTATTCCTGCTGTTTGATGATTCACGTATTATATTTTATTGACGTCATCGTTGTGTAGATGAGAGTGAAGAGAACCGTTACAGGTGTGATGTTGTGACAATACTGACACATTTTAGTTTTAAATCACATTTCGAGGTTATAAATTCAAGTGACACACAATGTGTAGAATGATTAAAACCATATGAAATACATTGATGTACACACAGGAGCGACATGTCCTGTCTGTAGTCTGTAAAGATTTTAAAAACAAGAACTTTTTTCGGATCGACTACTTTTTCAAACAAATGGTTTGGTAAGCGTAAATAAAACTAAATTGACATTAAATCAATTATGGTGTGTCTATAATGAAGAATACGGAACCATCTCGTCTTGACATTTAAACAAAGTCTTAACAACGCAATGCGCCATCTGACAAGTGTAGGCAGTACTAAAACCAGCGATGGAATATATGTTTTGGGACTATTCGCATTGTTTAAACCAACGATGCATTCATGTTGTAAAGTGATGTTGAAGGTGTTCACACGATTATTATTTTTTTAATTTTTCGTTAATGGTGATGTTGGATGTTCCCAACCAAAACACCGAAAGTACAGTTTCTAGATGCATAGTCAATCTCCACCAAGAAAGTAGGTTTGTTCCAACACATAGTTATTTTGAACACATACTAAAGCACGAGGTACAATAATTACAATATAGTTCTTTAGAATGCAGAGGATACCATTGGTCGGTACTGTCATTCTGGAGAAAAATTAAAATTAATTGACTTATTCGTGAAATTAATATTGACTTCTGATTTATTGTTTATTGTTGTGTAGTTCAAGACAGAATCTTCGTACTGTATCGTATATTAATGCACTATACTGTTGATATGCTTAGCTATGATAGTTAAGTTGTGAATTCTGAAGTATGTTGGTATTTATGTAAAAATGAAATGTATAGAACACAATAACAATTTTCTCAAAATTGTACTTAGAATATCTTCACGTTTGTTGTATCTTACATCACACATTTCTCTTATCAAAATGTCAAACGAGTACACTTGTATTAGAAAAAAATGAAGCTTTCCAAAATCAGTTTAAATGAAGCTTGGTTCTTATTTAATGCTCATCAAAAATAGAGTAGGTAGGTAGGATATGTGGTTAATTATTATTCCTGGAAGCGGACAGAAAGGCAAATAAAGAGATTGACACAAAAAACAATTTCTGTCAAATCATTTCTTTGAATCGATAAACAATGCCTTACTGGGTGATGTGAATCTAATACAAAATACAAAACAACGAGTTACTAGTAAGTAAGATTCTCTTTCCATTGCTTGTCTGTCACCGTACCAATGGCTACAACATACATTGTAGTGACATACTGTGTAACTATTTTTTTAACGAAATTCATGTTGTATTGCACTGAATGCTGTAGTCTTTGCTTGCATATACAAGGCCTCCACGATGATATTTTTTACAGTGAGTGCAATTTTCCCTTAATGTAACGTTTCCTAAGAAATGGATATCTGAGTAATATGTAGATGGAAGCAAATTTAGGCATTTTTGTTAGTTGATCATTTTTATGGACTCGAAATATTTTAGAATTTCAAAAAATGTAAAATTATGTTGTAAACATATGTGTTTCACCAAGATTTCTTGAATCTCTAAACATTACTCATATGATTTCAACTTAAGATGTCAGCTTTGAATTACCTTTTATAAATTATACATAAGATCTTGCTACTTCAAGTAGTACTTATGTGTACAGTTAAATTATTGTATCTCTATAACAGTTCAAAAGAATATCTATTCATAGTTCAATCACCAGCGTTTCTATCTCACATGACCCTGCTTACAACTTACATTATTCCTTATTATTTATTTAAAATAATTATAATAACCATGGACTGAATAGGAAACTAAGAAATTGGTTATTACAGACTTTGAATATACCATTGATGTTGGAATTCCAATTATTTCTAAGATATTAATGTAAATGGTCCATATGTACATCTCATCTTTAATCACAGAACTAATACGAAAACGTGATGTTACAAGACGCCCATCGATTATTACCATGACTATAAAAGATATATATAGTTTAGTCCATGCATGTCAACGACTTAGAAGAATATTTGGTTTTAAAGGTTTGGGGGTATTGATATAAGAATGTTAAAATTAGTTTTATTAATTTATGCCGATGATATTGTCATACTTGCTGGATCTAGCCAAGCGTATTAGAAAGGTGTAGTTTTCTTATCATTTTTTTTCAATTAACTTTATTGAGGGTAGGGGCTACATCCTACATGTAACTAACAATAGAAATACAATTATGTAAATACACAACATTCATTGACTACGGCAATTAGTGTACGTTTACCTATGTAATAGCCCTTACAATTGACTAACCGTCTTCAGTATTGTTATCTATATGACCTTGTTGATTTCCCATGCATGCTGTAAACTTTTTATGAAAAGGTCGATATTTGTGATGATCATTTCATTTTTAGATACAACAAATATCTCTTCAGTTCAAGAAAATGTATTGCATATATTTATTATTGTTTGGATTTTTATCATAAAGGCCAAATATGAAAAAGTTCCTACTGAACATGTTGGATTCAAAATTCATTACATCAAGGTTTAGTTTTTACCTTAGGACATTCTCAAAAAGATGAAATACAGTCTCTGGATCTGGCTTTACAAAACTTGCATACGTTATTATCTGTTATATTCGTTTTGTGTAGTAGTGAATGTACATCATGTATCCTGAGATTTTTTCTAGTAAGTATCCGTTGGAAGTAGGTATCTTTTGTAATGTATAGATATTTTTCCATCGTAATATAATAACAATTAGCAAATTATTCCATGTATGGTTAGCTTTTTGTTATTGGATAGGCCACCTAAATAAAATGATTTGATTGGCTATATCCCTATATTTGTTGTTTTTAAGGGAGCCCCTCATTGTATTAGATTTCTTGATATCTTAAGAATTAATATTACCATCCGTTTTGTATTTTCATATTGTTCGCAATAGACATTCATAGTATATAAAACTCACATTACACCATATTCTTTCGTTTATTTCGTTTAATGTATTAAGCATCTTCTCATTTTTACAATATTTTGAGTAAATCTTATTCCTCTATCAAATATTTTTTAAAGGAAATTCCATTTTTACCAGAAATGAATTTATGATTATGAAAATCTGGTATATCTAACATCAGTGTAGCAATACCACGTGATCCTGATGTCACTAAATGCATCAAATCCAAGACGAAATTGTAAACATTTGTACTGCTAAGAAAACGAAAATGGCCGTAAGTATTTTATTTCTTTACCGAATTTTATGAAGGGGGGAAATATAAGCTTTCCACGAACTATAGGATCTCCATCAGTAGCTAAGCCGTTTTTTCTATCACCCTGTGAAACCTTGGAATTGATTTGTATGTGAGCGGACTACAGTGCCAAGTCATCTTATTTTCCTTGCATTATCTACTCTATGCATGATTGAAGAGTCAAGTTTACATCAACCGGTAACACCGGAGTCTGTTTTGTACCAAAAATACATATTGTAACAATGTATGGCGTTAATCTGACATTAAGCCCTCACTTAGATAGATATGGCATCAATTCCAAGACAAACTTTCAGGCTACAGTTTAAAGCTGTTTATAGATTTGGCTACAATGCCAAGCAACATGGTCGCCAGTTGTATACGTATGAAAATGCTATTTGTATCGTGCATTTAATTCTTTACTTGGGTTTACCATCAAAACATCTATTATACAAGGCAAGGCCCCTATATTCAATCAATGCCTGGTCCGATGACAAGATGGTCATGAAATTTATATCAGCTGAACGTAATCATTATTTTGTTTTTTCACAATGCTGCATGCAGTTTCAAAATTTGTTTAATTGTTATCTATTAGGCTATGGAAGTCATATCACTTATAGCGCACTCGGCATTTTTGAACTTCAAATCATTCGGAGCTTTAATTCATTTTTTATAGTTAATTGTTAACTCATATTTAAAAAATCAGAATGTCGCAATACGAAGAAAGATATGTGTGTTCTCAGTGTGCCAAAGTATTCAAAGCATTAGGTTCATACTTCACACTATGACAGAGACTGACGAGAGGAAGCGCTGTAACTAATAATCACAGCTATACCTAGTCCCACTTTTGATTTTTCTCCCATTAAGTATTATATAATCTTTATTTCCTCCAGTAACGGAAAGCGTTTTAAGACAATATAATAACATACATATATGAGCATTCAGATAATGTACACAAACATGATAAGTAAGATAATTACACCATGTTAGCATGCATGAAACATTTTGAAGCAATAACACATAATCATAGATAGATGTGTATAGACAATGTGCGCGTGATAAAAACACGGTGCACAAATATATACTACTAGTATCAAACAGACTCCTATCACATAGTCATACAAAACCAAACAACACATACGTCACTATAATGTGATAAACATGTACACATTTACTACTGCACTATATCAAACAGTTACGGATATATATGCATTCTACACATGTTATATATATCCATATACTCAAGATAAATTATTCCATAATAAATGGGCAAACCTAACTGCGAAAGAGTGACAAAACAGCTAGGTTACCTACATGGAGTAAATTAATACATGACTAACACATTTCTCCTCCACTAACTGTAATGCCTATGATACGAAAGCGAAAGTTCAAGGTTAACTTCGATGGATGTTATTCTCGAGTAACAGACTAAGTGGCCATTTTGCACATTACACTCACCAACTAAGAATACATAAACATGTTGTCTTGGCTACTTACTGCTCTTCTAAGAAGCTTGACGCACTGCGACCGAGGGTTTTCTTTTACCAGTATGCGGAACTCCAAATTAGCTATTAGGGGAGCATCCAAAGATTCTAAAAATACTTTTGTTTAATGTTGTATGTTTGTCGTATCAAACTAAATGTGAAATAATTTTCAATCATTGATAATTTTTTGGCTTAATTTTGAAAGTTTTATTTTTTGAAAATTGACTGTGATAATTGAATCTAATTACATGCATTGTTGTGTAAATTCATAGTGCTGGTTACGTTATAGAAACTTCACCGAACCAACGTCCTTCGATCCATTCTTTGGTACACGCGACCATTTGCTTGCGCCTCTTGTTCATTTTATGTAAAATGAACACAGAGTCATGAATAATACGACTATGTTTTATTATTTGTCAGTACAATGTACTTAATTCTATGTGAAATCATCCATAGCCGTTGTGAACATTTTTATTTGTTCCTTTGTTTATTTTTTTACTCAAATTTAAGATGGAACCAAACGATTGAAATGACGTCGTTTTTTACGTCAGAAACGGTCATTTTTACGATATTTATAGTGCCTCTCTGAAAATCCATATCGCTCTATCAATTTATGCAGATATTTAATGAAATAAAAATTGAATAGCGGAGAATAAAATTACCTACACGCAAGTATAAATTTGATGATCCTGATCTAATTATAAGAGCAAGTAAAACGATTTTAAATGTAAAGTTTAGTGTTTTTTCTTCTCACTTCCACAATTAAATTATATTAATTAAAAATCTGCGCGAGGGATTTTGTTCAGGAATAAATGATGATGTGTCATCTGTTGTTCTCACAAATTTTAAGAAAATCTTTTGAGCCGTTTTATTAAAGCTTGAAATGATAGCATTACCTTATAAAACGCTCATTCGCTAGAACATCGTTTCAAACACACGTCATGTTTCATCTATCGCGTACTTACATCTATTTTACTTATTGGACACAACGATCTAAAACGATTTGATGGAATTAATGTTACATTTTCTGTTAGTAGCCAAATCCAAAAGCGGCTTTAAACTGTTGCCTGAAATTTTGTCTTGGAACTGGTGCCATATTTACCAAACTGAAGGAATATTTCAGATTAACGCCATACATTGTTACAATATGTATATTTTTGCATGAAATGGCCTCCGGTGTTCCCGGTTGATGAAAACTTGCTTACCAATCATGCATACAACAAGAAATACTGGATGGCTTGTTTTAACATATCTTCTTAACCAGCTAAGTTTGATAGTGTCATTATGGTCGTAAACATTTACCATTTTTACATTTTCGTCACAACAATGTTTGTTTAACACACTTTTAATTCTAATTGTTGTTCCCTATACAGTGTTAATACAGATATTTTCTATCATTTTCATTAGATAAGGAAATTATTTCGGCAGATTCGTAGAGGAATGTGTTAGAAATATTAAAGATTTTATGACACATATCCTTCTTGTTGAGATGTAAGCTTAATTCCTCTGCAAATTAGATGCAATTCTTGATTTTATCAACTCATCAGAGCAATATGTGATAAAAAATCTTCTTTTCAAAACCACAATGCCTTGAGCTTAGATATTTTGTATGTATTATTGACTTGCGGACCTCCGCCAAGTTAATTCAAATTAAGGCCCATGGGTCGAAATCGGCCGTTACAAATTTAAATCAAACGAAATTCCCAATGACTAAAATTATATATCCCCTCATTATAGTTTTCATACAGTTTTAGTAGAGTTAGTGCTCACTTTTGTTCCATTCCGCACGAATTCAAGAATAATACAAGAGAAATCTTTAAAAACATTCGTTACCTACACTACCTAGTAAATATTATGTAATATAATGCATGTTACCTAAAGCAATCAATTAAAGCATGTGATTTCTTAAGGCCAATAACAATAATTTAGCCATAAAAAGAAAAGTTAAGAGTTGATAATCACATGTTTTCAAAACACTTTGATATTGGAAGACCGTGTGTACATTTCTCCTTTCATCATAGTTTAAAATACAAATACATGATGTCACAAGACGACCACCATCGATTATTACCATGACTATATCAGATAGATAGTACACGTATAACCATTAAAAAACACTTTAGTTCAAATACAGGACTATGCGACATTCCAGTAAAACGTTCGTGATAACGTAAACTTTATATTTATGGTATATTTTGTCTTCAAAAAGCAGCATTTATTGTCGGGAAATTAAAAGTGTTGTATATAGTTCCTAACGATAAGAGTTTTTTGAATTTTATTCAATTTTGATAAAATTATATTTGGAAATATGAATTCCACTGTTTCGGGCAATGGTTATGTTGAAATACATGACGATGTAACCCAGACGATATTTGTGTTCTTAGCATGTGTGAGTTTGTCAAGTTGTATTTTAGCCATTGTTGTCATGCGACAAACGAAAAAAACACCGTACATTACTAAACTACTTTCTACAGGGTTGTTGGTATATGAGACTTTGTTTATTATTTTGTCAACTGCGAGGAAATTCCTTACACGTACTACTGTGGGCGTGAATGTTCAAGCGACAACAACACTACTGCAACAAATGGCTTCGGTGACTGTTGCGATGATGGCGGTGGAGAGATATATCTTAATAAACAAGCCAATGTTTTACCTCAGCCGTTTCTCAAAAAGGAAGATCAAGTTAATAGTATTAGTAACCTGGACTATTGATGCAATTCTCTGTATTTTCGTTCGGTACGGTATTTGTTATTTGCATCACCAAACAACAGATGTATTCACCGTTACTGGTGTTTGTAAAGAACTTATTTCATGGTACTACGGTATCATGCTTTCAATAACTTTATCAGTGTCAATCTTTTGTTATTGGAAAATTGCCAAATATGTTCTTGTACTGGTGATGGGCCGTGATATTACTTCTTTTCAACGTCCTAGTTTGTCACAACAGAAATTGAAAACCACAACATTAGTGTTTGTATATGTAATAATCATAGTTCTTACGGCAGTCGCATACTTTATTATGATTGCGTTTTACAACAGAAACGTGCTAGGATATACAAGTTTTAGATTATCATTAGATATTGTTTCGTTTTTCAATTGTCTACTGGATCCGTTTTTGTACGTTTTATGGTTCAGAGAAAGTCGCCTAGTCCTGCTTAGAATGCTTTTACCCTGCTGTAAGAGCTTTCAGCCCAGAGTAAGTGCTATGACTATAGAAGTTTACAACATTGTGGTAAGGGATGACGTGACACGAAATTGAGCTTAAATCAACATTAGACTGTCCTGCTCTCCAACGATTCACATATTTCAAGCACCATTCTCTTTTATTGACGTCATCGTTATGCAGTTGTGAGTGCAGAGAACCGTGGCTAGTGGAATGTTGTGACGATACTGAATTTTAAATCACATTTTGAGGTTATCAATTCAATGATTGAAAACATATGAAATACATTCATTTGCATTTAGGCACAGTCTGCCCTGTCTGGAGTCTGTAAACAAGAACTATAGTGGATCAAGTATTTTTTAAACAAGTGGTTACGTTCAAGCATGAATTAACTAAACTTACATTAAATCAATTATGATGTATCTATGATGAAAAGAAAAACCGGAACCATCTCGTCTTGACATTTAAAGAAAGCCTTAACAAACGCAATGCGCCATCTGTCAAGTGCAGGTTGTACTACATCCGGAGATGAAATAAATGTTTAGGGACTATAATTCGCATTGTTTAAACCAATGATGCATTCATGTTGTAAAGTGATGTTGAAGACGTTCACACAATTAATACTTTTTTATTTTTCGTTAATGGTGATGTTGAAATACTCTTATAGTCTCTGGATTTGTTTTACAAAAAGTGTATATTAAGTAATCATCTGTTATATTCATGTGTAGTAATGAATTACACCACGTACCCTGTGATTCATTCTATTTTGTAGCCATTGTAAGTTGGTATCCTTTGTAATGTTGAATGGTTATCTATAGAATTTTTTCCATGGAGATTCAGTATCAATTATCAAACTATTCCATATAAGTGTTGACTGGTCGGTTTTTTTATTATTGGATATCAACCGATTTATTTCGCCCTATTCCTATAACTATTATTTTTGAAAAGAAGCTCATAATTGTATTCAATGTTTTAATACCATTAAAATTGACGTTATATTTAGTGTTTTGTTTTTCGTATGGTTCTTAATAGACATTCATAATATTTAAATTGTATATTACACTCTATTTTTTCAGTAGTTTTGTTTAATGCAAGCAACGGCTCACTTGCGAAAAAATCGTATTTCTCTATCATACACTTTTTATGAAAATTCCATTTTTACTGACCTGAATTTAAAAACATGAAAGTGTTATATATCTAACATAGTGTCTTCTTCATTAACATTTTCACCATAAGGAATGTAACTTTTCAAAACAGATATCCGAAAATGATTCCTAACATTCTTTATAAAATTTTCTGCATAAATCATCGGACCTAACTTAATAAAGGATATTATCTTATGAATTAAGTTAAAATATATATAATAGATATAAGTAAGCCTGGAAGTTTATAATTATCTGTATATTCCATAATGTCATATAACAATCTAGTTTTATCTCCAATTAATGTACCCTTAACAAATCCAGTTCAATTATTTGCAATTAAAATGTTTAAAATTTCTTGAGCCTGTTTGCTATTGAATCTGAGAATAGTTTATATATATTGTATGTACTAATGTCATTGGTTTCCAATTCTTTAAGTACTGTTTATTATACTATACTTTTTGAATACATGTTACAATGCCCTGTTTCTAAGTAACTGAAAACGTCTCATTGTGAATACACAATTCATAGCACGCACAACAAAATAACATTTTTATCTAAAAATACTTTAAAGTAAAGTCATCAGTACTTTAGCTTTTATCCTTTTTTGAAGTTTTATGTGTTTGAGAAATTCCATTGAGTGTAAATGAACCTTCTAAAGAAAACGAAATTACTTGTTTGTTTGTACACAAATTCGCTTTCTGTAAAAGAGGGTTGCATGAAGGTAAACTAGTTTGGCAGCATTTCAAACTTTAATTTTGTGAATCCTCTAATATTGTTTTTTTTATAAATCTCTGAACATTGGTCTAACTTCATTAAATGTTAGCATTAAATTTTCGCGGTTAGTTGGGACACAGTTCGTAAGATGGCGATTTTTTGTTAATTGCAAATCATATTTAGGACAGTGTTACCCGCAGATGAAATTTCCAATTTATTTCTAACATGACCGAGCTTTTACAATTAGTTGTTCCTTAGACGTACAAAAAGTGTTGGTTTCTGGTTACCAGAACTATCATAACTTTCCCCGCGACCTTTGACAATGTATTAGGCCCAAGGAACAATACAACTATTTTTTTCTCATTTTTCTTTCATTCCGCATGGCTACAAGAATAATATACGAAAATTCTAAAAGAAATAACTTTCCTACTTACCTACCCTGTATGTAATACATATATATATTTGTATATGTAATCTAATGCATGTACACTCTGAAACAAACGATATTTTTACGCCGTATGATTTCTTAAGACAAATGACAATAATTATGCACTTAAAAGAAACGAAAAGGGTTGATAATTGCAAGTCTTTAATTTACCTTTGATGTTTGAAGTCCAGCAATTTTTTAATATATAAATGTAAAGAATACATGTGCACATTTCTCTTTTAATCATAGATCAAAGGCAACAAGACGACGACCATCGATTGTTACCATGACTACTTCAGATAGATAATAAGTACACGTATATATCTTTTTAATAAAAAAAACAAAACTCAAGTGAATACATTCAAATACTGGACTATGTGATAACGTAAACATTATATCAATGCTACATTTTGTATTTAAGAAGTTGAATGTATTGTCGTGAAATTAAAAGTGTTGTACACAGTTCCTTACTATAAGACTTTTTAAATATAATTTTATTCAGCATTAATAAAATTATATTTGGAAATATGAATTCTACAGTTTCGGGCGATGGTTGTGTTGAAATACACGATGATGTTACCAAGGCGATATTTGTGTTCTTAGCTTGTGTGAGTTTATCCAGTTGTATTTTAGCCATTGCTGTCATGCGACAAACGAAAAAACACCTTACATTACTAAACTACTTTCCACAGGGTTGTTGGTATACGAGACTTTGTTTATTATTTTGTCTACTGCCAGGAAATTCCTCACATGTACTACTGTGAGCGTGAATGTTCAAGCGACAACAACAATACTGCAACAAATGGCTTCGGTGACTGTTGCGATGATGGCGGTGGAGAGATATATCTTAATAAACAAGCCAATGTTTTACATCAACCATTTCTCAAAAAGGAAGATCAAGTTAATAGTATTTGTAACCTGGATTATTGATGCAATTCTCTGTATTTTCGTTCGGTACGGTGTTTGTTACTTGCATCACCAAACAACAGATGTATTCACCGTTACTGGTGTTTGTAAAGAACTTATTTCATGGTACTACGGTTATGCTTTCAATAACTTTATCAGTGTCAATCTTTTGTTACTGGAAAATTGCCAAATATGTCCTTGTACTGGTGATGGGCCGTGATATTACTACTTTTCAACGTCCTAGTTTGTCACAACAGAAATTGAAAACCACAACATTAGTGTTTGTATATGTTATAATCATAGTTCTTACGACAGTCGCATACTTTATTATGATTGCGTTTTACAACAGAAACGTGCTTGGATATACAAGTTTTAGATTATCATTAGACATTGTTTCTTTTATCAATTGTCTACTGGATTCGTTTTTGTACGTTTTGTGGTTCAAAGAAAGTCGCCTAGTCCTGCTTAGAATGCTTTTACCGTGCTGTAAGAGCTTGCAGCCCAGAGTAAGTGCTATGACTATAGAAGTTTACAACATTATGGTAAAGGATGACGTGACACGAAATTGAGCTTAAATCAACATTAGACTGCCCTGCTCTCCAACGATTCACATATTTCGAGCACCATTCTCTTTTATTGACGTCATCGTTATGCAGTTGTGAGTGCAGAGAACCGTGGCTAGTGGAATGTTGTGACGATACTGAATTTTAAATCACATTTTGAAGTTATCAATTCAATGATTGAAAACATATGAAATACATTCATTTGCATTTAGGCACAGTCTGCCCTGTCTGGCGTCTGTAAACAAGAACTATAGTGGATCAAGTACTTGTTTTAAACAAGTGGTTACGTTCAAGCATGAATTAACTAAACTTACATTAAATCAATTATGATGTATCTATGATGAAAAAAAAAACGGAACCATCTCATCTTGACATTTAAAGAAAGCTTTAACAAACGCAATGCGCCATCTGGCAAGTGCAGGTTGTACTAAAACCGGAGATGAAATAAATGTTTAGAGACTATTCGCATTGTTTAAACCAATGATGCATTCATGTTGTAAAGTGATGTTGAAAATGTTCAAACAATTAATACTCCTTTATGTTTCGTTAATGGTGATGTTGAAATACTCGCATAGACTCTGGATTTGTTTTACAAAAGGTGTATATTAAGTTATCATCTGTTATATTCATATTGTGTAGTAATGAATTACACCACGTACCCTGTGATTCATTCTATTTTGTAGCTATTGTAAGTTGGTATCCTTTGTAATGTTGAATGGTTATCTATAGAATTTTTTCCATGGAGATTCAGTATCAATTATCAAACTATTCCATATAAATGTTGACTGGTCGTTTTTTTATTATTGGATATCAACCGATTTATTTCGATCTATTCCTATACATGAGTACTTATTATTTTTCAATAGAAGCTCATAATTGTATTCAATTTCTTAATACCATTAACATTTACGTTATCTTTAGTGTTTTGTTTTTTTGTATTGTTTTTAATAGACATTCATAATATTTAAATTATACATTACACTCTATTATTTTCCGTAGTTTTGTTTAATGTAAGCAACTCCTCCGCACTTTCCTTAAAATGTTTCGAAAAAATCTTATTTCTCTATCATACGCTTTTTATGAAAATTCCACTTTAACCGGACCTAAATTTTAAAACATGAAAGTGTTATATATCTAACATAGTGTCTTCTTCATTAACATTTTCACCATAAGGAATGTGACTTTTAAAAACAGATATCCGAAAATGATTTTCAGGATTCTTTATAACATTTTCTGCATAAATCATCGGACCTAACTTAATAAAGGATATTATCTTATGAATTAAGTTAAAAAATATATAAAAGATATAAGTAACCCTGGAAGTTTATATTCATCTGTATATTCCATAATGTCATATAACAATCTAGTGTTATCTCCAATAAATGTACCCATTAACGAATCCAGTTTAATTATTTACAATTAAAATATCTAAAATTTGTTTGAGCCTGTTCGCTATTAAATCTGAGAATAGTTTATATATATTGTATGTACTAATGTCATTGGTTTCCAATTCTTTAAGTACTGTTTATTATACTATACTTTTTGAATACATGTTACAATGTCCTGTTTCTAAGTAACTGAAAACCGTCTCATTGTGAATACACAATGGAAAGCACGCACAACAAAATAACATTTTTTATCATAAAATACCTTAAAGTAAAGTCACCGTACTTTAGCTTTTATCATTTTTCGTATTTTTATGTGTTTGAGAAATTTCATTAAGTTTAAATAAACCTTCTAAAGAAAACGAAATTGTTTGTTTGTTTGTTTGTACACAAATTCGCTTTCTGTAAAAGAGGGTTGAATGAAGGTAAACTAGTTTGGTAGCATTTAAAACTTTAATTTTGTGAATCCTCTAATATTGTTTTTTTTATAAATCTCTGAACATTGGTCTAACTTCATTAAATGTTAGCATTAAATGTTCGCTCTAAGTTGGAACACAGTTCGTAAGATGGCGATTTTTGTTAATTGCAAATCATATTTAGGACAGTGTTACCCGCAGATGACATTTTCAATTTATTTCTAACATGACCCAGCTTTTACCATTAGTTGTTCCTTAGACGTACACAAAAGCGTTGGTTTCTGGTTACCAGACCTACCATAACTTTCCCCGCGACCTTTGACTTTTTATTAGGCCTGAGGAACAATACATCCACTTTCTTACTTGTTTTCCATTCCGCATGCCTACAAGAATAATATAAGAAAAATCTAAAAAAAATCCCCTACTTACCTACCCTATATTTAATACTATGTAATCTAACGCATCTAAATTGAGTGAAACAGTAATTCAAGCCGTAAGATTTCTAAAGACTAATAATAATAGTTATGCACTTAAAAGAAAAGGGTTGATAATCACTGGTTTTCAATATACTCTTGATATTGGATGTCCAATCATTTTTGAAGATATGAATGAAGGGAACCCATGCGTACATTTCTCTATTAATCGCAGTTCACATTTACGAGAACGTGCTATTTCAGGACTACCTCCATCGATTGTTACCATGACTATATCAGATAGATATTTAGTGTATATATGTTTATTTTTAACAACAACACTCTTGTGAAAACATTCAAATACAGGAATACGTGATACTGTAAACAGTAAAATATTAATGCTACATTTTGTATTTAGGTAGTTGCATGTATCGTCGGGAAATTAAGAGATTTGTTCATAGTTCGTTACATTAAGACATTCTAAAATTTTATTCAGTATTGATTAAATCATATTTGGAAATATGAATTCTACAGTTTCGGGCGATGGTTATATTGAAATCCACGACGATATTACCAAGACGATATTTGTGTTCTTAGCTTGTGTGAGTTTATCCAGTTCTGTTTTAGCCATTGCTATCATGCAACATACTAAAAAAACACCGTACATTACTAAACTTCTTTCCACGGGGTTACTGATATTTGAAACTATGTTTATTGTCATGTCAACAGTAAGGAAATTCCTCACAAGTACTCCTGTGAGCCTAAATTTTCAAGGGATAACAGTTATGCTACAGCATATGGCTTCAGTGACTATTGCGATGATGGCGTTAGAGAGATATATCTTAATAAATAAACCAATGTTTTACATCAGCCATTTCTCAAAAAGAAACATCAAATCAATTGCATTTACTACCTGGACTATTGATGCGATACTCTGTATTTTTGTTCGCTACGGTATTTGTTACTTGATTTACCAAACGATTGATGTATTCGCCGTTCCTCGTATGTGTCATACACATGTTTCATTGTACTATGCTATCATGCTACTTATAACCTTATCAGTGTCAATCTTTTGTTATTGGAAAATTGCCAAATATGTTCTTGTACGAGTGATGGGCCGTAATATCGCTTCTTTTCCACATCCTAGTTTGTCACAACAGAAATTCAAAACAACATCATTAGTATTTGTATACGTAATAATCATAGTTCTTACGTCAGTTGCTTACTTTGTTATAATTGCGTTTTACAACAGTAACGTGCTAAACTATTCAAGTGTAAGGTTATCATTAGATATCGTTTCTATTTGCAATTGTTTATTGGATCCGTTTTTGTACGTTTTATGGTTCAAAGAAAGTCGACTAGTCCTGCTAAAAATGCTTTTACCCTGCTGTAAGAGCTTGCAGCCCAGAGTTACTGCTATGACTATAGAAGTTTACAACATTGTCGTAAGGGATACCGAGACACGGAATTGAAATAGAACAAGCAATGGACCGAGTACTGATCTCCAACGATTCACGTTTTTCCAGCAATATCTTATCATCTAAATTCACCGTTACATTTGTAGATGCGAGTGTAGAGAGGCGTTGCTGGTGCGTTGCAGTTACGAAGGTCCCATACCATACATAAAAAACTAGGACAAAGAAAAATGCGACAATTGACCAGTGTCTGGGGGAAAAACTGAAACTGTGTTAGAACATGTGATCCATGATTATTCATATTCACTTTTACACTTATTTAAATGCATGACTCTTTCCATGTGGTTACAATGAAATGATTTGAAATATAAATTACTTAATATATATACATGTACATGTATATACTTAATTGAGGAAATATACCAGGTACGTCTGTATATTCACACTATTTAGTTGAGACCTATTTTCTTGTGCGGATTTCCTTTAATCAAGCTGTTATGGAATCCAAGGAAGATTCTCAGCTCGATGATGACATAGTCCCTGAACGTGATTATGGATAAAATCATATTCCAAACGCCTTGGATGTTTTCGTTTTGTCTCTTTATATTGAGACAGTCTGCCAATCGTAGCTACTCGGGCAATCACAGCCGTCACGAAGAATACACCTCTTATGTAAGTGTAGTATTACAAATTTTGGTCATGTGGTTTCATGTAACTGTCCATCATTACTTTTTCAACACTAGGCACTCGTTTACAATGATAACACTTAGAGTGACTTTCAAGCGTGTTCATCGTTCGCGATGGATAGAATGGACATCTAAGACATTTCGTACTTGCACCTTCAAACATATTGCGGACAAGAGAGCATTGAACTCATGTTTTTGTCCATCTAAGTTGTCATCGAAAAATATTTGTAAGATTTACTTATGTCATATGAACAAGCGTTCTGGCTGAAGAGAATGTCTTCCTTTTAAAAGATTCAGAGAAGCACATTTCGTACTTGCACCTTCAAACATATTGCGGACAAGAGAGCATTGAACTCATGTTTTTGTTAACAAGACTGTGTTGCACATCAGTTTCAAATAGAGACGTTCTTCGTCCTGCTTGTCATACAGTTTCCCGTGATTATAGCTCCCATATATTTCAATGTGTAAGTAGTTGTCTCAAGTCCCTACGTACGTTTTATATGTCTTTTCATTGGAGATAGAAACAGATCATTACAACTATAATAATACTTATTCATAAACGATTGGTATTCAAACTTAAAGAATACGAGTAAATGTAAAAACTATAAATTATTCAAACATTGTTTTGGTGTCGAAAAATATTTAGTGCATACACCCTCAAAATGGTTTAGATTTTCAATTTAGAACTGGAAATAATCGACTTCCGATAGAGATCAGCTCCTGGAACAGGCAGAATATCGATCTAAAGAAATGTAACCTATGAAACAATGACATTGGTGGAGAGTATCATTTTTTACTAGAATGCGCCTTATTTTTCAAACAATAGAGAATGGTTATTAAATAAAGAAATATATTTAAGACACAACATCATCAAATTTGATTCAATAATGAATACAAATAACATACCTAGGTACGTTAGATTTGGCCTCTTTGTAAAGGAAATAATTAAAATTACCAATGAATATACGTTATACATGAGTTAGTGTAAATGCAACTATCAGCACTTATACACAAGTGTTATCATGGTTACTACACATTATATTTTCTTCCTGAATAAATTTGAGTGTCAAAGGTATTTTTGCAATAAAAATAAACATTAACTTATAGAACTATATATTTTGTCATATTTTTTTTAAATATATTACTCCAGGGAAAAAATATGCTATATATAGCCTAATATGTTAGAATGTGGATATTTTATTTTGTACATATATTATGTGTTAATCTGTTCTACAAATTATGTTTTTTTTTTGTGTTGATTTTCTTTTTTATTTATGTGAAAAATTTATTGTGCATAATGTATTGTAAATGCATTCTGTCATATTCTTTGCAAATGATCTTCTTTTTTTAAAACCATTCACTAGAATATTACGATATAAATTGAACCTTACATGTTAAAATAGTAGTTATCATTTCCAGTGTTTGGTTATACATCCGTATTAGTCTTCTAGTACTTTTCATTGGAAATGTCAATATTTTCTTAACAACAGTATAAATAATGTGGAATCATTAATTTTCGTTGGGGATTTAATTTCGTGGATTTCGTGGGTCAGCTCATCCACGAAATCAAATCCCCACGAATTTAAATGCAGAGATAAGGCTTTTATTTCAAAAATCAAAATCCACGAACTAATGTCACCACGAAATAGCCATTTTAGTAAAAAAACACGAAAATTGAGTCAAACGAAAATAAATGAAAATACAGTAATATAAAATTTCTTAAATCAAATAGTTTTATCAGACTTTTATAACAACGCATTAACAACGGTCTCTAAATTTTTTTATGTAAATATTGATGTGCAATGTAATTTATGTGACCCTGTATATGATTTAGTGTTAAATGTCACTTATAATTCAATAGTGAATGGTTATTTACATTTTAAAGGTGTTTGCTAAATATGTGTTATGTATGTACATAAATGAGGCTGAAATAAAGAATACAATAATTATTGACTTACATAAAACTTTCAAACAAGAAAAAACTATTTACTCCTTTATTATAATTCTATGAGGCGAACGTTATGTACGCCCATATTTTGTCAAGCCTCACACTCTTTTTTTGTATACTGTAATTCGATCTATGCTCATTTTGTCATGTATATGTACTGACTTGAGAAATAAACATTGTATTGTATTGATTACGCTGAAGATAATCTGAGAAATATATTCACACCCGACAAATACGCAGATATACTCTGTGGTTCAGCCACGTACCTAAGACAATTACTTAACAAATATACTTTTTAATTCAATGATCTGCAGCTGAAGGATAGGAAACGTTGTATACATGAATTTTTTAACTAATGTACTTATACCATAGCATTTTTTCGTTTAATTTTCGAATTCCCAGAAGCTTTGATATTGCCAATAAGTCGCATGTCAACAAGTATTATTTGTGGCATTAATTATCTTATCTCTATGAAGGCAATAATATTTCTAAACGTATGTAATAAGATACATATAATGAATATCCGTACCAATGATGAATGTGATAATAACAATAAAATATTTATTAATCAATCAGTCTCACTTGTGTGTATATACGAGTATATGATATACAAAAGTATACCATTTAGAACCTTTGCTTGTTTGTCTGAATTGCATTGTATGTATTGTATTGTATTCTATTGTACCGTATGCTCCTTTGATTGTTAATTGTGTAACAATTCATCTATTTGGGGGAATAAATGCTGTATATATGTATGTGTGTACTCTTAATTCTGAACTAGAATAATGTTACATTAATTCTGTACTAGTAATGTACTGTTAATTCTATGAAAATTATGTACAGTAAATGCTGTATGAATGTTTTACTATTAATTCTGTACTAATTATTGTACTGTTTATTCTGTACTAATAAATGTACTGTTAATTCTGTACTAATAAATGTACTCTTTATTTTGTACTAATAAATGTACTGTTTATGCTGTACTAATAGATGTACTGTTTATTTTTTACTAATAAATGTACTGTTTATGCTGTACTAATAAATGTACTGTTTATTTTGTACTAATAAATGTACTGTTTATTTTGTACTAATAAATGTACTGTTTATTCTGTACTAATTATTGTTCTGTTTATTCTGTACAATTAAATGTACTGTTTATTTTGTACTAATTGTTGTACTGGTTATTCTGTACTAATAAATGTACTGTTTATTTTGTACTAATAAATGTACTGTTTATTCTGTACCAATAAATGCACTGTTAATTCTGTACTAATAAATGCAATGTTATATGAGAGCCTTAACAAACGCAATGCGCCATCTGGCAAGTGCAGGTTGTACTAAAACCGGAGATGAAATAAATGTTAAGAGACCATTCGCATTGTTTATAATAAACAAATGATGCATTCATGTTGTAAAGTGATGTTGAAGACGTTCACACAATTAATACTTTTTTATTTTTCGTTAATGGTGATGTTGAAATACTCTTATAGTCTCTGGATTTGTTTTACAAAAAGTGTATATTAAGTTATCATCTGTTATATTCATATTGTGTAGTAATGAATTACACCACGTACCCTGTGATTCATTCTATTTTGTAGCCATTGTAAGTAGGTATCCTTTGTAATGTTGAATAGTAATCTATAGAATTTTTTCCATGGAGATTCAGTATCAATTATCAAACTATTCCGTATAAATGTTGACTAGTCGGGTTTTTTATTATTGGATATTAACCGATTTATTTCGCCCTATTCCTATAACTATTATTTTTGAAAAGAAGCTCATAATTGTATTCAATTTCTTAATACCATTAACATTGACGTTATTTTTAGTGTTTTGTTTTTCGTATGGTTCTTAATAGACATTCATTATATTTAAATTGTATATTACACTCTATTTTTTCAGTAGTTTTGTTTAATGTAAGCAACTGCGCACTTTCGAAAAAATCTTATTTCTCTATCATACACTTTTTATGAAAATTCCATTTTTACCGACCTGAATTTAAAAACATGAAAGTGTTATATATCTAACATAGTGTCTTCTTCATTAACATTTTCACCATAAGGAATGTAACTTTTCAAAACAGATATCCGGAAATGATTCCTAACATTCTTTATAAAATTTTCTGCATAAATCATCGGACCTAACTTAATAAAGGATATTATCTTATGAATTAAGTTAAAACATATATAAAAGATATAAGTAACCCTGGAAGTTTATATTCATCTGTATATTCCATAATGTCATATAACAATCTAGTGTTATCTCCAATTAATGTACCCTTAACAAATCCAGTTCAATTATTTACAACTAAAATGTTTAAAATTTCTTGAGCCTGTTTGCTATTGAATCTGAGAATAGTTTATATATATTGTATGTACTAATGTTATTGGTTTCCATTTCTTTAAGTACTGTTTATTATACTATACTTTTGGAATACATGTTACAATGTCCTGTTTCTAAGTAACTGAAAACGTTTCATTGTGAATACACAATTCATAGCACGCACAACAAAATAACATTTTTATCTAAAAATACCATAAAGTAAAGTCATCAGTACTTAAGCTTTTATCCTTTTTCGTAGTTTTATGTGCTTGAGAAATTCCATTGAGTGTAAATTATCCTTCTAAAGAAAACGAAATTACTTGTTTGTTTGTACACAAATTCGCTTTCTGTAAAAGAGGGTTGAATGAAGGTAAACTAGTTTGGTAGCATTCCAAATTTTGTGAATCCTCTAATATTGTTTTTTTATAAATCTCTGAACATTGGTCTAACTTCATTAAATGTTAGCATTACATTTTCGCGGTTAGTTGGGACACAGTTCGTAAGATGGCGATTTTTTGTTAATTGCAAATCATATTTAGGACAGTGTTACCCGCAGATGACATTTCCAATTTATTTCTAACATGACCAAGCTTTTACCATTAGTTGTTCCTTAGACGTACAAAACGTGTTGGTTTCTGGTTACCAGACCTATCATAATTTTCCCCGCGACCTTTGACAATGTATTAGGCCCGAGGAACAATACATCCACTTTCTCATTTGTTTTCCATTCCGCATGCCTACAAGAATAATATAAGAAAAATATAAAAAAAGATCCCCTACTCTACATTTAAAACTATGTAATCTAACGCATCTAACTTGAGTGAAACAGTAATTCACGCCGTAAGATTTCTAAAGACTAATAATACTAGTTATGTACTTAAAAGAAAAGAAAAGGGTTGATAATTACTGGTTTTCAATATACCCTTGATATTGGATGTTCAATCATTACGTGCTGTTACAGGACTACCTCCATCGATTTACAACTATAATAATACTTATTCATAAACGATCGGTATTCAAACTTAAAGAATACGAGTAAATGTAAAAACTATAAATTATTCAAACATCGTTTTGGTGTCGAAAAATATTTAGTGCATACACCCTCAAAATGGTTTAGATATATCATTCAATTTAGAACTAGAAATAATCGACTTCCGATAGAGATCAGCTCCTGGAACAGGCAGAATATCGATCTAAAGAAATGTAACCTATGAAACAATGACATTGGTGAAGAGTATCATTTTTTGACTAGAAGGCGCCTCAATTTTCAAACAATATAGAATGGTTATTAAATAAAGAAATATATTTAAGACACAACATCATCAAATTTGATTCAATAATGAAAACAAAAAACATACCTAGGTACGTTAGATTTGGCCTCTTTGTAAAGGAAATAATTAAAATTACCAATGAATATACGTTATACATGAGTTAGTGTAAATGCAACTATCAGCACTTATACACAAGTGTTATCATGGTTACTACACATTATATTTTCTTCCTGAATAAATTTGAGTGTCAAAGGTATTTTTGCAATAAAAATAAACATTAACTTATAGAACTATATATTTTGTCATATTTTTTTTAAATATATTACTCCAGGGAAAAAATATGCTATATATAGCCTAATATGTTAGAATGTGGATATTTTATTTTGTACATATATTATGTGTTAATCTGTTCTACAAATTATGTTTTTTTTTGTGTTGATTTTCTTTTTTATTTATGTGAAAAATTTATTGTGCATAATGTATTGTAAATGCATTCTGTCATATTCTTTGCAAATGATCTTCTTTTTTTAAAACCATTCACTAGAATATTACGATATAAATTGAACCTTACATGTTAAAATAGTAGTTATCATTTCCAGTGTTTGGTTATACATCCGTATTAGTCTTCTAGTACTTTTCATTGGAAATGTCAATATTTTCTTAACAACAGTATAAATAATGTGGAATCATTAATTTTCGTTGGGGATTTAATTTCGTGGATTTCGTGGGTCAGCTCATCCACGAAATCAAATCCCCACGAATTTAAATGCAGAGATAAGGCTTTTATTTCAAAAATCAAAATCCACGAACTAATGTCACCACGAAATAGCCATTTTAGTAAAAAAACACGAAAATTGAGTCAAACGAAAATAAATGAAAATACAGTAATATAAAATTTCTTAAATCAAATAGTTTTATCAGACTTTTATAACAACGCATTAACAACGGTCTCTAAATTTTTTTATGTAAATATTGATGTGCAATGTAATTTATGTGACCCTGTATATGATTTAGTGTTAAATGTCACTTATAATTCAATAGTGAATGGTTATTTACATTTTAAAGGTGTTTGCTAAATATGTGTTATGTATGTACATAAATGAGGCTGAAATAAAGAATACAATAATTATTGACTTACATAAAACTTTCAAACAAGAAAAAACTATTTACTCCTTTATTATAATTCTATGAGGCGAACGTTATGTACGCCCATATTTTGTCAAGCCTCACACTCTTTTTTTGTATACTGTAATTCGATCTATGCTCATTTTGTCATGTATATGTACTGACTTGAGAAATAAACATTGTATTGTATTGATTACGCTGAAGATAATCTGAGAAATATATTCACACCCGACAAATACGCAGATATACTCTGTGGTTCAGCCACGTACCTAAGACAATTACTTAACAAATATACTTTTTAATTCAATGATCTGCAGCTGAAGGATAGGAAACGTTGTATACATGAATTTTTTAACTAATGTACTTATACCATAGCTTTTTTCGTTTAATTTTCGCATTCCCAGAAGCTTTGATATTGCCAATAAGTCGCATGTCAACAAGTATTATTTGTGGCATTAATTATCTTATCTCTATGAAGGCAATATAATATTTCTAAACGTATGTAATAAGATACATATAATGAATATCCGTACCAATGATGAATGTGATAATAACAATAAAATATTTATTAATCAATCAGTCTCACTTGTGTGTATATAGGAGTATATGATATACAAAATTAGAACCTTTGCTTGTTTGTCTGAATTGCATTGTATGTATTGTATTGTATTCTATTGTACCGTATGCTCCTTTGATTGTTAATTGTGTTACTATTCATCTATTTGGGGGAATAAATGCTGTATATATGTATGTGTGTACTCTTAATTCTGAACTAGAATAATGTTACATTAATTCTGTACTAGTAATGTACTGTTAATTCTATGAAAATTATGTACAGTAAATGCTGTATGAATGTTTTACTATTAATTCTGTACTAATTATATTGTACTGTTTATTCTGTACTAATAAATGTACTGTTAATTCTGTACTAATAAATGTACTCTTTATTTTGTACTAATAAATGTACTGTTTATGCTGTACTAATAAATGTACTGTTTATTTTTTACTAATAAATGTACTGTTTATGCTGTACTAATAAATGTACTGTTTATTCTGTACTAATAAATGTAATGTTTATGCTGTACTAATAAATGCACTGTTAATTCTGTACTAATAAATGTACTGTTTATTCTGTACTAATTATTGTACTGTTTATTCTGTACTAATAAATGTGCTGTTTATTCTGTACTAATTATTGTACTGTTTATTCTGTACTAATTATTGTACTGTTTATTCTGTACTAATTATTGTACTGTTTATTCTGTACTAATAAATGTACTGTTTATTTTGTACTAATAAATGTTCTGTTTATTCTGTACTAATAAATGTACTGTTTATTCTGTACTAATAAATGTAATGTTTATGCTGTACTAATAAATGCACTGTTAATTCTGTACTAATTATTGTACTGTTTATTCTGTACTAATAAATGTGCTGTTTATTCTGTACTAATTATTGTACTGTTTATTCTGTACTAATTATTGTACTGTTTATTCTGTACTAATTATTGTACTGTTTATTCTGTACTAATTATTGTACTGTTTATTCTGTACTAATAAATGTACTGTTTATTCTGTACTAATTGCTGTTTTGTTTTTATTGTACTAATTAATGTACTGTTTATTTTGTACTAATAAATGCACTGTTAATTCTGTACCAATAAATGCACTGTTAATTCTATACTATTTATGTACTGTTAACTCTGTACTAAGTCAGCACTGATAGTATTAACATTTGTACAAAATTAGCAGTACAACATGAACTAGTACAGAATTAACAGTGCTGAATTATCATATCCATGATATATAAGTACATTGTATTCAAATTAAGTAAAACACAGATTCAGCATTTTAACCTTTGCGATGTAAATATCATAAAATCATTTCTTCGAATGTTGTTTTTATGTAAAAATGTACGTAATAAATATTGTGACATACCGTTGTATTCTTTTCTCATACGGTATTATTAAAAGAAGTGGTATAAATGATAACATTATTTTGCGAATGGAAATGAAATAATGATATGGTAAAAATGCCGAGTGATACCTGGTACAGTAAGTTTGTACGTGTTGCAACTTATCTATCCGGCTTATTAAACGCTGACTACAAATACAACAATGTAGTTTAGTCAGACCTTAGAAACAATGTTGACGGTTTAAACACATAACAGTAGGTACAGTTAAACCTGTCAACAAAGGTCAGCATTGCCATATTCATAATGTGGCCATATACATAATGTGGCAATATTCATAATGTGGCCATATGCATAATGTGGCCGTATACATAATGTGGTCAAATACATAATGTGGTCATATTCATAACGTGGCCTTTATTGTCAGGTGGCCTTTATTTGGAAGTAGTTTGTTCTAAATAATCAATGACGTTTTATTAGATAACCTATATTCACAGGGCGGCCTTTATTCGGAAGTGACTGTTTAATTAAACAGATTTGAGTGTACAGTTCAACCTCTCCAGAGTGGCCCTCTCTTGAGCAACAACCTCCCTGCAACAACAGCATGATTTTTTCCCACTGCACGATTTAACTATTAATTCAACATCTCTAGAGCAACAACCTCTGAACAACAACATATTTTTGCTAATCCAAAAGGGTGTTGCTTTGGAGAGGTTGTACAAAAGTTTAATTAGATCTTATTCTGACACCATCAGTTTGAACTATCATAATAGAACATATCCTTGGCGAGATAATCTAGACTAACTTCATGATTCCATTTTGCGGAACATACAAAAATTCAAGCATTTATTTCTATATTTGGGCCATGTATCAGATAGATAAATGCATTTACCGATGTCATGTTCCTGTTCTGGTTCAGACAATTTCAATTCTGTCAGTCCATTTAATATATATGTTTCCTTCAAAATTCACAGTTTAAGGAAATACAGCATGGTTGATAAGATAATAAATCAGACTTTCCTGTCCCACATATCTCAGAAGAGGGATGTTCCATAAGTCATACATTTACACATTAACTTACTAAAGATATAAATGAAGATAAAATGAAACTCATGCACACAGATAGTCGACATGTTTTATTTGCGACGGATGTTGTTTAAAAGCCCCACTAGCTTTTTGATAGTTAGAATTAAATTAGGTCTTATTTTACCAAAAAAAGATGCCTATTCGGTGAAACTGACTATTACTTGCAATAAAAACATTCCGCAATTTCCTTTTTTAATCAGGAAGTACTTATAGAAATGCAGCACAGCATTTTCAATGATATTGCAAAAAAAACCTAAACAAAAGCATCTGACAACATTTTCTTTTGAGAAATGGCCAAAGAAAGTCATTAATATTCGTATGTAAATATTGTTTTAGGGCAAATAAATATATTTCATATATTTTACTATGATTTTATCTGTTGTTCTGTATTACTGAAGATAAAAAGGTAATTGGCCTTTAAAGCATGATCTTTCGGAGTAGGTTTGAGAGGAAATGCTACTTACATTATACATGTATATATATTTTATGTCATTCCACATAAGCAAATGTATGTCTCCATTCACGAATATTCCAACTTTTACCTTAGATATGAACCATGTTTGATTATTTATTGGTACACCGACAGTCTTGGACGATCGAGTAGAGCAATATTAACCAAATAATCAAATCATCGTATATATGTGTTCACTTGGCGCATTTAAGAGTCCCATGTAAACATGGACTATAGCATTATAGTTGAACTTAACGAAACTCGGCGCTCAGTTGTAAGTCAAGTTCACCTCCAAGATCTTGGTTTGTACCTGAAAACTTTGCATGTCTAATACAATATTTACAGATCTTGCTCGGACCTCAGAATATGAAACGTACTTATCATCACAAAATTATTGATAATAGGTTTCATTCTTGCCTTTAAATTCTTTAAATTTATTCAGCGTCACAGAAATTTTCAACAGTTCCAAAAATAATATTATCTGGAACAAAAATAACTCAAAGCAATGATACACTGCACGTCATGCGTTCGGCAAACAACGATCGAACCACCAACATCACTCAGTACACTTGGAAACATTTAAAGCGTCTATCATACCAGTATGTCTTGTTAAATATACTTATCATTACCATATTTAAGTAATTTAGAAATAAGAACACACAGGAAAGTTCAAAACATTCAGTCCTGCCTCTGTGGTGGAGTGGTTAAGGTCGCAGCCCCTCCCTGCTGTGCGTTCAAACCCCACAAAGGTCTAGAAGACATCAACCTGAGAGGAAGCTGTTCAACTAGCTTACAGAAGGTCGGTGGTCCTAACCAGGAGACACTGATAGAGGGTCACGTGTTTGAGCCCAGCTACCGACCGTGTCTCTTTATGTGAGAAAGTAGACAGTTGCTTACTGAGGATGGGAGTCTAGTACTGGTTCTTCCCAGGAACGATGCTTAGGTGAACCGTCCATCTCACATGACTCTGACTGTTGCAAAGGAGCGTAAAACTTAAACAAATAAACATTCAAACGAAACATCTGTGACACCCCTGTCGGGATAGAGAAAATGAATTAGAAAGATAAGTTTTAGGTCACAGAATGACTAATTAATACGTTATTTCCGTGAATGCATTCATGAAAGCTATAAAATTAACAGGGACAGGTAGATTCATTTTAGACGAAACACTTTTGTTGCTCGATTCAATTGATATAATTAATAGTAAGTTAGTTGGTGAAAGTTGTGTGTTAGTAATTTGGATAACATAAGAAAGTTTTACATACGATGGTTAGTAATTCGATGTAAACTTACTCGCTTAAACTATTATTCAAGGTTTAACATATTGATAACATAATAGACAAAATTATAAATTCACTTTTGGTCATATGTTAACTTTTTCCACATTTAGATCTTTAGAAACGTACGTAGTGTCTTTGAATAAAAATAAACTAATTTTAGGGATGTACAGTAACTGTTGATAATGGGCGCAGTATACCTTATGGAATGACGCGTGTCATGAATCTTTGACACGCATCATGGATTGGCTCTTGCAGTTTTTTTTCTCATTTTCAGAAAAATATGGAAAACTTCTTAATTAAAGCCATCGTCGTATTCAGTTCACTGATAGTGTCTGTGGTTGGTAAGTATAAGTCACGTGATTATGTCACATGACTTGTATAGTATCATCATCAACACTCTTCATGCTTGAAAAAGCATAATGATTCAATCTTGTTTTATTATCATGACTGTATGTTATTTTAACGACCCGTTCGACCGCTATGGTCTTTTTAGAGCCGGCCAAGAGTGAGGGGAGGTAAGATACAGGAGAAGCGGGCATTTATTACCTACTCTAAATTCGAATAGTTTTTTCCTTGTACTTTGTCGTTCTCGATGTAACATATCGATAAATCACCCACAGTACAAGAATGATAGTTGGGATGGGAACAATATGGTTCAACCACAGTTTGAGGTTGTGATAATCATACGTTAACATTAATTGTTTGGATTGATAAATGTAACAAGAGCCAGGATAATCAGGTCTGATTTATAAACTTGTTTTCTATCAGTTTTGTCGAACCACTTATTATTTGTATCAACGATTGTAGACAGGGGTAGCGTTTACTCTTTTGTGCAAGATGTGCAAGCTAACAGTTTCTCCTAATATAGAATCACTCGTGTGTCCCTGATTATATACGTATCATTGCTTTTAATGTATCGGGATTTTGAATTATGATGACTTACTTACTTACCCCTAAATTACGTATACAACCAAACCTGTGTTAGCAACCAACGCCAAATATGGTCATCCTAGTAAATAAAGGCAAATCTTTTTTTAAAGATGCCAATAATTATTAAGATCGAAATGACCTTCGAATAAATGCCACCTGTCAATATAGGCCACACTATACCTTTCCGAAGGGTGAGTTTTTTTCACTTGTTTGACGGTATTCATATTTCTGTTAAAGCTAGTTCTAGATGTCTGGAGTGCAACGATGTTGTTTCACCAACAGACTGTGGATCAGTAAGACTTTGTGGCGACCATGAGGTAATCTTTCATTCGTGACTTTTTGATTCATCACGTTTCAAGATTAACCACTAATTGTCCCAAAAAAATATGACAGTTCATTTTTGTCCAAATGATTTTAACCCTAAATTGACCTGTGAGTTCATGAAACTTGTGGCAATGATTGGGTACAATATTGAAATATGTATGCAAAACCCTTTAGAAAGAAATCATGTCGAGCGGAAGATATATCATTAATATGGAGTGAATATCAGAACGGCCTCAGGACGTTCACTTAACACATGTTCACCGATCAAAATTACTTAATAAACAAGTACAACACATTATCGGAGGGGTCTTATCACCGCTGTGAGGTCGAATCCCGCTCGATACTAGAAAAAAGCGCACACCTGTGGATACTGTCCAGATGATTTATAGAAGGTCCATGGTTCTAAACAGATGCTTGCATGAGGTCTTCGTCCACCGAAAAAGCTGGGAGAGTCGCCAAAGGATCCTGGCTGTTGGTGCGACTAAATCTTAAATCAAGTTTCTATAGCTCAAATAGAAATGCCATACCATACAAAGAAAGAGGTGAAGCATTTAATAAAAAGTACTGTTCAATCATTAATGTTCGTGTGGGATTTAATTTCGTGGATTTCGTGGGTCGACTCATCAACGAAATCAAATCCCAACGAATTTAAATGCAGAGATGAGGCTTTTTTTCAAAAATCAAAATCAACGAATTTATGCCCCCACGAAATAGCCATTTTAGTAAAAAAAAAACACGTAAATTGAGCCCAACGAAAATAAATGAAAATACAGTATTTGTTTTGAAACTTATTCACCTCTGTATTTTCAGCAATGTTTCACAGATGTGTTTGTAACAACTGCAGGTACTATTAGGTATACACTGGGTTGCAGGGATAGAAAGGTACATATAAAAAAAAAATTTTTTTTTTGTATATCGACTGTGGTCAATCACTTACGGGACAACAAACATACCAACTGTATGTAAAACTCGCTACTATTGTTGCCATACATCAGCAAATAGCTGCCATTAAACAATAAGCTAAATTTATTTTTTAGAAAAGTTATTAGGTACATTCATTTATGTATATTTTGACAACAAACAAAAAATATACATACCACGGACAGAATCTAAACAGTCGTATGTCTTACTTTTTCGTTTACTCAGTCGCAAGGTGCCATACACATGTGTTTGCTATGGACGGTTTAACATTATCTTTTTGTCCAAGTTCGAATCCCATTATTGTGAGGCTACCAAATATAAGTCATTGGTGTCCAAGCCAATGTTAATATGTGCGTTTTGGATCCGGGTAATGATCAAACACAATTTTTAATCAAGTAACTGCGTGAGACTGATGTAATTATTGTCATTCTACAGTATTGTCAAAGTGCAAGTACAGGAAAACGTGATACAGACACAAACGTACGGAGTTCCGGTAGTGTGCTGGTATGCACTGAATGCTGTGATAGCAAGCTTTGTAACAGTGCATTGTGTCATGCTACAGGTATGTGTATGTAAAGTGTCTCTTGTAGACAGGTGTTCGTTGTTCATGGGTGTCCGTTAGCGCAGGTAGGGCAGTATACTGCTATCAGTTCAAATCATACAATTAACCTACTATGTATAATTATCTCTGTCAATGTGCATTAAAGACAGAATGCGCATAATATATCATACAATAACATACCATCACTTACTCATAGTATGGATCATACATTTGATTTCGATAGGTAAAGTTCGTATTACTAACAAAATTCATGACTACATGTCTTGTCGCTTGGTTTCACTTTATAAATCGGTTCGTTCTTGTTCTTTGTTTTCCTGATTTTTAGGACTTTATTCGGCCTCCTAATTAAATGCAAGATTTGTTGGTAAATTTACCATGGTAATTGAGTGACTCTTGTTTTTGTAGGGTGAGATATGTGCTTGCAAGTATATTTTTTTATCTAGGTTATCCAAAGATTAGAGGACCTATCTGTTATAACTGTCAAGATCAGAACAGTACAGATGATTGTCATAAGATTACAATTTGTGGAGAAGATCAGGTAATTACAATTTGATTGTCAAAGGGACAAAATTCAAAAGATTTTTAAAAGTGTTCTGATAAAAAATAATGGTCAAAGGGACATAACTCTAAAGTTTAAAGTGTTATTGTCAATATTTTATGGTTTAAGGGATATAACTCGAACGTTTTAAATGTTCTGATCAAACAGAATGGTCTAAGGGACATTACTCGAAAGTTTAAAATAATCTGATCAATTTTAATGATCTAAGAGACGTAACTCTAAATTGTTAAATGTTCTTTTATGGTTTTAACAGCTTGCTACAACTAAAACAATTCACAAAAGTTACGGAATAATCATCAAAAGTTTAAAAGTTTTCTCATTCAAATTTCAGATGTGCATGTTACGGCAGGCATCGAATGACGTGACTCATGTGACTAGGTACGAAACCAAATGTGAACCTAAACAGGTGACTATTACCGTTTTTTTTTCGACCCTGTGGTATTTTAACTACTTGTTTAACTAGTTTAACTATCTGTGCCGTGTTACGTAGGATTCGATTAACTTTAATAAATGTTCTGTCTAAATTTTTATTTCAACTTAAAGTATAGTAAAATATCAATGTGCATGACACAAAGTTGTTGGAATGTTAAATCAGCCTAATATTGTAACATGTAGTGATATTATTCATATTTTGCCAAGGAATATGTTTAAATAACAATATTGTCAACAATAAGACTTAAATTGCTTGTTGCTCTGCTAACATATGAACAGTTTATCGAACTGTCGTTTGTATCTGTACAGTCAATTCTGTGAACAAAGGTCACGCATTGGGAAAGACGAAATGTGAATTTTATTGACAGCTGGTCTTTATTCGGAAGTCATTTTGTTCTAAATAATCAATAACACCTTTTCAAAGAATGACATTAATCACAGAGTAGCCTTTGTTCGGAATGGCTGTTAACACAGGTCTTTCGTAGAATGAACTTTATTCAGAGGGTGACCTTTATCCGAAGGGGACACTATCATAGGATTGACTGTATGCATAAATTATGCATACAAATCTTGCTTGTGCTTCGAATGAACACAATTTGAAGACTTCAAACAATATTCGATGAGTTTGAAATTTTCACAGGAATATTATATGTATAATATACAGCGCAACCTCTCCAGAGCGGCCCTGACTTGAGCAACAACCTCCAATCAACAACAGCATGATTTTTATCATTGTATAATTTAGCTAGTGATTTAATCTCTCTGTAGCCACAACCTCTCAGCATCAGTACAGTTTTACTTCTCCGAAAGGGTTTTGCTTTGGAGAGGTTGCACTGTACACCAATAAATATCGTTTTTACAGCAATGTATGAACGCCGTGAACCTTATAAAAAATAATGTGGCTATTTTCGGCAGGAAAAGAACCAACAATGCAGTTGATGTACGTAAGTATATTTTATCTGTTGTTTAACGGTCTATTCGATAGCTATGGTCATTTCAGTGCCATTCCTGTGAGATAGAGGGGTGATCAATAAGATTCAGGAGAACCGAGCATTTGTATCCTTACTCTTATTTCCAATAGTTTTTCCTGCTAGTCTAAATATACACCCCTCTTTCCGTTTCCTGTATTTTTTTAGAGTTTTTTTTTTGTACTTTTGCTCGGTAGTGGGGACTGGGACACTAAAAGGGGCGTGCCTGAAGAAATAAGTAGGCGGGGCCGAGATTTGAAACCACGACCCTTTATCCAAATTTGTATGAACATGACACATGCAACTTTTTGACTTTGTTCCCTGGTTTGATATACAAATGTTGGTATTTTGATCACATATATCATGCGCAAATAAAAAGCACGTTTGTTCAAACAACATGTATACAGGGGTCATTTGAACTAAATTTTAAAAGCATAATTTAAACTTATTTGCGTAATAAGTACAAATACAAAAACAAATCGTTTATAAACAATTATTAACCAATTAATTCTATGGTCTGTTTTTAGATGGCATATGTATGATGCAGTGTTGTGATACAGACATATGCAATAATGATTGCACCAGTACTGGAATGACGTCACCAACTACGTCATCGCATACCGATCCATGTCAACCGAATCCATGCATGCACGGGTTTTGTTCACCCAAATCTAATACGTTCCAATGTAAATGTGACTACGGTTATGACGGACAAGTTTGTGATCAAGGTATATTAATAATAAACAATTTTCGTACGTTTTTGTATTATTTTATAGCCGTCTTGGTTCTGGGTTCTTCCGGTTTGCCCGGTCGGTTGAGCAAATTAGATCGAATGAGGATATGGGTTCGAAACACAGGCGTGACACTTACTTCTCCGTGACTGAAGGCATTTGTCTAGATTGCTAATTCGAAATTATGCGGCATACCTTTAAATTGTTCCATTCCGACAACGTAATAATATGTAAATAAGAGGAAATGCAAAGCACAAGAGGTGTCTGATGATTATTCGTACGTTTTGAAGAAATAACCAATCCATTGTAAACGTGTTGTTAAATGATTTTTTTTTTGTACTTTTGCTCGGTAGTTGGGACTGGGACACTAAAAGGGGCGTCCCTGAGAAATTGACCAATCCATTGTAAACGTGTTGTTAAATGATTTCTCTGACACTTGAAATTAATGGCTCCGTTCTTTCTTCGGATGGAAAGAAAAGAGTATCAGATATATATTTTCTTCTTCAGTTACCAACCCTTGTAGTTCTAATCCGTGTGTTCATGGTTCATGTAAGATAACTTCTTCTGGATATGTCTGCTTGTGTGATGCATCACATCACGGGACACATTGTGAACGTACGTCTGCAGGAATACATGCTTTCATATTATTTATTTTTACTTAAGAAGAAATCTATAAATTAATGTTTCATGGTTTAAAATTGCTTCCCCTTTTATCTAAATACGCACACGCCCAATACAGTGCAACCTCTCCAAAGCAATACCCTCTGGGAAAAGCAAAAATATGCTTTATTGAGAGTTTGTTGCTCTTGAGAGGTCAAATTAATAGTTATTCATGCATTGGGAAAACATATGTTGTTGTTTAAGGGAGGCTGTTGCTCAAGAGAGGGTCGCTCTGGAGAGGTTGTACGGTAGTTGTCGATGGGCCATAAAAGACCATTAAATAAATAAAATGTATAAGAAAGTTTAGACACGCATGTACAGGGTCATCTAATAATGCACGTATGTAATGATTCTGCTTACATTTTATTTAGCTGAATAATCTTTCCTTTTCAGTGGCAATTAACCATTGTTCCACAAACCCGTGTGTACATGGAACATGTCATAACAACCTTACTGGCTACACGTGTACATGTGATGCAACACATCTTGGTACCAATTGTCAATGTAAGTCAATTAAGCTAATAGGATCCTAACTCCTATTTTTTCAGACTTTTGAAATTATTATGACTTTTACAGGTCTCTTTGATAGAACATAAAATTAGTCCTAACTGACTGCTGTTCGTTTCGTCCGGAAGCACTCCGGCCACTGCTCTGAAAGCCATAGAACTACTGTATTTCGGTTACATCGATATACAAAACCTATTTCTAGAATGTCATTATTTGATCTATTTCCCCTTTAAGTTTACATTGAAGTTAAAGGGAGTAAACCATTTTTCAGAGATTAAAGAATTAAGAAAGAAAAGGAAATATATGAATAGGTCACCATGCACCATCTGCAGAAATTAATATTTTCTATCTTTCAAAAAGGCTAACAACTCCGACACAAAATTAAACATTGTAAACATGTAAAGAAATTAGAAGTATCCGAGGTTACCGTCAAAGAAATAATGATAAATAATATTCTAGTAATACATGTAATTAGCATTGAGTAGAAACAATGTAGTAAGTACTAATTAGGGCTGTCCCGATATGGCTGCGTACCGGTACGTACCGGTACAGTGCTGAACGATATGCGTATCGTATCGGAAGGGACCGTATCGGCCGTATCGCGGTTTTTTAATTTTATATTTAAAAAAACTCTTAGAATGTTGAACAACTGAACTAGATTTGCGAATTTACTCTCATATCATCGTCAACAATGCTTACGCAACTAATACCCGAGATTCAATACTCCATTCATAGACATTAGCAGCGTGAGGTTAATCGATTCGAATATTCAGATTTTGTCGAGTAGAAATTGACTTATGAATTGTATTACGCCATCGTCTTATGTTACATAATTATTATATTTGCCGGATTTTTCGTTTGCCGATTAATGAAACAAAGAAGGACGTAGTTGTCTATAAGAAGTGTTAACGCGATGTCAAGTATAGTGATGGGACTAGCAACCTTAGAACAAATATGTCTCGTTGTCATAACATCCAAGTTGAAGGTTTCAGAAGTTCATTATTAATTTAGTATTGTTAATAAATTTGACAATCATAACCCTGATTCTTTAAACAATTTTATACGGCTATGTTCTGTTCTTGATATAACGTCATTAATGGGACAGAGATTAAAACTTGCTAATATTTCTCATAATTAACGAATTTCAACAATATCAACTAACATACATGTGAATCAAAATAATGACTTTAAGTATAAGACAAATTTAGTTTTACACGTTTTTAACAGTTGATTAGGCCTTTTTAGCACCAAACAAGTGTGCAGAGTTCGCAAAAAATACTATTATTATAACGTTTTTCATTACTTTGAAATATTTTATATCGTATCGTTGATATCGCATATCGCTAGTACCGTATCGCAATACGTATCGTATCGGCTGAGATCTGTATCGGGACAGCCCTAGTACTAATAAACTGTTAAATATCTGTAGTGTATATATGAAAAGAAATCTTACTATTGTAAGGTTTAGTACAAGCAAGATGTATATATTTTATTATAAATGTAAAAGTACCGTAATTATTCTCCTGGAATTATTTCTGACTGTTGACCTAAAATTATTTTGTGACTGATATACTGTGACTGATTTATTGAAAGATAAATTTTTGCATCTGAGGGAAATAATTCGCAAAATAGACCTGATTTTAAGGGTCATTTGTATCAAAAATGGGTACATTTTCTGTCAGTAAGTCCTCAAATGGAACTCTACTACTTCCTGTACGTTCTTCAGACATAGACCATTGTAAGGTACATTCACCATGCGGTCATGGCACGTGTCACAATTCTCAGACAACATACAAATGTACATGTGACCCTGGATACACGGGCAGTCACTGCACCAGTAAGTACGCCAAATAACCTGTGCATGCATGGATCCGAAACCTTTTGACATTGCGAAATAACATTCAAACCTAAAGAGATAGGCTTTTGCAGATAATAATGACACGCAGTCAAACCTGTGTATGCGGCTATGTCCGAATAAAAGCCACGTTGGGAATAAATGCCATTCTATTAAAAACTGTCATTGATTATTTAAAACAAATGACCTACGAATAAAGGTCATCCGTCAATGAAGGCCATATTTTGTCTTTCTCTCAAGTGGGGCCTTTGTTCATATGCTTGACTGTACATGAATCAACTGAAATATGACAGAATGGTCAACTAAGTGGACGTGCATGTCGATTTTATAATGAATCTTTAGAGAACTAGCCAGTAAAATATTATGACCTTCATGTCCATGAAAATCTTACATAATATTTCACTTGGCCAAAAGTATACTCTTTTTACGATCATCGCAAACATTGCTGCTTATTGAAGACAACATCATTAGTGCACCAAGCTTGTGAACGTTGTTACCAAACTTTCAGCTGTTAACAGTGTCCGGAATGATTTCTGGAAACTGTAATAAACCTACATAAAGGTTTCAATTAACACTTTCGCCAGTATGGCGATGAAGGTGAAAACCAGTGTGTATAGACATTGCAACGCTGGGTGTTATCGAACTTTTTATGCCACCGTATCTACAGAACATGTGCATTTTAAGTCAGTATGTCACGGTTACCCTGACGAGGCATTGTGTTTTAAAACCACATCCTGTTTCACTTTTCTTTTCAACGCGTTTTTAAGACAAAGGTAATGAAAATGAAACAGATTAACTCAGCAAATACAAAGAAAATAACTTGTTACAATGGATGTAAAATAAATTTGTTAAAACTTGAAACACATATATTACTATCCCACCATTGGTGCGCAATACAAATGGGTCAGTTTACTTGTACATGTATACGACCGATTACATGTCATGAACTATTTTTTTGTTACTTTTAATAACAGCTAGAGACTGGTGTTCAAGCAGTCCGTGTGTTCATGGATCATGTTCAAACACAGCTTCCAGGTACACGTGTCATTGTGATGCTGGCTTTACTGGTACGACGTGTCATAGTGTAGGTAAGAGAGCAAACGAACACATACTTTTCTAACAAACAGCCTCGGGAAAAGAAGCTACATTATCAAAATATGGCCTCCCAAACACAGCAAAAATTATCAGATTTATTAATCGCGTTTTTCAATGTAAGGCATGAATTCGCCTATATATATAAGTCAGGGTTTTGGACCCGACAGTGACCAAGACAAAAGTAATAATAATTAGGACAATATTTCAGACCACTGCGCGCACAATCACTGTAAAAATGGAGGGACATGTGTAAATGGTGCGAGTTCGTTTACTTGTCAATGCCGGAGTGGATACTCAGGGAAATTATGTGAAGGTATGTTATGATATAATAGCATAATATCAAGATTCAGGGGGGATCGGTGATTTAGAATTAAAGCCCTGGACGACTACCAATATACTGGTTGTGGGTTCGATTCTCGGCTCTGCCTTCCGATATTTCGGAGGATGCTTTTTAATGTCCCTATCCCAACGACCGAGCTATTTACTGCGTCAAAAACTCATGAAAAGGGCTAGGCGTGCATCGGTGCTTTACAACCAATCACGATTAAGAATCTGAATCAAAGCACTGAAAGTGCTGAAGTTGGGATTGCTGTTGAAAGTTACAGTCACCTTGAAACAGTAAAGCATCTTTTAAGACAGGAGTTATCACTGGTACTTCAATGACTGACTGAAAACTTTTAAAGCAGTGTTTCTTGCCTTTTCAATTTTGACTGTACCATCCATACTTCACACATGTAATAACTGCTTACTGACCAACCGGCTAATAGTGCTTTTACTTTTCAATTTAGACATAACCATTCATACTTTATAATTACATGTATAAGGTATTCACTGTTCATCGAACATGTAAGAATAAACAGTGTTTCATTAAAATAGTATCATTCATCTTCATAGGTGTATAATCAACTTTTTACCATCTTGTTTTGTGATTAAAAGTTGAACACTTGTCGCTAGAAGGCTAAGAGATTCAGTAATCATCAGTATAATTGCATGTTTACCATTACAGTTTGTCCATGTCCGGATAGCACAGACAGCTGAATAGAATGATAATGTACCTAATAAGGTAGAAGCATATGGAAAAAAAACAAGATTTTTTTTGTAAATACTAATACTATACCAACTTGCAAAAGAAATGCGGATACTTTCTTTTAAATTTCTAGAATAAAATACAATGCATTTTTTTTTTCTCATTTTCATAAAAGTATTTTTGAAAAAATAAATCTGATAAAATATGCTCAGTATCATTGTTTTATACAAGATGGCTGACTAACACTGTATTGCTTATTTGAGTGAAGTTTTAGTAGCAATCTAGAATGTTAAAAAGATAACAGTAACAATATAAGACAGTCTAATAGGACAAGATTGGGAAAAAAAGAAATTTGCTTCTATTTTGCCTTGAAAATGAGGACATTGAAGGTCAATGTCACATGTAATTTACATAAATGTAACAATGTAGAGGACAAAATATGCACATCAATTAATTATGCAGAACACCAAGTAAAGTACATGATGCTTTTTAAGTCACCTTTTGCACTATCCATAATCGTAATTATGAGAATTAAACTTTAAAAATTGAAAGTTAATAGTTTAAATTACTGGAATACTCATAGATGATCAAATAGCTCTCAGCTTCTTTTATTTTAAGTTTGAACAGCCTAGTAAAAATATTATCAAACAGTAAAATGCGCATACAGAAATGTACAGTATTAGAAATCTCTCAAGACCGCATCAATACGGCAATATGCATATGACAAAAGCAGAAGTCACAAAGGACAAGCTACCTGAACCGGTATAGAAATTTAAATGATGGATAGTATTAATTAATATTAGGAATACTTGCAAATAAGTTTTATTGCTTTTGAACTTTTCTAAATATATACCTTAACCGTCTAAAGGTTACAGTGATAGTAAGTTACACATACCTTCGATCAGTATATAAGCATCCATTTGATAGTCAAGCTCAAAAATTGTCAGACCGAAAGAAACCTGTCAGAGTGCGCTTACCAAGTAAATGAGTTACTGGACAGCCAGTCTGATAAGAAGTTTCTGTATCAGGCCAACACACAATCTAGAATCGGACAAGTCCACCGGTCCGGCGCCTTTCACTTAGCCTGAAGACTTGAGCAATTCGACAGTTGCTGTAAATAGAATGTTCCAAATATACTGATCAACCTTGATAAACACCGACAGATAACATCAGTGGGTGGTTCCAGCAATACCAACTGGCCTGACAAATGCAGGTCAAATTGAACCACTTCAATACGACCTAATACCGAAACGGCCCAATTCAAATTTCAATATCAGCCTGTATCAATACGGGCCATACTTAAAGGTTGTTCTACATGAAGTAAAAACTTAAATAAACTGTAATGTCAATATGCATCAGAAAATAAGTGTATGAATGCTGATCAACAATAAAAAGATAGAGTAAATGATGAAATGTGCACAATTCTTGGTTTAATAACTTGCACCTGCACTGAATGCTGTAAATGAGTAGGCTTTTGTCTTTTAATGTCATATAGCATTATTGTGTATTGTATTAAATCATTTTAGGGTTTTAGGGCGGTATTGCGTATCCAAATAATTGATATCATTCACAGCTAGCATACATAATTACATCTACATTTTTTTTAGTAAAACTGTTAATTTCTTTCCCATGTTACAATGTACTTGACTGAAAAACTGTGCCGTTTTGGACCGGTCCGTTTTGACCCGATACCGGCCTGGCAAGACACTGTACATAATCAGTAGTTTCAAAACTTGGCCGTATCTTAAAACTTTTAGAAACACATCGTTACAGTAAATAAAATACAACTGGATTACGAGCAACCTAACATGACATTATTATTATAAAAATGTATTAAAAACACGAAAATATAAACTTTTTTATCTAAATTACATATTTTTACTCTCAGTTTAATGTTTTATTACAGCTTGGCGGATATTATATTGGACAGAACAGAACATTATTATATTTAGTAAATTAATACTTATACATAACATAGTATCTCGTTACAAACGGAATCAATAAATACAATGAAATTTTGGTCATGTGACATGACAACATGTAAACTCAAAGAGAAGAAGAAAGACAGACAATTACCGGTAATGAAAAAAGTGGTTTATAAAATAAGGGGCTAAGCTACGCTTAAAGTTAATATAGCATAAATCAATAAACATGATTTAGATTCGTAAAATGCAAGGTACTTATGAAAAAGCATAATATACATTATAATCTGGGTAACGATTTCAACAAAACAATGTTTTCATCATTATATCTACAACAACTGTTTACGTAAAGAAAATGCATGATATGTGAATTTCAATTTTGCTAGATTAATTGCATTAAAAAGGTCAGCAAGATGAAAAGACAAAATATCACATGATACCATAATATATTCATTCAATAAAAATCACCAGCAACAGATTTATTTCACACCACATGTACACTCAAATTTATCGAGGCCGAAACGTCGATGCCGAAATGTCATCGAGGCAGAAACGTATCGAGACAGAAACGTCCGTCATCCGAAGTTAAGTAGGTCAACCTTGTGATCAAACGGAGATAGGTTGTTTTCGTTACAATGAGAGCAAATAGAACATTCAATATGACATACGACGACAAAATTAAACTCAATATCAACTTATAACCTGAATAATACTTACATTCGGTCTTCGAAGTAGAAAAAAACAAAAACAAAAAACGGTAGTAGTGACAACAACAGTGGCTGTCACAAAAGCTATCTATGAGGTCACGTGACTGGGATTTCCCGCGAAAACGGAAACAATTAGTGCGCGAAATAGTGCGCGTTGAACACACGAAGTAGCGTACGATATCATTTATATAACAAGTAAAAACGGCAATTCATACATTTAAATCATCATCTGCTACTTATTGACACTACTAACTTTTCTTCAGACAGATTTTTTACACCAAAAAAACGAGTTGTGAGTTGTTAGGTTATCTAAACATTGCCTAAAATAGTTCCGAATCGACTTCTTATAATTGTTGATTCATGGTATAGAAGTTGTGCATTCGGTTTTCTTCGGTTTTCTTCGTGTTGTCTCTACGTCTGTAGATAAAAGATTATTGAAGATTCTTGTTTGCATTTAAAAACCGTATATGATTTAGTAGGACTTTTTAATTACCTATAGTTTAATTGGTGTTAATTCCTAAAATAAATCGACAAAAAGGTGTACCACAATATTAGAAAGAATGGTGTTTGGGTTAATGCGCTAAGAATGAGATCAGAAATAGACAATTAGTTATATCAATTGATAGCTAAATCTAAAATGTTGATACGCGGTACCATGCTTTATTCATTTTTAATATTTTTATATGAAGCTCCTGGACCATTACAAGTCGGAGATAGAGTGGTTCCTGGTCCGGACTGGTATCTTGATGAGGTATGATATTATATTATAGACATTCTCAGTCTGACGGTCGAGTTATACACGGTACCAGTCCCGTTGTTCATCAATATAACACTTATTTACCACCGGTGTTTACAATATCAATCGGTGTACGGTGCCATCAATACATTTGGCTTTATTTTTGGTATTAATAAATCTGTAGAAACGAACATAACCAATCCTCGACCTTACCACTGGATACCATATGGAATTATAGTCAAAGAATACAATTACTTTTTTGTGGCGTGAGATGGAAGCCCAAGTATGACGCTTTCATACTAGTGGAGGCTGGCTAAATACTAGTTAAATAATGGTTACCGTATGTCCATCTGAGCAGCCAGGCGCCTGGCAAAAGGATAAGAAATTCGGATGACACTGATTGTGTCTCATAAGTCAACTTGGTTGGTCCCTTCATTAAGGATGAAACTGTAATAACCAAAGCCTTTTTATCCAATTGAAATCAACTTTTTTTTAGTTTTAGGTAATCTTCATCCACTTCACCAAACTGTTCATACAGGTCTTAGTCAATAACTTTTATCTTTTAAATAGAAATAGTCATGTTTATCTTTACTTGACCCAAAAATAGGAAGTTCGAGACACTTATTTTCTAATTTACTTCTCTAAACATTCTTAACGCACCTTTTTGGTACGATTCGTCCTTAAAAATTTCACACTTTTGATATTAGAAACTTCAAGGTCTGTGTCATGCACTGAGTCGGTCGGGTAATCTTAAGAGTATTGTTAACGCGTAACAATACGAGTATCATGCACACCTATGTCAACAGTTACATAAGTTATAAGTCTGATTTCAGAAAGTATCCGATGGATTAGTCGAGCGTATCAATGACCCTGATCATCCAGGAAGTGTCTGGGTACTGTGGAACACGGGATTACGAACGGTCAGTCAGTACGGGCACAATGGACATCATGAAATACGGCGAGCGTAGTATAAATACAAGATCACGTGTGTTACGACGCAACAGTCAACGTCATAGTTCACTTGCCAGAAATTTTGAACATTCGCAATGCGTGTTTTTTTTTTGTTTTTTTGTTTTTTTTTTGTCAAATATAGCTTTGTAGCGATATCAGTGAATATTATATTTTTTATTGCACTTTTTTATTGTTTAATGTATGCTACTCTGAAAGTTTGCTAGCACCAAGAATATGTTTGTACTTATGGTTTGCTGTATGAAAGTGTTATTAGTTTCACTTCTTCTTAAGCACCTGTTAAAGCTTTATAAAACATTATACTAGTAGACAAATGATTAAAGGCCCATTAGCTTTTTGAATTTAGTAATACTGAACAATAGGTAAAAGGATAGTAAAATGTAAGAAATGTATATTATTTGCTCTAAAACAATATTTACATAATGCTTTTCTTTAGCCACATCTCTTTAAAATGTTGTCAAATGTTTTTTCTTATTTTTTTGCAATATCATTGAAAATAACTGTGCTATATTTCTATATGTACTCCATGATAAAAATAATATTTTTGAATGTTTTTATTGCAAATAAAAGTCAATTTCACTGATAAGACATCTTTCTAGGTAAAATAAGACCTTTAATTTTAACATTCAAAAGGCTAATGGAGCTTTAAACAATTGTTATGTGCTTTCAGGGTTTATTTAGAAATTGAATGGAAATATGTTAAAGATGGGTATGTTGATAATTGTGAAAAAAATCAATTCGTCCATTCCAGCTGATTCCATCCCAAACCATAATTGAACCCCCGCCATATCGGTCGTATTCAACAATGTTTGCAACATGAAACCTTTCCTCAGGATCTAGTGACAACAGTACGGTGTACACCAAGTGCCTCGCTAACCTCGCGATAAAGTGCCGCTTGCTCCGCAATTCTAACCGCCCGTCACATGTCTGCATCCGATATATGTATTCAAACATTTAGCATTTGCCATAATTCGGTAATAAACGTTCAGTTTTTTAAGCAAACTTGAAGTCTGGAAACCATACACATGTCAGGTACATGTAAACAGTTTAAATTAAACACTATGAAAATACAGGGTCACCTCGTTTCCACAACTGTCAGGAGGAAATTGCCTGTCATTCAAGGTAATGTGTACACTGGGGACCTTCTCGATTTTCCAGTGTAAATACCATAATTACATGTATATAATTATGATGTAGACTTCACAATGATGTGTTGAAAACTTGGAGCATAGCAAACTTTGAGTAGTACTAGCATATAAATGTACATGTATTCAAGGACGTAAAACACTTTGTAAATAAATTATTCCTATTGCATGAAATTTTCGCAGTAGTATTCTTTTACAAAAATAAGACAATCATGCTTATACATTATAATGAGAAACCATCTATACATTTTTTGGCAGACAAAACTCCCTCTACAGCCTGACAAAAAAATACACAGAAGGTCTAACTAAACGTTTCGAAGAAGCTTCCCAATGTTTAAAAAGAATTGAAGAAATAAATAACTTCATTTATTTAAAGACTACTCATTCCAAACATTTGTAGAAAATTTCGACGAAATAACTGAATACGGGAAACTGGAATCACACATGTAAGTAGCAGGTTACTGCAAAATAACATATACTAGTATTCAATAGTAGGTCGTTATTTCGTTCAATAATGCGAAATCATGAACAAATGAAGAATATTGGGCAAACACACATGTTAGCTTTATAGTGATACCACATCCATTAAAATCCGTCCACTATCTAGTTGTCACCATTGTCTACTCGTGTATAATACAAAAATGGTTGGTAGAAGATCAGAGCACGACGTTGAAATGCGGTCCTTTATTAAGAATCGTTGTATTCTTGGTATAGGATGTACAGACATTTTTAATGAAATAGTTCTGGGGGTTTTTTTTGGAGGGGGGCATAATAAAATGTCTTGTTGACAGTTATACATTGGTTAAAGAAATTCAAATGTGGGTTAGTTTCAACAGAAGATGCACCACATGCATGGCCGTCGGCCAAAAACATTAACGTCTACCAAGATAGTTGATAGAGTGAAAGAAATAGTTGCTCTGATGCAAGATACACCATGAAGCAAATAGTTAGTATGGCTGGCATCTCATTGAAAAAGATCGGTGCTAGATGGATTCCCCATCGGGAGACAGATGAACGGATAAAGCACGCGTACGATGCGCAAAGATGTTGCTTAAACAGTTTCACGATTAGAATGCACGGTCTTTCGCAAATGTCGTCACTGGTGAAGAGACATTGATTCACTTTTTAGCCCAAATGATATATTCAGACCAAATATGGGCAACAAAGTCTGGCAAAAGACCATGCATTGCCCAGCGCAAACACCTCGGTTCTGCAATATTCCAATGACTTCACAGTATACCTATAAAAAACTATGAAATGTCTCAGTGATTGGATCAGAAAACTGAAATGTTGTATATCTGTTGGAGGTGTATACTTCGAGGCGACCAAATAAAATATTCATTGAAATCTAACAAGGATACATTTGTATGTGCTTAGATGCATTTATATTTGAACAATCTTCGTACTACAATAAATAAACCGTAGAACCTTTATTTTGTGTCGGTCTGTCTTTTTTCTTATTTTTATTCCTACACAGACTTGACACTTGAAATCCTTGAGAAAAAGCATTTGCAGATTTAACAATAATGTTCGCGGGGATTTGCGTGCATTGTTACGGTATATGTCTCAACAAAACCAGATGGTACAATTCAATGATAAACAGTGGTGTCTAATCTATGTTGTAGGAACTAGCAATACAAAGTGCACACACATGCATATATCAAAACTTGTTCAAACTTATTAACCTATTATATATCTATGTACCAGTATGATTACATATAGTACATACTTAGTATGACCTGTAGCCTAGTTATAAAACTTCTATCTTTTCAACGACACGATCCTTTAAATGGCATAACATATTGTCAGACATTTTCAATTTAAGATAAAATATGTTGACGTCATCCTTTGTATTTAGTTTTACGACTTTGTTACTGATTATATTGGTGTTTGTGAAAGGTAAGAATTAATTATGTTTCCTGTTTATGTATCACAGAATGCTTCCAATTCATTGGCATTGTTGGGATTTTAACAACTTTTTACGGATGATCATTTTTCAGGGAAATTTTCTTTGCTCGTTGTGTGGACAAGAGTTGACACCTTTTATCAAACTTAATAGTTCTGGACAGGAAACGGTTACCCCAACCATCTCCCCGGATTACCAGTCTGCCGTTCTAGACAATTCAACTAAGTTTGCCTGTCATGAATTCGAAATGAGTAGAGATATAGATATAGAATGACCGGTTCTCCGATAACCATAATAGGCCGTTAAACGATAGATAAACATGAAAATCCCTGTATAAATGGTTAGCCATTTCTGTGTTCAAATTCAGGTTTTCCACTAACTATAGGACCTTTGTGTTACAATTGTAAACTTCAGAACAGTACTGATGACTGTCGGACGATTACACAGTGTGGAGAGGGTGAAGTAAGATACGATGTTGATTTTGTTAACAAAAATAAATCTAGGAATAATATAAATTGTTACTGTATCTGTCTAAAAATCGCGTACATTTGTAATATCGAAACTGAGTTCATATTGTACGACAAACACCAAGGGTTCCAAAGAAAGACGCTTGCAACAGCGGGTGGCCTTAAGTCGTAGTTAATGTTGATATTTGTTTGAAAGAAAAATAATATTTGTGGAACGTACTAAACGGTATAATTCTTATCAGTGTTCATAGATGCCTTCTTTTAATGTACTTAAACTATGTTAAATGATTATAAAGAGATGCATGTTCGAGACAAAGTGGTTCGACACATAAATTTTGCCCAACCCCTTTAGTTCGAGATGTCAATATTACTATGTTCTAATTTTCCAACATTTACACAGGTTTGTATGTTAAAGTTGACGTCACATCCGGTGTCACACGAGCAAAAATACGAAACTAAATGTGAGACCAAGAAGGTAATGATTGTCTGTATTAGTTATCGTTCATATTTTGAATTTTATGGGATATATCACAAGCGACGCGGAGCGGAGCGCAGTGATATGTCGCATAAAATTCAAAATATGAACGATAACTGATTTACAGTTTGTCTTAATTTCTGTACAGACAGCGTAATAAGTGACGTATTTTCTCCATATCAGGTTCAAGGCACATTTTATGCGATATATTTTTCAAATTTCAAATGAAATGCGGACATTTCATTGGACGAGAAATTAGGACAAACTGTAAGTAATATATTCATGCAATAATTTACTCATTGTAATCAAACATTAAGTAAAAAGCTGAAAATCTTCATTTTGTGTAGCTTTAGATTGGGATAGAGCCAGTGTCCGTATCATCTAATGTATTGGGCCCGCCTCCGTTGTCGGGTGGTTAATGTCGCTGACTTCAAATCACTGTAAGCTCTCACTGATAGAGGGTTGTGGGTTCGAGCCCCGCCACCCGACCAATTCTCTTTATGTGAAATGTAGGCAGTTGCTTAGGGAGGATTGGAGTCTAGTACTGATTCTCCCCAGGAACGATAGTTAGTTGACCTGTCCGCCTCATATGACTCTGACAGTTGAAAATGGGCTTAATATTTGATATAAACAAACAAACATCTGCTCATATTTTGACAAGCATTTTGGAATAGTCAATGTCAATAGTTTTTTGTTGGATGGAATATATATTAAATTTTAAAAAGAAACTATCGCAGGAATCGGCAATGAATCGTCTAGAAATAATATAGATAATCATCCTACAGATGCGGCTTCCGTTTTAACCGTCTTTGCAATTCGTCTGCAATAACCCAATTAGTCTGGTTCCCGGACGTGCTCTAAAATTGCGTCAGGCAAAGCTCAATAATGGCGGCCTTCAGTGGTAATGCACAGGCAACGAAATATTCTTATTTTGACTGACAATTTGTCATGTTTTGCCTAATTTTAATTATTTATGTACTAATATTGTAACAGCGTTGAGATATTTTAATGATCATTCTTATTTGTTGATATATATACTTTCATGAAGTAGCTATCATTTCGGACGTGAGTCTTTATATAGTTTATAGTTTCCAAACAAAATCTTTTGTGATCATCTAAAAAACGGACATCTATGATATATATTATATAAATAGGATTCATTACCAACCCTCATAAGCACTTGATCACTTGATATAAGAAAATACCCATACTTTAGAATGTACAGAGGACGCCGCCATTATTGCGCTTTGCCTGACCCGATAACATAGTGTAAGGGGAAGGAACTCCAGACAATAACCCAATGATTGAACATATACAATGCTTTCCTTCATTTTTCCAATAGGAATGCATGGACGCTCTGCCATTCCACCACACAGCACCGCATACTGTGTTTGGTAGGAAACGAAACAGTAACACATCAGTTATAAGTAAACCAAGTTCTAAACTATTCTATACGTAACAAATTAAGTACATAATTAAGTATTTATGAGTAAGTCTGAGTGTACAATTAGCACAACTTGCTTGTTTTCTGTTGGACGCGTGAAGTCCTTAATTTTATCTACGAAAACGACATTCACCATGGTGAAAATACGGCGCAAGACTTGTTTTAGGAATTTAGCGTTAACTTCAAGACATTTGATGATAGATTTATATACATCAATAAGTTAGAAGTCATGTAGATTCTTCCGTTCTCCGTCAATTTGTTTTAGAAAATATTTGAATGAACTAAATATATGTGTTGTCGTTTTTGTTGTCGTCATATAAGTGTCATGTAATTTATTAATTTGTTGAAATTAATTATCTATGATATTTTTTCAGACGGCGTATGTGCGCTAATGTGTTGTGATGAGAATTTATGTAACAAGGACTGTTTCAATAATTCTATGACGTCAGAAAGTAGTTCGGTTATTACGTCATCAATAACGTCATCAGTTACGACACCGTCAACAAATTATACAATACCGAACCACTGTCAACCTGATCGATGTAAGCATGGTCTGTGCATTAATTCTTCCAATGGTTCTAAATGTGTTTGTGACGTCGGTTATGGTGGAGAAGATTGCCACCAAGGTAAATATCTGATATTTTGAGATATTATTTTGTAGTTAAAAACAAGCAATACGGACACATGTTCCTCAAATTTAGGTGTGTTTACAGAGATTATAATGACAGGCTAAACACAATTATTATTAATTGATTTATTTAAACAAACATGGGTATTTAGAGTATTTTTTTTAAATGCCTTCTTGTCTGAAAACGGTGCAGTTTTTTTCAGTGGCAGTAAACCATTGTTCCTTGAACCCATGTGTACATGGTACATGTCATAACAACCCTACTGGCTACACGTGTACGTGTGACACGACACATCTTGGTACAAATTGTCAATGTAAGCATCAAATGTTTTACAGTTGGGTCTGTGACCTACAATTGGGTCTGTGACCTTAATTTAAAATATTTGAATTTTTCCTTTTGTCCTCGATTATATATCTAAATTGGAAAGCCACGCTGCACATCATTCGATACTTAGTGACTCATTCGACAACGAATCTTTTTCCACATACCTTGTCTGGATTGGATTTCTTCGCTGCTCGGGACATCTGAGCTTAGACTCAAATTAGCCTTCTTTTGACTTATATCCCGATATGCGCACAAATATAACCAATGCACAGAACCATGCCTTAAATATGTATAATGTATCACGATCATTTAAATTCGTGATTTGCACGAGATATCGCACATCTACGGAACAAGCAGTGTTCCCACTGTCCATTGTCCAAGTATGTGTATTTTGTTACAACCGATAAATTTTATGCGTATTCATACGCTTATTATCAAGATATCGTAGCAATTTTAAATGTTTGGATTCTTCGAATATAACTGTAGCGTTTTAGAACAAGTAGATATACTCGTGGTGTAGATATAATCTAAAATAAGTTGAACACACGAATAAGCTCTTCAGACATATAATTCAAATGGTACATCACACCTGAATAAATGATACTGAAAAAGTAACCAGTAAAGAGACTTTGTAAGATGGCATCATTATGATTTTTCATGTCAGTCATGAGTTGCGTCCCTTTAATATGAACCCAAGCATTGCGCAATATTTACGGACATTATCACTTTAAACAAATCACTTAGCGTCAGTACAGTAAATGATAATGTATTGGTTAACTAGACCAATCAAACAACCAAAAATCACTGGTAACTGGCGAGGCGTTTATTGGTGCCTTACACCGGGTACCATAAAGAAGCAGGAAAAACTATTCGAAATAAGAGTACGTATACAAATGGCTGGTTCACTTGTATCTTATCTCCCCTCTCCATGGAGCGGCCCTGAAATGACCATAGCATTCGAAAGTGTCGTTAAAGAACCACTGAGGTCAGCATTTGTAATGATGATGAGCCTTGGCTCAAGTCAAGTAATAAAGTATCTGTTCTGTTCTGTAAAATTGTGTTTATTGTTTTACACTAAGATGCCCATGTGGTGTCAAGCATATCAAACTATGTTCAAACATCATTATGAATCATTTCTAGATCTAGATCATTGTAATGTTTACTCACCATGTCACTATGGTACGTGTACGAACGTTCAGACGTCATACAGATGTACATGTGATCCGGGATACATTGGTTCGCATTGCCGAAGTAAGTTTGAAAAATTCACGGTTTATTTGCATAGAATCACGGTGATATTGTTAAGCTTTTCAAAAAATGACGGGAAAATATATACTGACTCACATAATTTCGTTACAATTTGTATTTTCGTTAACTACTTATATTCCAACATATATTCGCTACCACTCAGGATATAGTATCCATGCACTATTGGATGATAGGGAAAATGACTGGATAATGTTCAACGCCGTTTCTTTATGAATGAATCTTACTTGAAAGTGAAGTAGACATGTTCCTAATTTTGGGTCTCTCTAGTTTTTAGTATGACATAAGGTCTATTGAAGTTTTATTTATAATGAGAGATATAACATACATAAATTGTGATCCTCTACATGTTTTTTGTACCTTTTTTGTAATTTGTACAATAGCCAAGGACTACTGCTCATCTAACCCGTGTCTTCATGGCACGTGTAGAAATAAGGAATCTGGTTTTACGTGCGATTGTTACAATGATTTCACTGGTCAAACATGTGATATTCGAGGTAAGGAGATAAAGATCATTTGTAAGAGACTATAGCGAAACATAAACATGTTTAAGAAAATGCATCGCATCACGGAATGCTTCAGGAAATTACAAATGTACCTTGTTTTAACCATTGAGAGGTGAACGTTGCGTTGATTTACTTGATAAAGATAATCAGCGTATACTGACTAACCCATATGTTCATTCACTGCGTATTAGGGGGCAACCATCTTGGATCAATTGTATAAGTTAATTAATTGACAATCTTTTGTATACCAGGTTCACGTTTACAATGCTTGGGTGTATCTTTTATAGAAAATATGGTAAAGAACACTATTTCAAATACAAATTAAGCTTTAATGAACATTGTCATTCAAAGTTGTACTATTGTCATCGATGTCATTTGTTTTATTAAACGACTGTCTGATAAAAAAATAATACCAGGTTTGACTTGCTTATTAAAGTTTAATTGTGTGATTTCAAACGGGTTGCAGAAAATTGGGACGCAGTTAGCGATTCGAATTGTCGACTGCGTTCCAACTGTATATGTAAACATGAAAACGTCGTTTCAGATTATTGCGCCTACAATATATGCAAACACGGTGTCTGTATAAATGGTGCGACATCATACACGTGTCAATGTAGCCAAGGATACGTGGGGAAGTACTGTGATTTGTGAATTCTACGATTTCTTTAAAAAAAATATGAAATCTAATAATAAGAGAGTATTGATAAAGCGATTGTTTTTCTTATTTCTGGATTGATTACGGATGTGTTCTTTTACTCATGTCAGTGAAGTTGGCAGCCCAGCAGCCTAGCAGCGTGAAGTTGGCAGCCCAGCAGCCTAGCAGCCCAGCAGCGTGAAGTTGGCAGCCCAGCAGCCTAGCAGCCCAGCAGCGTGAAGTTAGCAGCCCAGCAGCCTAGCAGCCCAGCAGCGTGAAGTTAGCAGCCCAGCAGCTTAATATGTTTCTACAGATAAACTGCACAACAATTCATGCAAAAACTTAAAAACGCATGAAGTAATAACATTATGTTGCTGTCATGTTTATTAGAAGAAAAAAATACGATTTGTATCGATTTTGTGAATCTGGCAGTGTAGCGGCCGCATAGCGGACTATTATAGTCAAACATATAAAATGCACAAGAAATCCGGCTAAACACTTACGAATCTATGATATAATTCGATTTTATTCCTTTAACGTTCATTAGATGAGAACTTACACATTTTTTTCATTTTTTGTTTCTTTTTGTGAAGTTGGCAGCCCAGCAGCGTAACAGCGTAATATATATTTATACAGATAAACTTCACAACAAATCGAGCTAAATACTTAAGAATGCATAAAATAATGTCAGTCTGTTGTTTAAACATTAATAAACAGAAAATATATAATTTTCATATTTTTTTTTCAATGTGAAATTAGCCGCTGCCAGCAGCGTGAAGTTGGCAGCCCAGCAGCGTAACAGCGTAATCTATATTTCTACGGATAAACTTCACAACAAATCAAGAAAAATACTTCAGAATGCATAAAATAATGTCAGTCTGTTGTTTAAACATTAATTAACAGAAAATATATAATTTTCATATTTTTTTTTCAATGTGAAATTAGCCGCTGCTAGCAGCGTGAAGTTGGCAGCCCAGCAGCGTAACAGCGTAATCTATATTTCTACGGATAAACTTCACAACAAATCAAGAAAAATACTTCAGAATGCATAAAATAAAATGTGTAAGTTCTCATCTAATGAACGTTAAAGGAATAAAATCGAATTATATCATCGATTCGTAAGTGTTTAGCCGGATTTCTTGTGCATTTTATATGTTTGACTATAATAGTCCGCTATGCGGCCGGTACACTGCCAGATTCACAAAATCGATACAAATCGTATTTTTTTCTTCTAATAAACATGACAGCAACATAATGTTATTACTTCATGCGTTTTTAAGTTTTTGCATGATTTGTTGTGCAGTTTAACTGTAGAAATATATTAAGCTGCTGGGCTGCTAGGCTGCTGGGCTGCCAACTTCACGCTGCTGGGCTGCTAGGCTGCTGGGCTGCCAACTTCACGCTGCTGGGCTGCTAGGCTGCTGGGCTGCCAACTTCACGCTGCTGGGCTGCTAGGCTGCTGGGCTGCCAACTTCACGCTGCTAGGCTGCTAGGCTGCTGGGCTGCCAACTTCACGGACATCTTTTACTCACGCTTAATCTTATTATAGACTTATCTCATAGTCTTATCAACACATTTGATATCAACAGACAATCGCATACATCCAGTGTGGGTTTTTTTTCTTTTCTATTCGCCAGCGTTAAACAGGCTACAAAACGTTGTGCAATCAATTGGCGTTAGTTTCCTTCAGTTAGAAATAACAGCAACATAGAAACTGCGTATTTCCGAATAAATAAACAAACAAACAAGTACACCATACTTAAAAGAAGAAAATGCTCGTTGCACGAAGGCAGAAAATTTCTACCAATTTAAGATTCAAAGCATGTACCTTCATTACAAGGCAATCGGGCCCACCGGGTCAACCACGTGCATGTATCTTATGTGTCAAATACTCTTTAAAATTCAGTGAAATTGACATTCTCTTCTATCCTTGATCTTCTTGTTTTGTAATATACCCAAGGGACGTTTTATTCTTTATTATAATAATGGTTGTATTTGTCCAATGGATTACCTCCCTAACATTCGCGTACGAAAGTTCTGTATATTTAGAACGTCGCGCTGTTTAAGTGTATTAAATAATACTAATTCCCCGTAGAATCAAATTTTCTTTTTTAAAAAAACAGAAATTTTATCTGTAAGTCTGGTTCTATAAAACTACACATTATTTCAAATTGCCACATTAAATGTTTTGATGAAAATTTGGACTTTTATGCTTTCCAACTTTGTACTACGCCGTAACAGGTCACACTATTCTTCACGATTGTTTGTGCTTCATTTTTACGTTTTGTCATTCACCAACATAATTGTTCATTCAAACTAATTGTATGTAAAAAGATTAAATTAGTTTCAAGTTAAATGCCGAGTTTAACACCAGACCACTTTTGACTGATTGATCCAATTTGAAAATAAACCAAATCCGCTTACCGGCAGGGAGTGCGCCTCAATAAATCGTTCACATAATTGTTAAATCTCTCCTCCACGATGAAGAGTAACACTGTTAGCTGGACATGTTTGTACTCCAAAACGGAGAGTAACTCAATTATATTTAATGGCGCTGTTTTATCAATTTGAATTTTACAAGCACGATAATGTTAATTACGATATCGCCGGCATGTGCGTCTTATCGGTGTAATCTAACATTTTAAGATCGGGGCTTATCAAGAACCGAATGTTATAGGTCTCATATCAATGAACTTAGAAACAATTTTTACACAACGAAGGTTTTCTGAAAAACAGAGTGTCTGTTTTCGAGTTTCTCGTGTAAATGGGCCAAAGGTCGAACAAGAATGTTCATGTACATGTTTATAGTGGTGTTACAGTTTTGAAATTTCGATGGAAATAAAACATATTTATCTTGATGGAATCTGACAGCACAAAATTTTGTCAGCTGTTCGTGACATGGGTGAAGTTTTGTTAATTGGATTGATGGACTTATGAGTGAAATACGGTAGTGACAGAAACGACGCCTATCTATGGTTAGTACAGTTATGCGTTGAATATTTGTTGATTGTTCGAGCTTCTCGGATGACTAGTTAAATAAGCCTTAAACAGTACATTCAGTCTCTATTTAATGTATATTTTGTAAGAAAACGATGTAAATATTTTCCAAAGTATGTTTAATTAAAGTTATCTTTAATTGATCTTCGTTTTCAGTGACGTATATGATAGGTTGATAGTAAATCTGATGTTTATAAGACTAATTGGTCTGATGCATCGGAGCATAACAACACGCTTAACAACAGTAGAACCCCGATTTTGCGACAACGGTTTATTCGAAAATTAGGTGTTATCCGAAATGAAATATCGGTCCCGATTTTCTAACGATCGCGACGAATTCAAACACATCTAGATAAACCATATTACGTCTCGCTAGGTCAAATCTTACGTTAGGTGGCCATAATTGACCACCATAAATATATATACATTTTTTTGTACATATAAGTTAATATACAACGTATGACTGACCATTATGGACACCTGACCCTGTGACACTACGGATTATCCGAAATGTATTTTTCGAACTAATATTTCGGACCCGTTAATTTCGCATAATTGCGGTTCTACCGTAGTTTCGTATTATACAAAATCACTCGTACTTTGTTATAGGCCATGGTCAATTATACTTGTCACATCTTTATCAATTGTAACGGCATATTACTGATGGTTAACTCTGATTAAATATGCTAGTCGGTTTGAAGGATGTTTCTCATTTGACCTCTTAAACTCGACTGATTTCCATTTCCTATTACCACAAGTTTTGATTCATCGCAAAAATGGGAAATTACTTAAAGCTATGGCTACCAACGAGTGTTCTTTTTCATGTGAAACGTGAAAATTATTTTTGCAGTATCAAATCACTTTATATGAGTTCGGAATCTTTAACTTTTGAAATGTGACTTTCATTTTATATAAAATCGATTATTTCTAACTTTGAAATTACATGAATCCTTACAGTCCTGTTCTCAATATTATCGATTAGAAAAAATACCTCATAATCAAGCATATAAGCTGGGGTCTTACTAAACTATTTTTTGACATTACATAGAAGCCAAAAGTAAATTTTGTAATTTCCCACAGTTGAAAAACGAAACGTAATTAATGCTAATCAGTAACATCGGCTATCAAGTTTACAAGTTTATTTTTTCATGCTCAATCCATGTATAACATGACAATATGAGTATATTAACATATGTACAAGAAGAAATAAAGAGGCATAACTATCAACATGGTGGGAGAGACATATTATATACAATATCAAATACATAAATAAAATGTTAACAGAGATGAAATGCAGTATTTATATATCTTAGCACTAATTGATATCTTCATTCAAATTTCATGATAATAATATCTTTTACAAACATACAAAAGTGTTTATATTTATCATATTGTTTAGTGGATGTGTTCATTATAGATTTAAATGACATGACATTTGGTCGTTTTATATATTGGATATCAACTGTAAGCTATGGTTCAATGTTTTTGATACATCATACGGATATTCAAGGTGTTACAACTGTTGAATATTTAGATATAAATGGACTTGTACTAAACATTGCCAGTGAGTACATTTTTTCTCTGTTTTATATAAATACATTAATTTTGTATATTCAAATTTGAATTGTATGGGCTATTGTCGCAGTATTGTACCCGTCTCATTGAATTGTATATTTCATATCTTTGTAACGCGACCCTGGTGCTACACACTTGGACATCTGTTTTTCTTTTGATGATACAATCTTGTACATTTGTAATTTTATTGTAATGAGTTTATGTTTACGTGTCAGCATAATATGAGGTCTGATATAAAACCTCGTATGACAACAGGGGTAACATTTGGTCCGAAAAAAATGGAGAAAGACCTAGACATACACCTGGGCCTAGTGGTAACACGCTGGGCTACTAAACGAAAGATCGTGGTTTCGAATCAACACAACATTTAATTCAGTGTGCCCATCCCAACTACCTCGACGCCTGTACTGTGCTAAGAAATCACACGGAACGGATGAGACGTGTGTCGGTGTTTTACGTCAGGAACATTAAAGAATCAGAAAAAATGAGCAGGGATACAAATGCCTGCTTCTCATGTATCATATCTCCACTCTCTCACTGGTGTGGCCCTAAATGACCATATAGCTATCCAAACATCAGAAAAATTAATATCTAAAACTACAATGTAAGCAAAAAAGACAAGGTATAATTTAGGTTATTTTCGAGGCGCGTGTGTCAAAGCGTGAAGTTTATATAAAATACATATTGATGTAATTTACGTTTAACAATCCCTCGTTTAGGTCATTGACCGTTAAATAGAGGAGGGGTGCTTATTACAACCCAGGTGGATATCTAGATAATTACATGTTGTCACAATGTTTACATCGCTTGTTCCTTTGTTATTAACTGGTGAAATAGCTTATAACGAATATAGGTCACCCATTCATGAAAAAGATATATATCTAGTACATCAGAACCTTGAAGAATGTTAAATTATACATATCTTAATCAAAAAACTGAAATATCCATGGAAGCTGGTTAAATAGACTTGCACTTCAATATGGAACAGGAACCAGTTTAACGGTTGCATGACGGATGTTGGAAGGCCTTGTCGCGGACTGCATCAAAATCCATGCGCACCGAGCGAGTGACGGCTGTGAAAAGCTTAACTATCGTTCAGTTTCCAAAAATAACTACATTTATTCGTATTACTCCGAATACACTTAATGTAATAAGTTAACAAGCCATGTGTGTCAACTGATTGACATTAAAGTCCCACTTTATTGGTACTTGGCTGATATAAGTGTGAATATTGTTTGAACTTTGGTGTACAAAAGATGATCTTATAATCCGACTTTGACCTCTTGTTACATACTTATCCTACGTTGTGTGTAGTATAAGACTTGAACTAGAATCCATGCACTTCTACAAATGTGTTTATTTAGCACTTTACGTTATATAACTAACTTCCTCTTGTCCTATGTTATCTTGCGGTCGCTTCTCTTTCATGTACGTGTTTGTTTGTATAATATACAGTACTACCTCTGTAGAGCAACACCCTGTGGGAGCTGCATATATTAGCCGTTGTTTAGAGGTTGTTGCTCTAAAGAGGTTAAATTTATAGTAAATATCTACTTAGGGAAATTTTGAAGGTGTTGTTATAGAGAGGTTGTTGCTCTACAGAGGTTAAATTTACAGTAAATATCTACTTAGGGAAATTTTGAAGGTGTTGTTATAGAGAGGTTGTTGCTCTACAGAGGTTAAATTTGTTGTAAGTATCGGATAAGGGAAATTTTGAAGGTGTTGTTATAGAGAGGTTGTTGCTCTTCAGAGGGCCGCTCTGGGTAGGTTGTGCTGTATATACAAAATTTAATAATAATCACTTATCGTCATAAATATTTGAATAATCTGTACAAACAAGTTGGCCAGTGTTCAAGATTCGGTTTAGATTTAATTCAAATATCGCTTAAAAGTATTTTAATTGATGAATGAACATCATCTTCTACATGGCGGCGTTTTACTGTATTTTATCGTGTATCCATACGGACCAATACATCTATCATATGTATGCATATATACATTTAGGCCTGGATAGACCGTTGTATTATACCATCCCATTCAACGTGCAATGCCCTCTCCCCCACCCTATGACGAAATCATGTACTAAGAGGCTGACTGTTTTTTTTCTTAAATTCATTGAACGTTGTCGACACGTTTATATAAAAAAAAATATTGCAAAATTTTCTGACATGTACTCGTATATAACCCTGCTCAGATCAGCACTTCGTGATTTCGTATTTAAATGTATATTTTTATTTCTCATAAAGCGTGTGTGTTGTGAAAATATGTGCATTTAATTACATAGTTTTTAAACATTGTATTCAATAGGCGTTTAAATATTTGCACATGTACAATGTATTTACAACAATTTGACATTTTTGCCCTTAACCCCCAGGCGATATTAGATCAATTACCTAGTATACAAGCTTTGATTTATTTTTATACAGTCGGGAGTGATTTAAACCAAATTATTTTAAAATACCCACGTAAACACTATCATAGTATTATTTTCTGAATTACCATGCACGATTTTCATTGGTTGACATTGTAAATAAGATTCCATTGAATTTATATGCCTTCGTCTGAAACATTTTGACAATAAAGGTAAAACGTAACGTGCAAACAATACGTGTGAAAACAGTAGAGTGTCAACTGTCGTTTGGAGATATCGTGTATACGAATGACGGTAAAATGCATAAAATTTATGTAAAAATATTATGTTTGTTGAACGCAATATGATATATAAATAACTGGTATTATGTGATATATTGGATTTTGTCATTTAAAGGAAGGTTAACACGCTAAGGGCGTCACTGTAGTTGTATGCAATATTGTGGTGTATTCATACAATTCTGTAAATGGATATATTTACAAAACATGAATAATTATGATCGTGGTAAACAAATATTAGATCGTATTATAACTATATGATCCGCGATGCACGGGATATATTAAAAGCGTTAGTTTAAATAGTTCGACGCTTAACGCGTGGTTGGTTTACGAAAGTTTTCATTAATAACTAATAAAAACAAGTCGCGAACCGTGACACGCATTTATAAATGTTTGTCGAACTTATAGCCTACTAGCTGCTTATGTGTGTGTGTGTGTGTCTCAGTGAGTGGATTTATACAGCCGTAAATATACGTGAATGAAAACTGGATGATAATAAACTGGATTTACAATATAACAGCTTTCTTTATATCATATTGTTTATATATTCAAGGATTATAAATACCAAAGCAGACTGGATGTATTAAGAAGTATGTATTGTTCAGCGTTATTAACGTATTTTGTAGATCTTTCTCTCGTCAAATTTATCAGCTGAGTAACTTGAATTAACCTGATTTATGTTCAGTTTCTGTACATTTTACCTGTTATCGCTAACGTGGGAGAACGGGATCTCTACATTTAATTGAACAATATACTGGCATACTATAATTATACATGTATTCGTTTTGACGTCGAACCGTGTGTATTGAGAGATGCGTTGTCTCGTCGATTTCATAAATGAATAAGAAATGTTTATTATATCTACCGTCAGTTAGCCTTACTTCTACATCTCTACATCTATGTTATACTGTCACAAAATTGTAATCGATTACACTAGGCATTCCGATTAGCCGATTTCATAAATGGGTTCGGAAGGGAGATCCTCTAGGGACGGGGCCATGTAAGGAATATCTCGACTAGGTTGCACTTAGATTACGATTATAGAAAAACTTACAGTTACAATCAAACCTATCAACAAAGGCCCATCTTTGGGGAGAAAAATATGGCCTTTATTCTGAGGTCACTATGTTAAAAATAAACAATAATGTTTTTTGAAAGAATGACAATTATTCAAAAGGTGACCTTTATTCGGAGGTGACAGCAAACACAGGTTTGACTATAATTGACAAATAGATACAGTATACTCCAGATTCGCCTTCGAATTTCCTTTCAGACAAGAATTTACCATTATAATACTACCGTATATAAATCTTAAATGAATAGAAATGAAGGGCTGAATCGTGGGGATACTTAATAATTGTTACTTTTTCACGGTTAGCTGATTATTCTGTGTACAGCATGTTTTGATTTCCTAATGTGAATGTGCAGTGCAACCTCTCCAAAGCAACACCCTTTGGGAGAAGCAAAATAAATCATGTTGTTGTTGAGAGGTTGTTGCTCTAGAGAGGTTATAATGAATTCGTAGATACATCTTACAATCATAGACACTCGATTCCGTGATTTTTATACGTTTACAGACGTTATTTTTCAATTTCACACATCAAACAACGCAAATCTGTCGAAAGAAAAATCTTCAGTTTTTCCCTTATTGAGTGTATAAAATACTCCAATGGCAAAAAACTATGCTGTTGTTAAATGGAGGTTGTTGCTCAAGTGAGGGTCACTCTGGAGAGGTTGTACTGTATACGTGACAACTTTGAGCTATTTTCAGATAAATATATATATATATATAGAGAGAGAGAATAATAATGATTTAATATGTTGCCATTCATGGAAAACTCCTTGAAGATTTCATAAACTTTCAGCATAGGTACCAATCCTAATGCACACAATCCTTGTAATTAGAACCAATATTTTCTTACAGCTCTTATTAATAAAATATTCGTGTCACCGAAAATATGGTACAAACATAAGCAAACAACACGATGTTTGTAATTATAACGTTCACTGAGATGTGACTTCCTTCTAAAAATACACACCTTGTGGTTAAAAACCAGTTATGACGACAAATCGTGAAGCTGAAGCGATATTTTTTCTATGATTCATGTTCATCTTCAGAGCGTGACATTACGTTCCTGTGATTGCTTTTGACATACCTTAGATATATTTCGTGACGTCTAAGCCGTTGATGGTTAAATAGATTAATTGCGTCAAAATACAATAAACGATGAAAGGGATTGTGCTTCCATGCATGTTTCGTGAACTGATCAGATATACAACGCAACCTTTCCAAAGCAACATCCTTTGGTAGTAGCAAAATTATGTTGTTGATGAGAGGTTGTTGCTTTAGAGAGGTTGAATAAAAAGTTAAACCGTGCAGTGGGAAAAATCACACTGACAATCATGCTGTTAATAAAGGGTGGTTGTTGCTCAAGTGATGGGAGGGCCGTTCTAGAGAGGTTAAATTAAAAGTTAAATCGTACAGTAGGAAAACATTATTCTGTTGTTGAAGGGGGGTTGTTGCTCAGGTGAGGGCCGCTCTAGAGAGGTTGTACTGTATGGTGTTTATCATACGAACGACGGATTACAACCAAAACAAAAGTTTGTTAAAATTTATGTTAATTGTAAACAATTAAAAGTTCGTACAATTGCTGTGCGGAATAAAAGTTAATAATGTATTGTGGTACGTGGGGAAAAGCGTCCGACTCTAGATCCGAAAGTCACTTGTTCGAGTTCCGCTTCAAGCGAGGTTGGACCTCGTCTTCACAATCTCTTAACTTCGCGTCTTGTACTAGGTAGTATTAACTATGGTGGATTGTGGTCCTGTTTACTGCACAAAAGGTCGTGGGTTCGCCTCCCAATATTACAGGGATGCTTGGGATGGGCCGTTCAAACATATTATTTAACTCAAGAAGCTGTCGTTGAACGAGTTTTAGAACTTGTTTCAAAAGCTAGGTAAATTAATTTGCTTAAAGTTGAACAAAATTTATTACAAGTCTAGAATCATACTTGTAAAGAATATACACTTAACTAACAAATCTGCCTGGATATTTCTTACCTATTACAATGTAGTTTATAAGTATGATATACAATAGATGTGTACAAGTTAGTTCGTAGACTAGTAAATACTGACTTGCATTATGTTTAAAGATTGCAAATTTGATAATACAGCAGCTCGACCCAAAATACAAGAAAAATAAACCAAGATATACGAGATATCTTCGTGTATTATATATCACCAATATTTTAAGTAGACAAATACAAACTCTTTGGTTTATTTACAGTCTTGGTTCAGATTTCCAAACATTCAACTTTTTCTGAGTGTTTTAGCATATGATGTTGTTTTCGTATTTATGCTGATGGTGCAAGTTTGACATAATTGTGATTACCTTAATTTGAGTAAATTGAAAACATACGTTTTAGAAATGTTTGTGTCTACATATTTATAATGCAAATAACCAAATTACTATCCAGAAATAAGACCAAACTACATTTGTACGTGGTATGATAAAATATCATATATAATGTTATTGTCATAAAGCGGTGAACACTTAATGAAATAAGTTTTTATTGAAACAGCTAAGTTTCAAAATCATAAAACCATAAAATATCAAGTAGATCTAGTTTATTGTATTAGAATAAATAGATCTGCGCTCTGCACGAATAGTTTTTAACACACGCTTTTTTATACGTGGCTTTTATTGATAGGTGGTCTTTTTTCGGAGGTCATTTTCTTCTAAGAAATAATAAATGAATACTTTTAAAAGAATCTACTATATTCACAGGATGGTCTTTATTCACAGGATGGCCTTTATTCACAGGATGGCCTTTGTTCACAGGATGGCCTTTATTCACAGGATGGCCTTTATTCGGAGGTGGTCGCTAACACAGGGTTGACTGTATAATGAATTTCGTGGTCTAGTGGTAACGCGCTGGACTTCTAAACGAAAGTAGGGATATAAATGCCCGGTTCTCCTGTATCTTATCTCCTCTCCCTCTCTCTCTCTCTCTCTCTCTCTCCCTCCCTCTCTCTCTCTCTCTCTCTCTCTCTCTCCCTCCCTCCCTCCCTCCCTCCCTCTCTCTCTCCCTCTCTCCCTCCCTCCCTCCCTCCCTCCCTCCCTCCCTCTCTCTCTCTCTCTCTCTCTCTCTCTCTCACTCTCCCTCCCTTCCTCTCTCCCTCTCTCCCTCTCTCCCTCCCTCTATCTATCTATCTCTCTCTCTCTCTCTCTCTCTCTCTCTCTCTCTCCCTCCCTCTATCTCTATCTCTATCTCTCTCTCTCTCTCTGGGTGGCTTTGAAATGACCATAGCTATCTAATGGGCCGTTAAACATCAGAAAAAAAAACATAAAATATATAAAATCACCAAAAACACGTGTATCACGGTTAGATACGAACAAAGTGGTTATTAAGTGAACTGTAGGATAGAATTTCTTTAAGGTCTTTGAAGAAATAATTGAACGTATGAAATCAACCTCTCCAGTAAAATTAAATCTTTCCTTGTCTGGAAATTATATCAGATAGGTCAAAAGGTCACCAGAGGTTAAAAAGGTTAAGAGTAGCAAACTAAGTACAAAAAATTGTACTATAGTCAGAAATGTCCATATTGTGAAATCTGCTTTATTATCACAGTGATACTCATTCTTAAGTACATTCTTGCATAAATATATTAATTGCATGACTAACTAACTATCTTGATAAAAAATAAAGGTTATATTTTTCGAGTGAAAGTGCGTGTCCAGTCGGATTCATAAATAAACTTTCGAGTACAAAAATAAGCTTTGGACTATGATATGTGTAAAGTGTAACAATCTTGGATGTTGATTTCATTATTAAATACTTGACTTATATAATAGTTGAATTGTGATATTGAATTAGATCTGATGGCGTGGGTCGATATTTTATCTGATGTAGCGGACTTTAGCTACGTTTAAAGTGGTATTAAAAGTCACACTGTGTATTCTGCGTTTGGTATCGTAGCGCATTCTGAATATGCAACCACGAAGCCCAGCCAAAATCTTTGAATAATATGAACAGTCTCCTTCGAAATCTTTGAGACTTTGTTAGGCGTGTACCTAGTGATATCATTCATCGCAAAGTGTGCGTTTTAAACAATCGCAACTCAGTACAGCAGTAACCTTTGCTGAGCATTGAAAACTTTTCCTGAAAAAGAAATCTCAATGAATAGACTGTAACCATGTGTTTAACTCAACTGTAACATGCGCCTGAAAATAAACAAGAAGCTCAGCCTAAATCAGTCAGTTGTACAGAACTGTTGATTGATGGGTATATGTTTCTTCATTTTCATCTGACAGAAGACAGTACACCCAGGATCATTAATCACATGTCTCTGGTTTGTACGTCGGGTGGGAAAAGTAGGTAGCTGTTTTATGAAAGATCTGTGCACTTAGGTAATCTAGTACCACTGTTAAGGTACTAAGTTCATCTTACATGACTTAAAACATTGTTGATTAACGATGGTTATTCCTTGCAATAAGTACTGACCATCTGGTAAATACAATGTTATGGTAAAAAAGTAGATGTATCCTTCCGCAGGTCAATTAAAAAGTCCAGAGTCGTAGGAAAAATCGCGGTCGATCGGGTTACTAGAAACAAACAATTTTCTACGCCTAAGTTTTTTTTTTACTGAAACTTTACTGTGTTAATATACTGTTTACATTAACGACGATTGATGCAGACAGCATAATTTCAATTTGTTTCGAAAATGATGATGATAAATTTGACATAGTTACACCGAACAGTTTTACTAATGTGTGTGAAATTTGTAAAGTTTGTAAAATGCACAGATATATGACCGATATTTGTAACACACGTTACACAGCAACTTGATGATAGAACTCTAATTTTGTGATTCTAGAGATGTAAGCAGCTCCGGGCGCATTTAAATCACTTCCCCAGAGGATAAATAATTAAATAAACTAGAATTTACTTCTTTATTTTCACTAATTTATAGTAATTAACTTTATTGAATTATTTTTATTTGCTTTTACGATGCATCTATAATTTGAGCAACATGTGCATTGTAATATTCTGAGGAAAAAAAACTCGAGCAGTCTGTTATTCATTTTGCACGTTAAACTCGTGCAGTCCATGAATTTTTGTTTCAAGATAAACTCGTGCAATCCATGGTTTATTTTCAAGGTAAACTTTGGTCAGTATACGTTACGCTGTATTATCTTTATTCTTTACCTGATTATGGAATGTTATTATTCCATGTTAAATTTCGATCAATGTAGTAAATCTAAGTATCTATATTCATATTTCTCATCTGAATGTATTAGATTAAATATCGTGATAATCAACAACAGTACTGCAATGAATTCACCGTGAAATGCTAGAATCAAGACCTGCGTGAAATTAGGTAGAAAATGTTTCTTGGACTGCACGAGTTTAACTAGAAAAATCTACCACGGACTGCACGAGATTTACTTGAAAATAAACCATGAAACTGCTCGAGTATATATCGAAAAAAATCTTAATTTACAACATGGCCTTCAACTAATAACAGTCGGACCTTAATCAAGTACGGTCTCTCTTCTAGCAGGCCAGTCGCCCGAGCTTGTCAACCTTTTTATAGGGATACTTGTGTATAATTGATATCTAGTTTCTCGATATCCTATAACTACTACGTACTTTTCTTCTTAACTCGTATGTTTTATTATTGTAATTCTAAACGGTGCCAATTACTATCTAGTATCTATCTAATTATGTCGGTACTAATACAATTTACACATGAAATATTACAACAATGTTTGTCATAAGAAGTACACGTACCTTAAAGTACAAAATGTGGGTCACATTATACAGTGTTCGTAAAACTATGTTAACGGGTGTCTGCTCTACTTGTAAATCAAATTCAATCGCACAACTTCCTCATAACCTAGCTCAATCTTGATTGCGGGATTTTCTTAAAGGTAATCCAAACCTATAACCATACTTTCTGATGTATTAAATTTTGCTCCATGCTATACAAACAATGTTAATATTACAAAAATGGTATAGCACAATTGTCATTTTTTCTTTCATAATTACCTCAGTTTCTTCAAATTATTTTTTACAATTTTTTTTTCGTGAGAGTTGTTGCCCTTGTTGAAAATAGATATAAACCAATTTCTTAAGATATTGCCAGGTGACCTTTATTAATATTTATCAAATTAACTCTATATTGTTTAGTTGCTTTTTACCATGAGTTTTTTTTTCATCTTTGAAAAATAGGCTACTCACGTAGACATCAATGCAAATTTAAAGGGACAATAACTCAAAGAAAGGTCATTGTTTTTGAAAATTCTCATGGAAATCTGTTAAATTTTTAAACATTTTAAAAATTTGTCCGCCTTGTTTTGAGATATTTTTGTTGTGGAGTTAAGATCCTAACACTTAATGTGAGTGTATTATTTGATCATATAATTATTGTCTGTTTCCTAACAATTCATTATGAAGTACCACACCCAGTAAAACACCATACAATAGATTATATTTTACATCTACTTACTATAGGTGAAGTGTTGTTTGTACTGATTTTTTCATTAGTTTGAATCACTGTTTGTGTGGACGGCACAAAGTTAAGTGTGAAATACATGACAACAATATCATCTTACCAGTCGTGACAAACGTATTGTCACAAAATCAATACTGCTCCTGACTTTACCGAACACAAAAACCGTATTAATTAGAAGTCGGCAGAAGGCTATGATTATGTTTAAAAGCTGCACTGCTTTAAGTGTGTTAGATTACTGCATGTTGAAGGATTTAAAAACCATCCTGGATTAAAATTTTGTCTGGTGATCACGTGTAAGTAGAGCTATTAGTGGTCACATGACTGAATGATTACAGTAACGCGGTTGTTGTTATTTTTATTGTGTGTCTTTTTACTGGTCAGCAGCCAGACTCATTTGGCGACCTTTGAAGCTCTAACGGTGGAGGAAGTCCCCAGGTGTATATCGGCCTTCGGTAAGCCAACTGGACAGCTTCCTCAAAAGTGATATGTGCCATGTCGTGTTTGGGATTCGAACTGATAGCGGCGAGGTGCTAGGTATAGTGAATTTCAGTCAGGGGTCATAATTACTCGACCATGGATGCTCCTGTCGGTGAGTTCTGTGGTTGATGTGATTACGATGCGAAGTTATCGCTCCAATTAAATCGATGTTGAATTATGAATATGTTAATAGAGAGGAGCAGTGGTGTAGGGGTAGAGTGTCGGATTGTGTGTTCGAATACTGGTCAGAATCCAGGTAGAAGCCATCGATAGTCGTTCTACAATCGATGTAAAATTTTAGTTCAAACTTAGTATGTACGTGTTTTGATGGTCCCTGTGGACGTCACCTGATATGTATTTGATTAAACTTCATTCAATGTGTGGCCCTGGTGTATTTTTTCACTGAAAATGAAGGCCTGTATACATATGTGTATCATCATTATTTTAGATCACTTAATATATATCTGTTACGTGAAAAGGCCGTCTTTTTCTTTACTTGATACACATTTTTATACATCAAGTGTTGTTATTGTATATGAATAGGGACTTTGCCATAAACCACTGAGTGCATGTTACAGGATTACAATGTGTTCTTTGAAACGGGTCAAGGATGTGACGTACATTGTAAGACTATATACATGATCAATATTTATATTTATGTACACCTCATGTTACACGACATCTTGATTTATAGAGAGTACACCACTTGTATATTGTATAAGTTAATGCATGTTTTATTGTATCAAGTATTGATGCTGTAGGCTAAATTGTTATAATACAGTCATTCGTATTTGAAAAGGCATTTAATCGTTAGACAACAGAAATGGTATGGACCAATGATACATGATGAAGTTCGGTGCCGAGTGATTTTGAGTGTTGAATGATTTAATATGAGAGCAAGGACGCATTGAGTGCAAAGTGGCTTAGAATGGCGGGTGATGTAGAGTTCAAAGTAGTTTAGAGTGTAGTATCGTGTAGTGCGCATGGTGATATATAGCGTGTATGGTGAATGTATAATGCAAGGTTATATATATGTAGAAAGCAAAATGGTGTTGAGTGCAATGTTATGTAGGGTGCAAAGTGATGTTGAGTGCAAGGTTATGTAGAGTGCAAAGTGATGTTCAGTGCAAGGTTATGTAGAGTGCAAAGTGATGTTCAGTGCAAGGTTATGTAGAGTGCAAAATATGATGTATAGTGTTAAGTGGTACAGACTCAATGTGATGTAGATTTTGCCGTGTAGTACAGATTGATTAAGAGTGTGGTGTATAGTGTATAATGCTTTTCGGCATGAATGTCGGGCAGTTTTGAACTTTTGGTCCGAGTCTGCTTACCAATACAACCTGCTTCACTCATTCCGTAAGCAACAGCTAACTTTCCCCCACACGATAAGTGTATTAAAGAGGATGGAAAAATTACAAATTACACTGACAGAGGTTAATGGGCTTGTGAATACTAAAGCTAGTCATAGACATTAATCATTCAACTATGGAGCTCATTTCAAATTAATTTTAATGTAATACCTTCAGAAAACAGTTAAAGTCAATAAATATTTGTCGAACTTTGCCCTGTCATCCGACTTAGCTACTGCGATGGACAATACTAGACTTAGAATCTATGTCACTTTATTTTATTCATCTGGTTGAAATTTTTTATTACTTTTTTGCCAATCATAAAGTATTTTAATTAATAATTAATATTTATTTTTTCATTTCAGAATTGAACCAATAAAGCATATCAATAGACGTACAGGAATATAGATCAGGATACAGCTATAGATCTACTTAACAATAGATGGACATTCCACAGTTACAAGTACAGCTAAGAATAAATTAAGAACCTTTCTAGATCGACAAGGAGGAAAACTAGAGGCATCTTCTACTTCAAGAAAAAAATCTGACACATCAAGCTGGCACAGAAAACTGCCGCCTCGAATAAATTAATATAACTTCCGTGTCTTATTCTGTCTTTTTGATTTGTCGAAAGAAATGTGTCGAAGTTCTAAAAACAAACACGCACTTCATAGCGTCTGATTTATCAGGATAATTGTATTCTATTTCTGGCGTAGATCAAGTGTATAGTGAGTCTGGATATAAACACAGAGATTTGTGAAAAAGGGGCTATTACTTGATATAGCAATCGTTGACATTTCACTATGGATAAAACAAACGGAGCTGATTCCAGAGTTGCTATGGAAGACGTAAAGCTTAAAGAAAAGAGCGCTGACGATGACGTCACGTATGACGTCAGATGTGGATATGGAAGCTGCAAACCTGGAGGTATTCAAGTGTGCAATAACCCAAAAATACTTCTGACTTTTATCTGCGTCTTTGCTGTCGCCCAAGGTAAGTTGTTGTATTTGAATTTTGAACTCTTGAAAGACTAGAATCATATCATTATTCTTTTTTTTCTTGTACAGTGGTGATATGGAACAGTCTACCTTCCCACATTGTAATGCAACCTGATCTTGACAGCTTCAAGCAGGCTCTGTACTCCTACCACAGACCCTAGACAGCTACAACAGTGTTTTTAATCTTTTAATTCTCACTTTGTGACGTGTTGTCGTCTTTAACTACACTCACTTTTGAATCTTTGTCTTTTAATTCTTTTTGCACTGACGCGCAGCTGCCAGTAATACCAGAAAGGGGAGTTAGGCAGGATCAAAACATAGATAGATTATACCAAAATCGTAGATATTTATTTTGATTTATATTTTACCAATGCGTGTACAATCGGAGCCTTATATTCGCGTAGAGTCCCACATTCTCAAGGACATCACAATATTGTGGTAGGAAAAGTCCTGCCCTGTCTTATCTTTCATGTACAAATTGTTTTATTATTGCTCAATACATACATTCAACATTTATTTCCACTTGTCGTCGCCCGAGAATAATAATGAGCTAACTACATTTTTTCCATTTTGAGACAAATGCCAACAAACATTCAAAGTCAATTGAAAAAGATTGGAGATAGCGCAAAATGTGATTAAAAACTCTTTTAACGGGGGTTCCAATTGTTAAAACAAGGGCACGAGGAGATGGCTCTCTCTCTCTGAGACAAATCAAACGATATAAAAATCTCAAATTCTTCAAAATGGTTTGTAGTTCACTGTAAGATTCAGACGACGTTGTGTATTACATAGATCTGAACCCTTTTATTTATCAATCATCAATATCCTGTAAGACAAGGGGCAATTGTATATATCAAGTGGAATGTCCTGGATGTTATAATTCAAACAACGAATTGACTCATATATTCAAACATCTTAATTGTTTCAAGAATTGTATACGTTGATGAGACACCTATGTACGTATTAAATTTCCTCCGATTGTCAAGTGTATGCCCTTGTGAAAACACTGTTACATAATAGTTTCAGAATTGCATGACATTGTAGTTTGATCATAGTTAACGATTGTAATAATATACTTATCAGTTAAGTAGAAGCACGTCCGCTGGATATCCACCAGTTAACTTATTGTAATTCTCACATTGTTACGATGTTTACAGGCAAGGCTAAAATAAGACACTTGGGAATTCTATTGTCGACGTTGCCGACTCTTTAACTATATAGATCCAGGGTGTTCCAAACTAGCGACCCTGGATTACCTAAGGATTTTCATAATTTTCACCAATTTAATTTACTTTATGTTCATATAACTGGCCGAACATGTTTGATTACCAACTTGATCAACAATTTCTGATTGCGCTGCTTCTCTCGCTGGCTGGCTGGCTGGCTGTCTCTCTCTCTCTCTCTCTCTCTCTCTCTCTCTCTCTCTCTCTGAGGTTACAGATTGTCCCAAGACGGTTCCATCTTGGTGACTGTGTTTTACCCTCCATTATTCGTATTGTCCTGTGTGTTGGGCTGGTTTGGATTTGTGGAATCGGGGGGAAGAAATGTTTTGGGGATGGTATATTGTTTTGTATGATTGTTTGAAAATTGGATACATTATTTATCGACAGGTCTATAAACAACTTTAGATTAGTATGGTGTGATACTTTCAGGTTTTGTCGTGAATGGAATCAACAATGTGAACACACAATCTGTTGAGAGACGTTTTAAGTTACCAAGCTCTAGATCTGGCCTTATCTCAAGCTCTTATGACTTCTCAGCTGGTAAAGATAGTTACAATATTACTTAGAATTATTCGTCTAAATATGAGTTGTTTTTTGTTTAAGAATTTAAAAAGCTGTTCAACAATTTCATTCTTGTACGGTATTCAGTCGTCCTGAACTGTTCACTTGTTTCATCTGTGTTTCATTTTCCTCACGTCACTGAAAGCATATTGATCTAAATCATAAGTACGTACCTATCTTTTATTCGCAATCATATATATATATAGAATGCTATGTAGTCGGGGAAAGATATTTAAATAATTCAGCATACGAGGTATTTCGTATTTATTTCAGCTGTGTTCGGTGTTTTGGTTAGCTTCTTCGCCTCGGGAAGATATAAGGCAAGGTGGCTGACAGTAGGAGCGGTAGTTCTTGGCTTAGGGTCATTCACAATGGCTTTACCCCATTTTACCACTGGATTGTATGAATGGGGACAAAGTGATGTGGTCAAAACTTGCCAAAAAGGTAATTTGCTGTATTCTACTACGCTATATATAGAACATTGTACAGTGAACATGTTAAATATGAAATATTGCATGTATTGTAAAGGTTGACAAAATACTCTTGAAATATATTGGTAGCATATTCCATCTTTATTTACATACAATGTCTTGAATCAAAAATGTAATATTTCGTACAAGAAAGTCTGGTTCTGTTTTTAGAATCATGCCAGAAATCATTAAATTTCTGTAAACTGGCCTGTACTGACACGAACACCGAAAGCAGTAATAATTCTGGATTTCTCTATTAATCATTTGACATTTGAGATAGGTGTGTTCACCCTATGAAGCCAAAAGGATTCAAAAGAACTTTGATAGAAATATTCGCACTCAGTGCGTTGATGCTTCAGACTTGGCTCTGCACTTAACTGGAAGAGGAAGATATGCGATGGAATCAAGCAAGAGCGCTTCGATGGAAACCAGCAAGCGCGCTTTGAGATGGCATTTATGACTCAGTTTTTATTTTTTTCAGGACAAAACATCACGGAGGACGTGTGTACCAATGATGGATTAAGTAACTACCTCGGTGTATTGATGTTTGGCATGATCCTACATGGTGTAGGAGGATGTATCCTGTTCTGTGTTGGTGTTGGGATGTTGGACGATAGCGTAACTGAAATACAGTCGCCACTTTATATAGGTAGGTCTGGTTTTGATGAATCATGAATGAGATACAAACTATGTTTAACCTTTGTTTGGACAAAGCTGTCGTTTGAATTATTCTTGACAAACCTTTTTCAGTTAAATTCAAAGCAGCAACTTCTATTGTATTCTCAATACTTTCTAAGTAATCTGTCTCATCATATACAACATTTTCGTCATTTCTTTCCACTTCAAGTTTAATTATCGATTGGAATATTTCGTCGAAAATATGTACGTTTCTTCACACCTTTCAGTTAATGATGATATATACGATCGAGCGACTAATGTTTAACGAAATGTATAACTGTAAACTTCATTTTTAATAACAGGGATTTTCTACGCTGCGGCAGCACTTGGCCCTGGACTTGGTTATATCGTAGGGGGTCAGTTTCTCAACATGTACGTTGACTTCGATAAAGTGGATATGGACAGGTAAATATGGAATTAAGATAACTTAAAAGTCCTGGGCACTTCATGTTTACTGATGCTTATACATTGTGCTTCTTTCATAGTTATTGTGTCAAAAAATGAAGAAAAGAACAAGTCCAAAAAGGTTCTGTAACACCATACAATCTATCGAGACGGTAGCTTTTTCTGCCATCATCAATGAAATTCCAAGTTCACCTACTATGAAGTTTGTCCATCTTTGAATGCTATTTTGAAATTTGGTTTTACTTTACTTAGCTTCATCAGTCAGGGTCGTTTGGCGAGTTGTCCAGCTTAAACGATGTTGGAAGACTTCATTAATGTCGTCTAAATCGACACGTGCTAATGCAGCTAATAAAGTTATTAGGTATCAGTTATTTCAGGCTCTGATCATTCTGTAAGAATTATTGAAACTATAACCGTATGTAATGTTTTCAGTATAGACATTGAGACAGATGATCCACGTTGGGTAGGCGCATGGTGGGCAAGTTTCTTCATAACGATGTCCGTATCCTGGCTCATTGCTGTACCGCTATCAATGTTTGGTGCTGAGATGCCAAGTAAGAACTTATATCATTCTGACTAACACATTCCCTTTTTCTGTTTTCATCGACATGGCATTGTTACTAGTATTTGCTAGATGGCCAATGATAGCCAGATACACAGCGAAGCAAAGCTTCAAAGTCTAGAACATATGGATTATGCAGGACCTAATTTATCGATTTATTGATTACGCAGCATACGAGTATTGAGGTCCGTAATCAGTTAAAATACAGAATAAACTTTTTTTTTAAATCATAGATACAGAAAAGTGTAGGCTATGAACAAAACTATACACCAGACAAATAAAACAAAAAAGAACACATCAAACTATAATGATAATATAACAATAACATGAGAAACATGTACGAAAGAAACGTAGGAAAACAACAATATCTCAACATTTAAACGCAACGAGAAAAGGGACTTCATAACATCTAGCATTAAGAGCATTCGACCTGTTGTAACAAATAATTGAGGTCTATAATCACGTGACATATTGTTTTGATATTTGATACCACAGTGTCGGGAAGAATGGTGGCGCCCACGAGTTCGAGGGTAAGTTGTATTTCTTCTTGTGGAATGTTTAATTGGTTTTTCTGTAGCCCATGTTACAGGCAACATTGTTCCGAATCCATTGATACCAAATTTAACATAGTTACTTTCGGATTTGTCCATAGACCCTGCAGAGAAATTTGAGAAAAGTCTGTCCACTTCAAATATCTCTGCAGTGTCTAAGGACAAACTACAACAGGAACAATCATAATTTTGGTATCGATGGATTCGGTAAATTGTTGCCTGGAACATGGTCTACATGAAAACTCGAAACATTTAAACTTTCGACGAAAAATACGACATACAACTAACCTTCGAACTCGTAGGCGCCGCCATCAATTCACGACCCTGTGATATCAATCATTATCAAAACATTATTGGCCGTGATTTAACTAGAGGTAAAATCCATCATTGACTGCAACAGTGCTAAGCACTGTATGGCGACCTTGAGTCGATAGACACTGATATTATACACAATACTAAACTGTAACATCAAAAGAAATACCGAAGCATATGTAGTATATAAAATCACATTTTCTTCTTCGATATCAGAATAATTTATTGTATTTTGTTTTGCAAACGGATAAACATGGCGGCTGAATGGTTTTATAAGGTTTTGCCCTTCTAAAACAAGCCATTTGTGACAATGAAATATAAATGGAGAAGTTGTTGAAGGGTCGGTTGGTGTTGGTTAGAACATTTTTGTCTAGTATTGGTTTGATGGACAGGCCGCCGTATATAGATAAAAAATACTGTTGAAAAAACGGCGCCAAACCCACTAAAACTGATTGATAGCAGTATTTGATTCGCTATTTGTTATTTCAGCCGCAAAAGCAATCCGTGAATCCCGCGTATCACAGATGCACAAGGCAAGTTCAGATGCATCTGGAGGCCATGGGACATCAAAGCGCATACCATTTAAAAAGTTTCCTAAAGTCATATGTGCTCTCCTAACTAATCCAGCATTTTTATTCACGATGCTTGCTGGAGCTTCGGAAGGAATTCTCACTTCTGGATTTGCTACGTTTGTGCCAAAATTCATTCAGAATCAGTTTGGTGTGTCCTCAGGATCTGCAGCTTTCTATACAGGTTTGTAATCTAACTATTGGAACATTTCATTAAAGATATCATTAAGAATATTCACTAGTTTCGCTAGTTTATTAATCTTGGTGCATACATTTATTTACCTTTACACAATTCTTTTTAACTGTAAATACGTCTTCGGGTTCAGTCATTTCTTGTTTAGTTCATGGTGTTTTTAGATGCTTGTTCCTACACCTTTTAAAGGGCCTGTTTTATCAGGTCTTGACATCTAAACTACCCATATAGATCTAAAATTGATACATTTATTTATTTTGATAGGTGCTGCCGCTGTGCCGGGAGCAGCGGGTGGAATGTTTGTCGGAGGACTTATTTGTAACAAGATGAAACTTAAAGTAAATGGAATGCTAAGATTTTCTATCATCACCTGCCTCATCACTATTGTTGCAATCAATATTCTTTGGATTAACTGCGAAGGTGTTCCATTTGCTGGTGTTGATAAAGCATACGAAACAGGGTAAGTGAAGGTGGATACGTGTATACTTGCACCCTTTGTTGTTATTGATGTTATTATTTTTTGTGTTTTTTTTGTACAATCAAAGGCGAAACTGGTTCTAGGTGTATCGACCGCCGCATATGACTGAAAAAAATGCTGACAAACGACGTTAAACCCAAGTAAATAAATAAGTATATATATAAGCATGCGGTCGATCAATGCTTCAACATACCTTGTAAGATAGGTGTTATGGACAAATAATATAATATTGTGATAACTTTACATCAAGGTTTTAAGGACTGTTTGATTATTTCAGATATATCGGGACATGTCTCTTATGTGTGTCGAATGAGCCCTCGTAAGAGATCAAAACAATTCAAAATTATACGTTTTATAACACACCATGGCTTTTATAACTTTGTTTTTTTTGGTTAAATCTTTTTCTTTTTCATTTCCATAGGTTTAGGTTTTTTCAACATCAGTAACCAATGTTAATTCATTATATTCGTTTTACAGGGGTAATGACATTATAGCAACATGCAACGAAGACTGTGGTTGTTCGACCCAATATTTTGATGCTGTTTGTTCAAGTACGGGTGTACAATATTTCTCTCCTTGTCATGCTGGCTGTACAAATATGACAGAGAACTCTGACGGTGAAAAGGTACGGTAAAAATGTTGTTGTGAGATTCTGTTATATATAAGAGTTATGTAAATCATGGCGAACGTCTTGCTCTTCTTGCGAGCGCAATATCGCTATATTCTGTTTAAAACAAAATATTCAAGCATCTTAGATTTTATCCTCAAGATCATATATAATGTGTACTTCAACTTAATATAAAAAATCTTTGTTTTGTGATACGGAGAATAACAGTCAGTCTTGTTTTACAGTTGTACAGTGACTGTTCCTGCGTGGCTAATAGTACTACTGAGGCTGTGATGAAAGAAGGGTTGTGTGATACTGGGTGTGGGATGATGTACCTTTTCTTGGCCTTGTTTTTTGTCACCATATTTCTGACTTTTATGCCATCAACGCCAAGCGATGCAGCGACACTGAGGTATGTAAATATTGTCAAACCTGTGTTAACCTGTGGTCGCCCTGTGAATAAAGGTTATTCTTTTAATAACTGTCATTGATTATTTGAAATAATCCTACCTCCGATTAAAGGCCATCCTTTGAAACAAATCCATTTTTAGGAACTGTTATTAAATATTTAGAACATGTGACATCCGAATATAGGCCATCTGCCAACAAAGGCCCAATTTAGTATTTCGCATGCGTGGCCTTTGTTCACAGGTATGACTGTATGTATCATGTTTTTAATATTTTGGATTATTGTCGCGTAGATCAGTTAGTAGCGAGGCAAAGTGTTTATACAGTTGCCACTGGTTTTGAACTCGGTTGACACTAAGGTCATTTGTCTCTGACTGTATTTGCGTGTTTAAAGAGGAACATTTTTAAGTGGGGACAGAATCGTAACGTAAGATATTAAATATGCAAACTTACATGGTCTGTTAATTATAATGAACATAAAGTTACTTCAGTATCAATTGATTCTGTTTAGATCAAATTCAAATTGAAAGTCTTTTTACCTACCAGAGTAAATTGCATGATTTATGAAGCTGTGGTCTGAAAAAACAGGAGTACTTGTTTGATCAACAGTGTGCTGTTCATAAGTTGAATTAATTGATTGTTAATACTGTATGTTCTATATTGCTCTTATTGTCATGTAAAAACATAAATTGAGTAAATAAAGTTTTAAGTTTGAAAGTTTGAAGAAGTAGTTAATTTTCCACGAAACACTGCGCAAACAAGGTATAGGTTACATCCCTCTAAGTGTATAGTTTTAAAATTATTTATTAAAGTCGTTCTGCACGGAGCACAGCCTTGCACTTCCTTCCTTTAATTCCAATGTTCCATTATGCTGTTGTTTATTCTTGTTGCAATTTATCCTCAGAAAAATTAACTCATTATAATATGTATAATATTTCAAATGCAAATAAAAATATTTCATATCTACATTGATTTTTTTTCTTTCTTTAGATGTATACATGAAGACCATAGAACATTCAGTATGGGGATAAAATGGCTTTTCATACGTCTATTAGGTAATGCATAATTATTTTAGAAGTCAAAATAGTAGACAAGTGTATTCTTCTTCCAATTTATGTGCAGCTAAAAGATGGTCTACTGACTTAAAGGTTAACACATAATTTTGCTTCTCAAAAAGGGTGTTGCTTTTGGGAGGTTGCACTGTTATTCGTTTATGATACTATGATAATATGCATACATTAACTGTCCTTTCAGCATAACAATCAGCTGATGTTTGATAAAGAAATGACGTGTGCTTGTGTACGAGGGAATGAATAAAATATTCTTTATCTTATATTACTTCTTAGACATTGTTAATAACCAATAGTGTAAAAACTTTTGTAATAATCGCATGTCACAGAAAAAAGGGACAGCATTATCTGAAATGTTCTGGTAAAAATGTCGACTCGGTCTTTTCTAGAGGAAATGAAATGGCGTTGGTATTGTGTCGCATAGTGCAAATTTTATGAATGAGTTTGTTTTTACTTCTAGGTACGGTCCCAGGTCCGATTATTTTTGGTGCAATTACGGACACGTCTTGTAGAGTATGGCAAACTGAATGCGGAGAAAATACTTCCTGTTGGATATACGATAGTAGTGCCCTAAGCCGGAACTACTTTCTTCTTGCATTAGGCGTAAAGATTCTCTCCATTATCTTCTTTAGTTTGGCGTTCTGGCTTTATAAGCCCCCCTGTGAAAGCGAAGACAAATTCACGACGCGTGAAAGTGCCAGGAAGCAAATGTCTTTTGTAAATGGATCTTTCCGTGAATCTGAATACGAGCATAATGTCTTGGACAAAACAAATTCAAAATCTATTGCTGATGCTAAACATGACGGAACAGAAAATAATAAAACAACCAGTTTATGACGATGTTTGAATTGCTTTTCAGGGACAAAGACCACGTGGTCTTTTGAGAAACTTACGAGTGACAAAACTGTGACCGACCTATAAGCTGCCGTATTATAATACTCAGTAGATTTATATTTGCCAATATATATTTATACACAAATCACCCTTTGTGCCATGTGATTCAGGGAGATTGTATTGCATGACCAAAATAATCTACAAATTAAAGATGACACCTTTTTAGTGGTTGGGGATAAGTTTTTATACTTGTATACTACATTGTCAAACTCGAAAGATGATGACAAGGCATTCCTCGAGGAACATAATTTTTATGATAAGAATCTCCATTTATTATTTCATAGGTAGAAAAACGTGCATATATGTTATACAGGCATGTAGAAGCAATTTTATATTGTCGGGATGGACTCATTTTAGATTATGTCGGGGGGGGGGGGGTCTGTTATATTATATATTACCATAAAAGCCGAAAAAATTGGGGCCCACTAATTTTTACATGGACACGTTATAGCTATCGAGTGGTCACGTAATAAATAAAATAAAATATGTACCATTTATGCCACCGTAAATATACAAAATTCACAACTCAGTGAAAATCGTTGTTCTGTGATAGGGTACATAATGTGTACGCTTGGCATTATGATCTCATTCAATGCTATGAAAGTATATAATTTTTTTATTATATCATGCGCATAGTAAGAATTGCCATATATAGTAAAACCTTAATTATCCAAACTCGGTTTATCCGAAAAAGATTTTGTTATCCGAAATGAATTTTTGGTCCCGATTTCCGCCCTATAAATTTCAATGTAAACCGAACTCGATTATCCAAAATCGTATTATCCGAAACCATGGATTCTGTCCGTCAATTTCGGATAATCGAGGTTTTGGGGTATTTCTTTGAAGCAGACATTCGACAAAAATTAATATTCCTTCATTGAACAAATGAAATCTGTATATAATACATTGCAATATAGTCATTATGTTTATTTGTTGATATTATCAAATTGAATGTAAAAAAAGTTTTATATTTACTATGTTTTGTATCAAATAAATATATTTTCAAGTATTCGGTATTTTTTATCCTTAAGTAATCAGTACAAGTATGTTGACGGAGTGAGAGTGGTATACATTGCAACTTCTTCAAAGCAACACCCTTTAGGAGTATTTAAATTATGTTGTTATTGAGAGGTTGTTGCTCTGCAGACGTTAAATTAGTAAATAAGTTGCACACTTGAGAAAAATCATGCTGTCGTTGTAGGGAGGTTGTTGCTCAAGAGAGAGAGAGCTGCTGGAGAAGTTGCACTGTATCAAACAAAATAATATTAGTTTGCAAAAAGTATTATTAATGGTAAGGCACGGTCAAACCTGTGTGTGCAGCCACCTCCGAAAACAAGACCAGTCTGTGAATATAGGCCATCTTTTTAAAAATTGTCATGGATTCTTTAGAATAAAATGAATTCTAATAAAAGGTTATCACATTGTGTCCTCCCCAAGGGTGGCCTTTGTTCCCAGGTTTGACTGGAATTCCTGAGACAGATATACCCATATGAACTGCAGAGTTGCCTGTCGCTTACATATCATCCGCCTGAGGTAGAATGATTATCGTTTTAAATTCATGATATCGCCTGCTAATCAGACACATACACAATATTTCTCTGTTAGGTCTAAATGTAACAACACTGCTGTCTGTGAATGCCGAGCTCTCAATGTAAGAGCTCAGTGTCCCACTGTTGCTTCCAATTTGAATGACAGCGCTGTTATTCTTATCAAATACAGTCACACTACCATGTGATACTAACAAACCGGTGAAAAGTGGTCTATTTATTTCAGTATCATTGTCCCGAAACTGCCACATCAACATTCCCAATTTATCATGGCGGACCTCGTCCGAGTCCTTACTCATATTGAAGCAATAAATTCCATCAACATCAGAAACATACAGACATGACCTATACAGCGCCGCATACAAAGGACTCCAAAAATGTTGACGCGGTATTTCACCCAGGTTAATGATGTCAATTGTTTTGTCTAGTACATTCATAGCATGCACATGCTTGTCTGAACACAAAACATACATTGTTCCGTCTTCATATGCAATGCATGACTTATTACCATCACATTCCCATCCGATTTGATACCACACATTCTCTTCCAGATGTGTTACTGTGATGTTTTGGGTGTCTGGCGTCCATACTGAAATCTTACCATCGTCCATAGCAGTCAATCGGCTACCTCTACATTTTAGATTCACAGTTAAAATATGGGCGAAGGATCCCGAGTCACAAACATTAATACGTTTATTGTACAATACTGCCAACCTGTTTTCTGAAATTGCTACGCAGTCTTTTATTTGCAATCGTCCTAGATCTCTGATATTTTCAGAATGTATTATTCTTATTTCTTTGCTCATGCGTGAATCATTCCTTTCATCTTCGTCTTCCGATGTTGTGGCTAATTCTGCATCATACGTGTCACCGAACTGTCCATGGACTAACATATCTTTTGATTGTCGAGGATTGGGTTGACTTATGTCTGAATCTGTACTTTTTACTGACAAAGGCTTCGACAATCTTTTGATGTTTTCACTGCAGTTCATATCTGAGAAACAAGAGTAGCTTACACATTACAGTCACTGTAACAACATTATTTGCTTTAAACAGTTGCAAAACCTGTAGTATCAAAGACATGTGGTGTGAAATAAAAAGAAGCATACGTTTATGAATTTTCAGAAATATGTAAGTTTGTTGTTTCCCAAAAATAAATGAAACTAAAATAACATCCACTCAGAATTACAAGGAGTAACAATTTACATCCTTTCCAAGTAGGGAACAACATTGGTTTCATTTGTAATCAAGCCTTACAGATAATATCATCAAACAAATAGAAACCGTCAAACAAACTCTAGAGTTTTCAAAATAAATGGAAACCGCCAAATAAACTCTATTAGATTTCAAAATAAATGGAAACCGCCAAATGGACACTACGGTCAACATGTCCTGATTATTAATTTCATTCGTAAATGGGTTAAACCGTGGTAAAACGTAACTACATGTAGATTCTCTGTTGTTTGTTTACATTTATACTACTTTCATGCCTTCATTAACCACAATAAATTTTACCTTTCTGTTGAATATCATTCTTCTCCGACGAAAATCCGTCCTGAGCAATAATCCCTCCATTAACTTCAAGAAATGAGGCGGATGACGAACCTTCTTTTAAATTATCTGCAACCAAATGTTAGAATGATAGATATTGACCAATCAACATAATTATGTTGTTATCAAACATCGACCAATTAACTGCTGTTGTAATCAAACATTAACCAATCAATTGCTGTTATTATCTAACGAACTTATCACTGCATAAAACCTTCGGAATTGAGTGACTATGTTAAAGAACTTCAAAACTTTAACCATTAGATGCGAGATACATCGAGTTTTCAAGTCATGGTAGCTCATGTATAAATAGAAATACATTTCATTTATCAGCCTAAATGAAAAGTAATCCATCTTCACTTCGACTGAATTTTGTTTAAATACTTCTTACCCTCGGAGCTGCTGTCAGTAGCGAGAACAGTCTTAACCATTGTTTGGTGTTGGGTATCAACCAATTCTGTAGCTACAGGTAATCAAACAAACATGCACTTATAAATAAATCATTGGATCATTTTTATGGATACAACTATTGATGAGTAGCTTAAATGTGAAATTTACCTATTAACTGATACATGTTTGTATATCAAAGTCAGATTTCGATGTTGCAATAAATTATATACTTCGGCTCAATGCGAATGAACGTAACGGGATACTATTCTTAGAAAAGAGTAGTTCTAGTTACATTCCAATGTCTTGACATCAATTTAACTGACTTAAGATACTACAATGGTTAAGTTTCAATGCATCCCGAACTGCAATTTGTTTATTTCCCAGCTCATGTCTCAATAAACATGAGCCTCGGGCTAATATGACAGTCTTCAGCCCAATAACAAGGTCAATATGAAAGCAATTACTCATTGACATTATGCGTGTAGTAATCACTGGCCCTTCATCGCTGTGAGTTCACATGCCATTGTGAGAAACTTACGGAAGGACATTGCTTTTACCAGGTTTACGCCTGGGGTCTTCCTCCGACTGGAAAAGTCGGTATACGACCCTAGCAGTTACTGTGACGTTAATCCAAGTGAAAACAATCGTCATTGACAATAATTTCACAAAGTATTCATTTTTATTTGCTTGCAAAAATAGATTTAGCAGTTTTACCTCGATGCAGAAAGCGATGAAGTCTAAGATCAACGATTGGTTCCTTTTCCAATTTATTACCTGCAACCAGATTGTTCAAAAGCGATATTTAGTCAATGTAATGCAATCTTTAGTATTCAGCATTTAGATAAACACATAAAAAGTTGAAACATTTCTTCTATCTTCAATTTTCCAAATTTAACGCTTGTTTCAGCAGTATTTCATTGACATATCGGCAGGCAACTAACCTAACAAGGGTTCCGGATTCTGTTCAAATGTCAACTTTATCCTCAGTGAGTACAGTCATGTTACTGTCAACAGCCCAACTAGATTCGGTTTTAAGTGGCGGTGGAGGACGAACAGCCTTAGACATAATCGGGTTCCACATCCAAAATTTGAACACTCGAAGTATGTAGAGCTTATTGCTCTCTCGTATGATCGTATGAATTACGAAAGTGGACGGGCGTAAACAAATTAGTACATATGTCGTTTCATATTGGTTCAGCCAAGGTCAGGGGTTGATAGGATTATCTGTTCATAACAACAGTAGGAAGTTAATTTATTACACCCGTGTGTGGGATATCCTAAGTACTATTAATCCACATTGCTATTGACTGTTTCTTCAAGTAAAGTAACATCATTGTCTTAGGGGTTTCTGTCAGTTGCACAATCTGTCTTAATTACCTTTCGATGTTGGAGGCCCTTTCTGTCTTGTGGTTTTCGTTTTACATAACTACTTACTATCCTGACTGCCAACATAGACCACATTAATTTAATGGACCAATGCCGTAGTACCAAAATATGGCTGTCCTATCAAAGCAAATATCGACCTTGTTTTGGTTCCATTATTTAACATTTCATAATTTGAGCAATAGTTCTGGCCAATTATTGTGCATAATGGTTTGTCTATTATGGTTGTCAATGCTTAAATCTGTTAATATGGGTTCACACACTTACTTGAAACGTGATTGTTATCTGCATAAACCTTTTTCACGTTCGTTGAATGTAAGTCACAATTACTATCTGTGGAGTAGTTTCGGTCATCTGAAAGCATGATTTAAAGTTGACATATTTTTTAAAGATACAAAATTCGTTATGGTATATGCTTGACCATAACGAATTATACACTTTTTGTGTGATACAATGTATGTCGAAATGTAGGTGTTTTTAGAGATAAACGCTAAGGCCGCTGAGATTACAGACATGAATGAATCAGCTATAAGATATTATCTTATCCATATTCTGAAACAGTAGTTACTGAGTGTACACGTATTATGTTACGAAAAAGCATATTCAAACACATTCAGTAGACTGACACGTGCCTTGTATTTATTTATACATCAATCTGATTAAAATCATATCCTCAAACCCGCTACGCTATGAGGATCTGAAGACGACCTATAGAAGGTCATCTCAGTTGACCTTTTCCACTAGCCAATCAGCGCATTACTTTCATAATTCTGAAAGTGATCTGATTCTATTTTTAACCGCAGTAAAACACAATATTTGCAATGTGTACACTACGGTAGCGCTATGCACTGACCTGTGTTATTCTGTTCGGGGCATTATGGGTATTTGCAGGAACTACTTACAAAATGGAAGTTATAAACAATAACATAGCGTGACGTCACCGTATGGTACTCATTGGAGCCAAGCGTACTTCAACATTGCTTTTCGTTGAATAATTAGTGTTATTGACAAAAGCACAAGAATATAACTGGTATAACGTATTCATTTTACATAACTAAACACATTTTGTTAATAACATACAACCGATATGGTTGTTTGACATTTTTAATCCTTCCGCGGAACTATACTTTTAGCGTATGTATAACTATCTAAATGTAAATAGTAATCAGTTTTATGTATAGAGGTTAGACAAACGTAGTGACGTCACGCTATGTATAGAACGCAATATTTGACTTGTAGATATCACGAACACCTATTCTTACGCAACTAAATGTAATGATAGCGCCCATGTGACATGCGTGTTTATTAAATTTTCTATATAACTATGGCAGAATCGATCAGGATTACTAAAACAAGAGGGCCATGATGGCCCTATAAATGCTCACCAGGAGAAAAGGTCATTTGGAGATTAAAATTGTTGAAGTTTTCTATACAAGTCCAAGTAAGATCAAGTGACCCATCTGGGCCGTTTTTTATCCCATGGCCATTATATGAACAGATTTAAAAGAGGTCTATTAGACAAAGCTAGATACCAAATATCTTAGCTCTAGGCCTTGTGGTTTCGGAGAAGAATATATTTTAAAATTTTCCTATATAAAATAAAATTAAAACCCAGGGCAGGGCTAATTTTGACCCCGGGGCCATAATTTGAACAAGCTTGGTAGAGGTCCACTAGACAATGCCACATACAAAATCTCTAAGCTCTAGGCCTTGCAGTTTCGGAGATTTTTTTAATTTTCCTATATAAGTCTATATAAATCAAGTGACCCCCGGGGCGGGGCCAATTTTGACCCTAGGGCAAAAATTTGAACAAACTTGGTAGAGGTCCACTAGACAATGCTACATACCAAATATCTTAGCTCTAGGCCTTGTGGTTTCGGAGAAGAAGATTTTTTAAATTTTCCTATATAAGTCTATATAAATCAAGTGACCCCCGGGGAGGGGCCAATTTTGACCCTAGGGTAATAATTTGAACAAACTTGGTAGAGGTCCACAAGACAATGCTACATACCAAATATCTTAGCCTTAGGCCTTGTGGTTTCGGAGAAGAAGATTTTTTTAAATTTTCCTATATAAAATAGAATAAACCCCAGGGCAGGGCCAATTTTGACGCTAGGGCAATAATTTGAACAAACTTGGTAGAGGTCCACTAGATAATGCTACATACCAAATATCTTAGCTCTAGGCCCTGTGGTTTTGGAGAAGAAGATTTTTTAATTTTCCTATATAAGTCCATATAAATCAAGTGACCCCCGGGGCGGGGCCAATTTTGACCCTAGGGCAATAATTTGAACAAACTTGGTAGAGTTCCATTAGACAATGCTACATACCAAATATCTTAGCTCTAGGCCCTGTGGTTTCGGACAAGAAGATTTTTTAAGTTTTTTCTATTTGTTGCCATAGCAACCAGAGTTTTATTTTTGAACAACTTTGAAAGGGGACCACCCAAGGATCATTCCAGCATAGTTTGGTTGCAATGGGCATAGCGGTGTAGGAGGAGATGTTGTTTTAAGTAATCATGAACGCCACGTAACGACGCACGACGCACGATGGACGCAGGGCGATCACAAAAGCTCACCCTGAGCACATTCGTGCTCTGGTGAGCTAAAAATAAAAAAGTGGTTGCAGACAAATATGTTACACGTAATTTAATGTTTACTAACGTTTAAATAACATCGTCAGGTAGAAAAATCATTCGGCCAAAGTACGAAACGAGTTCAATCTGACTAAAGTATTCGATCTTCCTTACGGCAAGATCTGATGACGGCCTATACCAGTTTCTATTTTCAAAAGTCGGAATTTCCATGATCACTATTTATATCTGTTTATAATTCAGCCAATCGTATAACTCGTTTCATCGGTACTTTGGCCGAATGAAAGTTTCTACCTGACGATGTTATTTAAACGTTAGTAAACATTATATTACGTATAACATATTAGTCTGCAACCACTTTTTTATTTTTTTAGTAATCCTGATCGATTCGGCCATAGTAGTATAGAAAATTTAATAAACACGCATGTCACATGGGCGCTATCATTACATTCAGTTGCGTAAGAATAGGTGTTCGTGATAACTACAAGTCAAATATTGCTTTTTACTGCGGTTAAAAATAGAATCAGATCACTTTCATATATATTTTACATATAAATTGTATCCTATTTATAGATAAAAATATGGTTTTTCTAATTTATTTATAAAATTTATAAAAATGGTATTCCAAATCAATTTCAATGTAAAATGTACGGAATCCGGTTAGTGCCATATTGAATATCGTATCCTTAGGGCGAGACACGAGAATCGTGCGAAACATCAAGCGAGGCACGAGAATCGGGCGAAACATCAAGCGAGGCACGATATTGTCACACGAGATCTCGCACTGTCGCAGTATCCCACACCACGAGATTTCGCGCTAGAATATCGTGCCTCGTTTGATGTTTCGCCCGATTCTCGTGTCTCTTTTTGATGTCTCGTGGTAAAATATCGTGCCTCGCGTCGTGCCTGGTTCGATTCTCGTGTCTCGCGTTCAAATGTTGATACACGAGATGCGAAGCGAGACACGAAGCGAGGCACGAGATACCGGCGAGATGCGAAGTGACACACGATATTTTATCTTAAAATATCGCCCGATTCTCGTGAATCGCAGTACATGTTCAAAACACGAAGCGAGACGCAAGAATACGTCGAAACATCAAGCGAGGCACGATATTTTACCATGAGGTATCGCGCAAATATCGCCCGAATCTCGTGTGTCGCGTCTACCGGTGTTCCATTATATTTTATCACTCTGTTCAGTGTTCAACCTTAGTCGATTAGACGGTGTTAAAGTAATTTTCATTACATATGAGAGGTCTGGATGTTGAAAGAGGAGCCGACAGGCTTGCCAGTCGGTTGGGTCACACCTTGTATTTCTCACTTTGTGCTCATTCAATTCCTTCCTTATCATATCTAACTCATTCCGGAGAACTGTCATAAAGCAGAATCTCAGACACTGTCTCGATAAAATATAATTTGTATAGACTTTTATATCAACTAAAAATACGGTACCATAGATTACCATTTCAAATTCACAGAAAGACCGAGCACGACATCGCAAGTTCCTCTTTATATTCTGTATACAAAGAAACATTACTTGTAGGTATCATAATGTATTGGTAAATTTATAGGTGGGACAGGGTCTATGTACAGATCCAGTACCATCAGTACCTGGATTTCTTGATATGTGAAACCGGCATCAAAATAATCTCGGATAAATGCATCAGTGGCAGCCCTGTTTACAAAATAAAATCTAAATACAACGAACGGTTAGAGTGATAAAATAATAGTACACCGGTAGACACGTCACGCGAGATTCGGGCGACATTTGCGCGATATTTCGTGGTAAACTATCGTGCCTCGCTTGATGTTACGCCGGATTCTCGCGTCTCGCTACGTGTTTTGTGGTTTGAACATGTACTGCGATACACGAGAATCGGGCGATATTTGAAGATAAAATATCGTGTACCGCTTCGCATCTTGCACGATATTCAATATGGCACTAACCGGATTCCGTACTAAGGTCGTCTCGCTAAATGCTACGTAAGGATTATGCGACGGTAATACAAACGCGTTAAACACCGAAGTAAATACTCAGGTTTTCAAACGAATATTGTTTTTTTTTTCATAGTTAGGTTACTTGTAAACCATTATGGAATGGATTGCAAAGAGCATCAACTATCTCACAGTTGCAAAAGGTGTTGCATTTTTACAAGTGTTTTGTTTGATAGCGGTAGCTTTATATGTCGGAATAGGGATCCCAGATTTAGTGGAACCTGTCAGATATTCCAAGACGTGTCTATCAACTTCAGATGGAAGTTCCAAATGTGATCGGACGGAAATAAGCTTAAATTCCTATGTCAGAGAGGTAAGTGGGTCGATTGATTTTACTTTTACTTCTTGTAAATAAATATTAGTTTAGTCATCAAACTAACGCTGAAGGCTGATAGTCTTGAAAGCAAGCTATTTCATTTTTCGAACCCAGAAGTTCGTTCGTCTTTGCTTTTAGAAATTAAATTAAATTCTCACTAAGCGATCGATTTAACATTGCTATAGGACAACCAACCGACCCTATTTTGGAGCCTGCTCTCAAGTTTTAGCGAAACACGGAGTACAAAAATATTTGGCGACGAATCGTACATCGAAAACGCGGAAGACTCACAGATCTAGCTCACACTCTTATAACATAGCTAAAGTCCAGATAAACATAGTCAGGACGGACGAACATACACGTATCGAATCAACTGTTTTATGACGACTATGACGGCAAAAATCATCCATAAGGGTATCTCTATAACCTTGGAGTTATATGGACGAAAGAAAAAATCTGAATAACAAAATTTTCAGGATAAGAAAATCCCGAATATTTACTTTTTTATTCTTTGAAGTTCAGTAAACATGGAAAACATAATTGTTTGATACATTTATTCTGTTTAAAGTAATGGAGTAGCAAATATTAATGTATGTGTTTTGAAATCAGGTTTTGGAAAACAGGTACGAGGATATCGTGACGAAGGAAAAGCAAATCCGAGACAAGTACTTCAAAACACAATTAGAGACTGCCAGGCCATCAGCAAATACAGGCGGAAAAGTACATATGAAACCGATGGCAAAATTGGTCGGAAAAAGACAATCCAAAAGTATGAGTCTTTATAACAAGAGGGCCAAGATGGCCCTATATCGCTCACATGACAATCACTGTTCACTCATTAAAACATTGTTTTGAACCGGTGACCTAGTTTTTTACCCCAGACGACCTATGTTCGAATTTGTCTTACATATCATTAAGACAAACAGTCTGACTAGGTTTGGTGAAGATATGATCAAAATTTGACATCTACAGTGTTAATAAGGTTTTCCTAAGATTTGACCTTGTGACCTTGTGACCCATATTTAAACTTGTCCTTAATATCATTATGACAAACAATCTGACAAGGTTTGGCCAAGATCCAATCAAAACCATGACATTTAGAGCTTTTACAAGATTTTTACCTAAGATTTGACCTTGTGACCCAGTTTTTGAACCCGGCTGGCCCATGTTCATCCTCGACCCACATATCATTGAGGCAAATATTTTGACAAGGTTTGGTGAAGATCCAATTAAAACTGTGACATCTACAGTGTTAACAAAGTTTTCCTAAGATTTGACCTGGTGACCTAGTTATTAATCCCAGATGACTCATATTTATACTTGATCGTTATATCATTAAAACAAACGATTTGACAAAGTTTGGTGAAGATCCAATAATAACTGTGAAATCTACAGTGTTAACATGGTTTTACATAAGATTTGACCTAGCGACCTAGTTTTTGACCCAAGATGACCCATGTTCAAACTCGTCCAAGATATTATGAAGACAAACATTCTGACAAGGTTTCATGATCATCCAATCAAAACATTGACTTCTAGAGTGTTCACAAGGTTTTCCAGCAATTTGCCCTAGTGACCTAATTTTACTACAGAAATTACCCATTTTCAAACTTGACCTACATATTATTAAAATAAACATTCTGACAAAGTTTCATGAAGATAAATTCAAAACAGTGATTTCTAAAGTGTTCACAAGGTTTTCCCTTATTTGGCCCTGGTGACCTAGTTTTTGACCCCAAATGGCCCAATATCGAACTCGTCCGAGATTTTGTTGATATTAACGTTCTGAATCAGTTTTGCTATAATTGAGCCAAAAATGTGGCCCCTAGTGTGGTCACAACATAAAGTTTGACGACGCACGACGCCGGACGCCGGACGGAGAGTGATCCTAATAGCTGACTATGTCACTTTGTGACATGTGAGCTAAAAATAACAGTATTTAGAACTAAGAAATCAGATATTGTATTTTAGTGGTATCTTTTTTATGATAGATACACACAAAAAACAGAAATGAAGTCGCGTGGCAAGAATGACTACTTGACTTACTAACTAAACAGTTTTTACTCAAATTGTGCAATGATACACTACAAGCATAAAACAATATAAAACAGTATGGTATATATAAATATAGATGCCATAAAAAGAGTTTCAAATAATATCATTTTTTTATTTCAACAATTGTTATTAGTTTATAACTTAGCTTTATTAAAACACAATGTTTATTTGTTAATACAATTAATAGAAGTTTATCGTAACTTTAAGCTTTCTCAACATTTAATGTTTACTAGAAGTATGGGGAAATCCCCATTGATATTTAGAAACAGACTATAAATTCTTAAGGCGTGTTTATTTACACACACTCATTGATAAAATTTACTTAATCGTGATTGGTCAAACCGAAATCAATATCAACATGCTATCTATGCATGATTGTTTACGTAACCTTATTTTTATGAATTTAGACGAATAAAGCAGTAAATAATGTAGAATGCAAAATGTTCGGTACTGTAAAGCTATATTTACATATTAAAGGTGACAATTTTACTAATACGCACTTGTTTGTTTACTAGTTACCCTAGATATTTAAAAGTACAATGTCATGTAGTTTACGAATTATTTTGAAAATTTTGTAAGAGTTTTTGTCCATTTTGAAAAAAACATTAAGTCCTGTAGATATTGCACAGTGTCCTATCTTTTTCTTTATCAAATTAGATTGATATCGACTTGTTATTGTTGTTTTTTTCAACTTTTTTACAATAAGTTCAATATAAATGGGTCTTCCTTTTTCTTTAATCTTTGGCTACTTCATATTTGGTACACTATATCATAGGATTGTCATAGCTTTTGAAAATCTTACGATATTAAAATCAATTTGTATCTTGGAAACCAATAAGAAGTATAAGCGCCATTTTGAAATAATAATTTTGGGGTGTACAGTGTAATTCATGACACACTGGGTGACATTTTGGGATAAGAACACGGTCTAAATGAAGAAATGATCTATGAAAATCAATCCAAAAATAAATGAACATGATAAGAGTTGTTATATTGGACAAGCCGATGCAAAATGTCACAATTAAAGCCCCATTAGATTTTTGGGTGATAAAATTAAAGTTGGTCTTATTTTACCAAGAAAGATGTCTTATCAGTGAAATTGACTTTAACTTTCAATAAAAACATTCTGAAATTTTCTTTTTAATCATGAAGTACATATAGAAATGTAGCATAGTATTTTTTTCAATGATATTGCAAAAAATAAGAAAAGGCATCTGACAACATTTGTATGTGATGTGGCTAAAGAAAGGCATTATGTAAATGTTGTTTTAGAGCAAATGAAATACATTTCTTATATTTTACAATCATTTTATCCATTGTTCTGTATTACTAAATTCAAAAAGCTAATGGACCTTTTAGTTAGTCGATCAGAATCGTTATACGCTCATACTGTATGCTAATTTTACAGGTACAGACAGTACAAGAATGACCCCAGTTGACACATGGCATATAGAAATGGAGTTAGAACGTGGATTTGTTCGCAATGGTGCAAGACCTTACAATGGTCGCTTGGTTGTTCCTGTAAATGGATCGTACTTTGTGTATTCATTTGTAGAATTCTATGAGCCTTGTTTATATCAAAGTGGGATTCCGAATGTCGAGGATAAGACGAGCCCTATTAAACACGCACTGTACAGATATAGCGTGTCGGACGACAATAACATAGAAGTCGTGTCAAGTGCACAGCCCCACAGAATTTGTAAAGGCAATACTGAAAATGTCTACAGCAGCCACATTTCTACAGTTTTGGAACTGTATGCTGGTGACGAGTTGTCAGTACAAGTTAGTAATATAACGTTACTGGAATACACAAAAGATAACTACTTTGGATTGCGTCTGATTTAAAGAAGATAAAAATCGATACATGCATCTTTAACGATAATTTCTAAACTATTTACTGCTTTAGGGATTTTTTAGTTTAATTATACAAAATACAATTTTTATTTCTTTCCTAAATATCTACAGTTTTACAATATGCCTTTCTAAAATCTGACGTGTAATAAGTTATATCATCAGAAATATATTATACATACACGTATAATGTATTATGTATATTCTGCATTTAAGTAAATCAGTTCTACAAAAATTCTAACTTTTCACTGTTATTAAGCATGTACATGTTTTAGCATAGACGCTTCATTCTAAGAACTAAGAGCGGTATAGACCAAAACATTACTTCACAGTGCATCCTCATTTAATCTCAATCACTCTAAAATAGTATTTTCACTAGAATCACCCAATGACACTATGTGTAGGCTAAACATTGTACATACAAAAGACTTCAGAATTGCGTGTTCATAATTGGACAACGTAATAGTTCTATCAATTTAGCCTTTTGAAGGATACCCATGGTAACACAAATGCAGTATTTGACGATTAATTAATAATTACACAGCTCTTACCTGTTTTGTCTTCGTTTTGTTCATTAAGTTTATCAGCAAAGTAGTTTTGGTCTTGGCAAAAATCTGGCTCAATAATTTCTACAACATGTTTATGGGATGATTTCATTAACACTTGTAAGAATTTGGTGTACCATTCGGTCGGACTAAGTCTACATGGTATGCGATCTAAAATCATCATTGTGGCTGCAATAGGTCCTTTGTTTCTAAAGTGACACGTTATGTATTCCGCATCATAGTGGTCAATAATTTCTTCTTGTACGAGACTGGATAATATCTCCATTGGATCTATCTGGTATTGTATTGTTGGTGTAAATATTTGCAGAATAGTTTGTAGATATCGAAGCTTAGTGTCTCGATGTTCACCTGTCAGTAATCTTGCTAAGTATGGGTAACCTGAAGAATGCAATCATTTGTATAAACGGTAACATTTCGTTATTACGAGCATCGATATCACGAGTACACGGCTTATCTCGAGGAGATCTTGAAGTCCCGCCCTTTTTTTTCTTAGTTGTATATATTTATTATGAATGTCCATGTTTATTACGAACATTGTTGTCTCGAGTACAAATCAGAGTGCCTTGACATATTTTAAGCATTATCATACTTAATTACCTTGATTATCGCAAGGAGTGTCATTTCGGCTACCGTTCGCACCTTCGTATCGGTTGAACGCCGTGTTTTACATAAAATGAACTCATTCCTTTCAAGTGATGGTAAGTAGTCACTGCAGTGAGTTAATTTAGCATTCCTTTACAATAACCAAACCTCACCATTGATATATCCAATCACAGTTTGTCTAACTGTATGATAAAGAAGGTTTATACCATCAGTTCAAAAGAATTGGAAAATAATTTTAGACAATCCATTTATCATTGAAATTAACGATTATAAGAATTTTTTTTCTTACTAATTCTACATGAGGTTGGGTAAAAAATCTAAAGCCAAAAAAATATGTTTACATCTTTTTCCTTTATTACTAGTACATGCAGTTTGTTTTTATATTCTGTTTTTCGTCAGCCGCGAAGGTAAACGTTTGGTACAGAAATGCATGTATATACAATTCATAATGTTACTAAGCAATTAGACTTTCGCTAAACAACACAAACAGTATATTAACTCACCGGCTCTTCGTAAACTATGTACAAAATGTATAAAAGAGTTCGATGATGCAACATTATCTAGTAACATTCCAACAGCCTTTATAGGGTCACCTTCATTCACTTCTAGAATTGTATTTCTGTTACCTGTGAAATACAAACCCAAATTAACAAGCATTTAATTTTGGTAAATTAGGGTCATCAAGTAAACTAATTGGTATTTTTAGCAATACGTTTGTCAAAGCTGATAAAGAAATGCCTCTTTCATAATTCAGACAGTCAATTTAAGAAAAGGGAGAAGAGTCAGCGATAACAATACATTTAATGAAATCGTGTTGTTTAATACTAATAAAGAATTATGTACAATTGAATGGGATTGGTTTCACAATACAATATGGGAAGGAAAATGGAACAAACATTTTGATATCAGGAGAAAGTACGTTGAAATGTTTTTTTTTCTCTCTTAGGTCGTCTGCAGACACGCTGTCGGCACTTTCAATCTGTCCTCCCTAGCTCACCAGGAGTTTCAGCTCAGATGCTGATATCAACATCGTTCGAGTTGAAGCCATAGTTAGTATGGTATATATGTACATACATTTTGGTGAACAGGCATTTTATTGATTTAATACGTACTAGAAAGGCTTAAACTATTTTTTGTTTCTGGTTACATGCTGATTGAAATAGGGTAGGTACGCCAGGAAGCTCTTAGAGACACGTGGAAGGGTAAAAAATATGAGAAAGTGGATTTTCCATCCCTCGGGCTAATACAAAGTTGAAGGAAACAAATATTGTTTAAGCATAAATAAACTCCTGTTTACCAAATGATAGCGACAATGGTACAAGATAATCTATCACAGAAACCACGTCTAGTAATTGTACTATTTCATTTCGGCATTTCCTTATACGCACACGTATTTGGTCATTGCGAGATGTCGAATTTGATTCGTTTTCTGAAACTTAAAATGTAAATAAACAGATAATCGTCAGAGATTTTATAAAACATATAATATTGAGGCTTGTTGGTAATACGTATATGCACGAACGTCAAATTATACTTTAGGAAAGGCTTATGAATGATAGTCATTAAATCTTTTACATGTAAATAAATACCTGTATGTTGTATTTCATTTTTGTATTATTGTATTGTCAAAATCAGCAATTTGAATGTGTCAATCTCACAATATCAATAAAAATCATCATTACCAATGCCCTGTTGTTCTTTTAGTATACATAATAGATAAACATTATCATTCGCTTTTATGGTTTTCAAATGTCCTTCAACTTCCACTAAAAGAAGCTAAAATATAAAGTATCAATTGTTATCTTGACTCGCACATTGATTAAGTGTGTTGTCCTCGACATCCGAAGGCTTGTGCCTATCTCCTGGAAACTTGCACATCCCTCTGTCATACTCAACACCTAAGGTTCAGAAGAGACATACACATGTCCACATAATCGACGAAGTACTGCTTTGTTAACTGTATGCGGATAAGAAGTCCCTAATTTGATACTAAAATCAGAGCAACCATGAAACGCTCTATAGAGCACAATTTGAGAACATAGAAACATATAATTATAAGTATGAATCAAAATAAAATACAACCTTGATCAAAAGTTTCCTGGTGTCTTTTCTCTTTCTTGATAATAAAATCTGGTTCAATTATATTCACAATATGTTCCTGGCCATTGTCGTATAAAGCCTGTAATGTAATAGAGGGGCTGGACAAACATGCTTTAAAATGGAAAACAAATACAAAAATAACATGTAAAAATGCCCGACAACACAAATACAAAAGAGACTTGAATTCTGCTAAATCGTTGCGAATGCAAATAAGTAGTCCCATGTTGTCAGGTTTTGCATGAAGAGTCGTGTAATATTGTATTGATGGTTCGCATTCAAAAAACACTACACGTAGCAGGTGCAGACAAAATATAAACAACTAAATCATGCACGTTGTACAAACTTACTGAATACTGATTTCTACATATATAGAAATCACAACAAAACAGACGTAAGGTGAATTATAAAATGTTACATTCACAGTTGCGAAAAAAAACTAAAAATTTAATGACAAGCAACAACCATTGGGTATACGTACCGTAGATGAAAATGAAAGGATAGCTTTCACGAAACAATATGCATTGAACTGTGATAGGGTTTAGTACAACCAGCATGCATGGAGGCGATACAATGTACACATCAGGCATGTTATGTTTAGTTCGAGGCTCGATTGTATAGCAGAGCTCGTTGCTTGTTGACACTTCATGAAGTCCAATGGGGTAAAACGTTAATACACAACCAAAGGTAACACGAGGTTGAATAAGACTTACGCTTAACAGTTCAATGTACCATTCATTTGGAGGGAGATGCAGTCTTACTCGGTCAAGAAGCAACATTGCAGCAGCATGTGCACCTCGGTTGTCTTGCTCTGCCTGTATTATCTCTCTGTCAATTTCATCAATCACGTTGTTAGCATAGAGTCTAGGTATTAACTCATTTGGGGAAATAGCAGTTGCTATAGCTGGTAGAAATATATCTAAAAGTTTAGACTCATATTCTTGCATAGGTACTTTGTTTCTAAGCCTTTGAACCAGGTAATGGTAGCCTGCAAGAAACCATGCACTTTCCAGTAAAGTAAAACATGCAGAAAACTCAATCATTTGAATACCTTTTTATTTTTTTGTGTAAATATTATGCATTGTATATTCGTATGTTTTATTTCTTTCATTATTTCGACAAATTTAAGAGAAATTTTGCATTTTTAGTTGTGAGCTTCAATGTACGCATTTCTGATTTCAATAGATACTCGATACTGGGGAATTAATCTGTACAAAGTTGTGTAGTACAAACTACATTTGCAATTCCATCGCAAATGACTGATTATTTCTCCACAGGAAGTGATTACCTAGTGTAGGTATGCCTATGAAATTATGTGTTATTTTTTCAATCTACAGAAACGCAGAAAGTTCACTCTTTGAGTCTTGAAATAGCAACCTATAGAACAACACATCGTCGTTTTAGGACATTATATATATAGCTGATTGACTAGGCCTTAACATAAAGAACATGATATACTGGTCAATACAGACCTACCTTTAAATAATTGGTTTTTAAAATAAAATAAGGCTCGTTCCAAGAAACTAAAGACCCTCCACAAAAATCAGAAATACAACAGTATGCAAACAATAACTTCAAGATTTCGAATACAAGCACTTACCTCGCTCAGTAAGGGCGTCTACAAGTGCTTGCCATTTTCCTGGATCATTTGACATCATCAGGGCATCAATGAGACGATGATTGGCCCTTTCAGAACTCACGTCATACAACTTTTTAATACCAATAGCATTTTCTGAAAGAAAATAAAATCCTTTGCTGGCTAATTGAATCTAATGATTTATACATACATGTTTTGCGTATTTTCTGGTTAAGGGGTTGTATTTCACATAAAGACGTACATCATAATATTTAGCAGAAAAAAGTACAAAAACACCAACTAATTATTCTTACGAGAAATATTATTCGGAGGCCTGGTTGAGGTAAAATTTAGAAAAAATATGCTTTTTATGATATAATTCACATGATGTGAATTAACAATGAATTATTCAAGAAAACTGTGTTTGATTTGTACCTTATTAGGGGTGTTTGTTGGAATGCCTGAAATTTTGTGTACTTTTGACTTATATGATCAATTTTTATAATGTGTATTTAAAAAAGTAGCATAGATACCCTCTGTTTTCTTTTTATGTTGTTTAGTATTATACAATAATATTGTGTTGTTCCTTGAAATTAAAAAAAAAAATATGCCATTGAAAATATGGGTGTTTTATCTTCAATCATATGTTGGATCGTCTCCCGTTTTAGAGGGAGTTTGGTAATAAGATCTTTTCTTTTCAAAACTTCCAAACTGAGGTAAAATTGGACGTATTATTTAAACAATATTTGTACTCTATTCCAATCAATAATGTGTGTAGAAACATGTTGTTAATTAAGAAATGCGGTTGCACGAGCACTTTTTAAAAAATACATGTTTTTTATGATCCACACGAAATGGTCTTATAGGGGGGAGGGAGTGAAACTATTGGACATAACTCGCAAACGACCATGGGGACCTGTTTTGGTAAAGGATTAATCTATGTACGTGAAAAGTTTTGAAAAATGTCTGCCCGTTAGAGTTTATTGTGACATACGTCTTTAATAAATCCGGATGTTACGACCTAACTGTGTTTTTTTTTCAATACTAGTTTAGCTCAGTTGTTCACCGGCTAAACTCATTTGATTAAACTTACTCGGCGATAAATTGCATATGATAAAAAAAACATTTTCCCAACTTTTTGTGACAGGGGACACCATATTATGTGCAAAGCCTATAGTGTCCCTCTTGTGACTTATTTCCAATCGACAGACAACAGTCAAATTAAGGTCCATTGTAAAATGCAGCTGAAAACACAATTAATGTAAGTCATGCTTAAATAGCATAGTTGAAAATACAAATGTATTAGACACAAAATACTAAATTTTGACCAAATAAATATAACCGTAACATATTAACTTTAAATAGGCATTTGTCACTTAATTGGCATAGCGCCGGGACACAAATAGAATTACAAGGTAACATTTTACATGTACACCGGACGTTGTTACGGGAAAAGCCCGTCTCAGAACGGTCCTACGGGACTATACGTGTACTTTCGTTTTCAAATAATAGATTCTGAGCCTTACAACATGAAGTCCAAGAGATATCAATTAAGTTTTTTACGAACCTGTTGAAATGACGTGGGGAACCAATAATTGAACTATAGTTGGCTCCCTGATCACTCTTGCTATCTCCATTCTCATCTCCATTACCCGTTCCACCATGTTTAGTTCTTAGTGAAATTCAGGTGTACACAAAAATTATACCATATAATTATGTGATAGGATACAACATAATCTGTCAGTGATACAATTTTTCAAAAGATATCCGGATTTGAAAAAAAAATCATCCATAGAGCTACTGCGGTATAAAATGCATTATGGGTACACCAGAGACATTATTAGTAAATTTTTTATCTATGCCTCAGTGGTTACACAAAATCTACGTAATGTCGATACAAGCTTAGACTTGATGATTCAAACGTCCTTTTTAGGAAACTTGATCCGATTTACGTATCATAATTCCTGTTTAACAGTTTGAATCACTGTCTTCACAACGTTATCATAAATTTCAGTATCATTACTATCATATGACATATATACTGAAGTGTTCATGTATAGAGCTATAAATAGAATTTCGGAAAACCTTGACGTATGTAGGACGTTTTTGTTTGTTTGCAATAAACCAGGTTTGGTTTCCAACTGGTTAATCAAACTGCCCGTTTGTTCAGTAAAACTGGTTTGATACGAAGAAAGGTTTTGCCAATTGTTTTTCGAACCGGATTGTCAAACCTTCCAAACTACACCCGGAGGCGGTTTGGTCGGTTTGATGCGTCCGAAATTACATGCAGTTGAGCGCGGGAAAGTGGTTGATCATGTTGTCTGTGATATGTTGAAAAGTATGATACTTTTGTGAAAATAGCCGGTTTAGGTTGTAGGTTTGGTTACACATTGGACAGTAAAGTAAAACTGGTTTCGATTAAAAGTGGATGGTAAACAAACGGGCAGTTTGAAGAAGCATTTTAAACTCCATGGCGACGGATAAGATATTTACTATGTTCTTAGTATATTAACAGGAACTCATGATAAGGAACAAAAATAACCAAAAAAAAGAATGAAGTTATTCGTTATTCCCTGACTATAGTCTTCGAATTTAGTCCCCGACCTAAGACCGAGTACACCAAAATGGCCATCGGTCCAGTAATATGAAAAGGTCAGTGGTCCGACAGTCCAGTAATTTTTTCAGTGAAATATTTTAATCACTCTCGAAAATATGTTTTCTAGCTAATTGTTTGATCGTTTCTGGTTGCCTCTGGACGCTAAATATAGTGAGACCGCTCTTTTTGATCCACTAAAAGTTCATTTGGTCTTGTGAAGTTAGCCTTTTCACTAGACCGAATGTCCAGCGCTTAAACACGTTTTTCATGAGACTTAAACGTGTTAACTAGACAGATTAAGAAAAATATTGCCTTGCAGTGGAAATCATGGTCACGTACACATCGCTAAGTCATGTTAATCAAGTCCTGTAACTGCAAGTGTTGACACTCGATCAGTAAAATAACTAGGAAAACTAGTAACTACGGTACATGAACCAGAAATGTGTAGACTATTTAGGATGTCATATTTGGAAATTTGGTTGATATTCTTTCATCTTCAGAATTCTATTGGATGATTCTGAGGAAACTTCCTTCCACAGGGTGAAATCTACAAGCATAGAAAAATTAAGACCACGCCAACTATATAGCAAGTCTGCATTTGTTTAATGTGTACTTCTTGTGGTTGTGAAATTTGTAAAGTAAAAATGTACGAAAATGTACTTTTATGCAGTCGAAATAAAGTTACAAACAGTTCTTGACAAACAGTTTACATTTTATTTGAATTAATATACAGTAGATATTACTGAATCCGTACACAGTGTCATTTATTTAGCTGACCTAATATCAACATTAAAATGCGTGACCTAATTGGACTGCTATGTTGGTATGAGATATGTTGGTGTGAGACATACTGGTTGCCGGGACCAGCATTGGATCATTTTATTTCAGCCAATGATATTTAATATTTAGAATGTCACACATGAATTGCTTGTATATGATAGTGACACAATGGTGAGTTGATGTCTGTCTTGAATTGCTCCTGTTGACATGTAATTGATACAGGAAGAGGACAGTAAATATGTCAACCAAAACAGCTCATGGCTCACATGGTTTTGAAGTCACTTTCTAGATCAAACCATCTTTAAAACTTTCACTTATACATTGTCATAAGCTCTTAGAAATCAAAGAACAACTCTATATGATTTGTATTCTTTTAATTGTATCTAGCAAAACATGAATAATGTAAGGAGTAATGCAATTCATCAATATGTTTTAAATTGATACCAACAACAAAATGAATGCAATACCGAAGTATGAATAACACAGTAATCCACTGAACTTGACAGTTACTGATTAACTGATGTTGTGGTATATCAGTATATATGACTATTAAAATTAACACTATATAACCTGAGTCATGTTTCAAATATTTCTTATGTCAGCAAAAATATTACCAAAAGAATAATTATTATCAATGAGATGGAGTTTTATAATATTTAAATATATATATACACACATACAGTCAAACCTGTGGACAAAGCCATCCTTGGTAAAGACAAAATGTGACCTTTATTGACAGGTGGTCATTATTCCAAATAAACAATGGCAGTTTTAAAAGAATTGCCTTTATTCACGGGACGGCCTTTATTCAGAAATGGCTGCTAACACAGGTTTGACTTTACATTGTATCTCGAAATTATAATCGTAAATATTTTAAGAAGTCTAGCAGAAACATCCATGGCTTAACTATACATCATATTCACTAGAATAATATTTCTAAATCTTATTTTTCTAAGTAAGTAACAAAATTTTTAAATGTTTAAAAAAAGATATTCTTACATAATTAAGAATGCCAAATTATTTTACGGTTTTCAAAGCAAAGAACACAAAGTAATAAGAATCAACACTCATACATGTATATTAAACTTTTTTTTTAATATAATCATGATGCAACCTCTCCAGAGCGACCCTCTCTTGAGCAACAACCTCCCTTCAACAACAGCATGATTTTTCCCACTGTAATGTTTAACTATTAATTTAACCTCTCTAGAGCAAAAAACCTCTCAACAACAACATAACTTTGCTACTCCCAAAGGGTGTTGCTTTGGAGAGGCTGCACTGTACCTGCTAGATTGTTCATGTTACACGAAACGAAAAAGTAACAGGAAAAATCAACTAGTAATAGTATTCGTAAACAAACATTAAATACCAGTACATAATAAGATGTGGTTATGTTGAATTTGTCATGGAAGTAAAAAAAAGGTTGAACAAAACGTTCACAAAACAAAAATTATACAACTATTTAACATATTACACAGTTACACCAAAATATAAAATTAACAGACATTTTTGGGGGGAAAACATTTAATAGACAAAAAAAAAATTTGAGTCTTGGAAAAGAGCACTAAAACTGATCTATTTTTGGTCAGAGAAAATTAAGGAATTTGTATTTTATACATGTACTAATGAAATCAAAGAATGTCTTACAGAAGAATAACTACCTACAGTAAAACTTCATACAGCAACCACCTCAATAGCAAGGCCATAAGGATAACTACTATATCAGACTGGTTTTCAAAATATCTACAAAATAATACCTCTGACTGATTTTCAATATATCCTCAAAATTACATTCTAGACTAGTTTTCAATTAATCCTCATAATTATATCTCAGACTGGTTTTCAACATATCTTCAATATTAAATTACAGACTGGTCCTTGATATGGTCACAACTTTGAGATGTAATTGAGAATTTAAAGGTAGTAAATTTAAGTGTGATCTTTTTAACAAAATGAATAAAGTCATGAGTTCAGGGGAATCAAATACTAAGCTATTCATCTGGTCCCTTTCTTAAAAAGTTTCAGGGCTCGACACTAACACTGGTCCGTTGGTCCGAGACCAGTGGTTTTTGTGCAGGACCATTAACTCATGGAATTTGAATGGTCCGATGGACCACTGAAAATTCTAGGAGTATCAATATTTTACTGTAAATAAACAAATAACATATTAATAAGCAGAAGGACCGCCTGAAATTCTGTTGAACCAGCAGGTTTCAAAAGCCGGTGGTCCTTTGGGCCACCATGGAAAATAAGTTAGTGTCGAGCCCTGAAAACATTACACTATCTAACTTGCAACACAAATATGACACAGACATTAATGTATACATAGCATCTAATTTCACAATTGGTTCGTTCTTCAAAAACTATCCAGGATACTGGGTTGTCCGCAATTTTGAGGTGTCCGTAAGGTGGGGTTTTACTGTAATCTATCCTGACATATATTTAATTATTATGCTAGAGTTCAGTTGCTTACTATCATAAAACCATTTCACAATAATGATAACATTGTTACTTCTTCAATTCTTTATTGTTATCTGATAATGTAGCCTAAATATTTGTGCACATCAATTAAGTCTAGGAACAGTCAAACCTGCACACAAAGGCCATCTTCCAGAAAGACAAAATGTGGCCTTTATTTACAGGGTGGCCTTTATTCACAGGGTGGCCTTTATTCACAGGATGGCCTTTATTCACAGGATGGCCTTTATTCACAGGGTGGCCTTTATTCACAGGGTGACCTTTATTCACAGGGTGGCCTTTATTCACAGGGTGGCCTTTATTCACAGGGTGGCCTTTATTCACAGGGTGGCCTTTATTCACAGGGTGACCTTTATTCACAGGGTGGCCTTTATTCACAGGGTGGCAACTAGCACCGATTTGACTGTTTATCACTAAGATTACACTCTTAAGATTCTTTTTTTAAGTCATTAGTTTTGAAAATAAACGGGGGAGTTAGGAAATGATCATTTCATGATAAATAAGGGATATGACTAGGAAGGTGTACGCAGTTTACCATTTAGAATATCAGTCTGATTTTTGTCGCCCTCTGAAATCGTCCATCAGATTTTGAGCACCCAGGTAAGAACTAACCAGATATCCAGGTTTATAGGGAATTATCCTGAAAGAAATTAATGATACCAAATAGTTTTAATATTCTTAATACAGTAAACCTGCGAAATAAAGGCCAACCTTGGGAAAGACATAATATGGCCTTTAATAACACGTAAACTTTAATGGGAGGTCATTTTGTACAAAATAGTCAATGACCGTTTTTGAAAGAATGGTCTCTATTCAGAGGGTGGCCCTTTATTCAGAGGGTGGCCCTTTATCCCGAGGTGGCTGCTAACACAGGTTTGACTGTTGATACAATATTCCTGGATAATCTCAATCTGACAGATCCGGGGTCATTTCCCCCCCCCCGCTAGCCCATGACCCCCCCCCCCCCCTTTATAACAACAGTATTGCATTATGAATCTTGGCCGTTTTTTAGGGATCTTTGTTACAAGAAACCCACTTAGGATAGTTTTTAGAGGAGACAAAATACAACATATATCGCAACTCTTATTTTTTATTACCCAGGATCTTCCATGACCCTTAAAGTTGAAGAAGTCACCAAAGTCCCTGGCTGTCGGTGTGACTTTAAACTTCAGTGAAAAAAAAACCCTTGAAATTAACCCTTAACCACCATGACTGTTCATACAAGGTTTAACCCTAGTTTAAGTGTTGTGCACAAATATTTACTGTGACAATGGATGATTCAAGTACACATGATGTATTATTATTCAATCAACAGTTATACTTAATATTCACTTCCACTGATAGACATTGAGCATTTGGCATACAACAGGAAGAAATAATTTTTGGAATGAACAGCAACATGTTTGAATCAAATCTACACTGGGTACATGATACACATTTAATGCGCAACAATGTATGACACACAGGGGTTGTAATATTCCGAACTATTCCGGAAATCAGGTTTAAAACGTGCCAGAGCCACTTTAGAGATCAACATTAATTTCTGACATTCTAGGAAATTTTCGGCATATGAACTACCGGTACAATATTGTTAATATTATGCTGTTTCTATTGATATTCTAGCAGGTCAGATCAATTTAATGAATGTCAGCAAACGTTTTAAAACAGCAAAATGTAGCAATACATTTCAACCCCAAGACATATTGACCCCATACGTATTAAAAATTAACCCCGGCTAATTTTTCAGGAATAAGAATCTTGCCTTGTTACCACCCCCGAGTCACACAAGCAGTCAAGTTTCATACAAAACACGTCTTCACTTAAATCTTAAGGCAATAGTAAGTCACACGTTTCCTTGGTTACAAAAATCAGACTGACCACGTACATGAAACACAAAAAGCTTTAACATGACAAGACATGACTCAATTGTATTCTGGTATCCATGATACTAAATTGGCAAAAAACATATTACCAATTTATAAACATTTCAAAAGAGAATTGATTTTTAGAAAGAATCACATAAACGCCATTTTCAAGTTCAACAATTTTTCAGTTATATACGGCGGACAATTCACCTAACCAGTTTCCCTGGACTGTTTTCTAACCAGTACTAACTTACCCTTCCACACAAGGAACTGGCAACTTCTCCATGCTGAGGAAAATCAACATTGTTGTCAAATTTTCATGGAAAGGTATGACCTGTTGTGAGTTGGAATTGAACACGGCTGGCCAGGTTTCAAATCCAGCACTTTAACCACTACACCACGGCCCAAATAATTATCATCTATTAACAGTAGTAAATGTCAAAATTCAAGCAAATTTATAAAATAATAAAGTCAAGAATTACACTTTGAAATATTTATCAACATTCAACTGTTACATAAATTTCATGGATGCCAGAATATTACCCTAACAAAGTTATATACGAAATATAAATAATTGGCTCTAGAATCTAAGATAAATCACAGTCGCCTCCCTTTATTCCGATTTTAATTGTCTCCCTTTAAAATCATCCATACAGTGACTAATGCACATATGTTCACTTATAATATGTAAACACTTTGTAGGCAGAACACTGAAATAAACAAAATTAATCAAAAAATAACATGAAGCAGTTTGGTAAATTGTTTTCATAAATTGGCTGGGATATTCACCAACCCAATTAGCTCAATTGGTAAAGCATCTGACTTGCAATCAAGAGGTCGCCAGTTCGAGCACTAGTCCCTCACTTGTGTGAGTTAAAATCCCATCCAGTACCAAATTTAACAACAGAGGAAGCTGTCCAGCTAGCTTATGAAAGACTGTGCTTCTGCTTGAGGTATTCCGCCCGTCATTAAAGTTGGAAAGTTGCAAAATGACCTCTGCTATTGGTGCCATGTTTAACCCCAAGGGAAAAGACACCTCATTATGTAATAAAAAATAGTCCGAGTATGGTGATATGGATTCAAGAAAAGGTGAAAAAATGGTCAGTCCAATCCAAGGGGAGGAATTCTATATTCATAATTTGTCATTAATCAAAGAGTTACTTACCCTTTCAGTGCAAAGAACACGTATAAAATCCTAGGCATCGCAAGCATTGCTTGGTTACATAACACAGCATCAACAATCTTGCTGACTGCATAGGTTGGTTCCAATATTGGCAACAGAAAAGGAAATCTACAGTAACAATAGAAAGCAACAGTTGAAAGAGTGTTATAAAAATTCACTTTTAGAGTAATTGCAGCTAATTAATAAATAATGTCTTACAGAGTACCGTAATAGTAGCTAAATCATAGATAATCAGTATGTGCCATTTCAATCTATTTTTGTACTAAAACGTCTTGAAATATGATTTCTTTTTGTACACTTAGCACATTGCAATATCAATTTATCATGTACACAGTAAAGGGATCAGATACGATTCAGAAAAGGGGTCAGCAAAGAGATCAGAAAATAGGTCAGAATAAGGATCAGATAATTGGTCAGAAAAGGGGATAAGAGAAGGGATGCAAACCTTGTTTTAGCTCCTTCAAACATTCCAGTATTAATGAAGAATGGACAAACAACAGTTGTATGAATGCCATCCATCTTCAGGTACTCGAGTTCGAATCTCAATGACTCATCAAAGCCGACAGCTGCAAATTTGCTCGCACAATAGTCAGCTAGTCCAGTCACACCGACCAGTCCAGCAGAACTTGCGATGTTCACAATATGTCCATGATTCTTCTCCATCATATCAGGTAAAAAGGCTTTCACAGTCTGTAAAAGATCAATACAAGATTAATGAAATCTGAATGCAGCCAAATCTGTAAGCAAAGGCCACCCCTTTGGGAGAGACAAAATATGGCCTTTATTGACAGGTGGTCTTTATTTGAAGGTCATTTTGATCTAAATAATCTATGACATTTTTTTAAAAGAATGATTTTCATTTACAGGGTGGACTTTATTTAGAGGTAGTCAGTAACACAGGTTTGATTTAAAATGCTTTTGACAGGAAATATTAGACTCAAACAGTAATGATGAAACACAAGCTTTTTAAACAACAGTTTACACCATTTTATAGATGCAAAAAAATATTCAATGATTTTGATTTAAGAGCAGAAATGTTAAACAAAATAGACTGGGTCAAATATCTCACATTTTAAACAATATGAAATAGATAGACTATGCTATGCAATAAAATAACTTTTATGATATATTATATATATTTGAAATGCATTATAATCACAAAAAACCAAATTGTGATCAAGACTCATTCCCTGATGTAAGCAGAGATAATTGATACAAAAATTGGTGGCTATAAACAAGAAGAGTGATTTGGAAGCACACCTGTGCACCTGACTTAAGAAAAGTCTTGTCCTGAAAACTACTGAGCCAAGTACTGTGTCTAGAAAATCACTGGAAAGATGGCGAAGGGAGTATCAGAGCTTTACTCCGGGCACGATAAAAAAAAACAGGAAAAATAAGAGTATTAAAGATACAAATGCTCAGTTCTCCTGTATCTTCTGTCCCCTCTTTCTGGGGCGGCCCTGAAATGACCATAGCTGTCAAAAGGGCCTTTTAACAACAGAAAAGAAAACTTAGAAAATCAATTGAAACAAAAAATATAAACAAAAAGATCCAATTATAATATTACCCAGAAATGTGCCATTGTGTTTACTTCCATGGTCTTTTGTATCATGTTATCAGAACATTGTAGAAACTTCTTGCCAGTGACAATACCAGCATTATTGATAAGTATATCAATCTTTCCTACATCTTCCTTCACCTGGAGTACAAGTAACAACAGCCATTTCATATGAATTTATTCATAGTAATTCTAGAAACTGTCCAGCTAGCTTTACTGTATACAAAAGGTCGGATCAATTCAAACACATTGTCAGTACATGTATATCATGCAATTTTTCAAATAACACCATGTACATGTACCATATAGCGTTTGTATGAGATATATCTTACCTTTTATTTACACCAATGTTAAAAAAAAGACATCAAAACTTACATAAAATCTTTAAAATTAATTAAGATTTTTACAAGATATACCAATTAACATGTAGGCTGCAGAGCAATCAAAACGAAAACATACAAAATTCAAAGTATGTCTTTAATTGAATTCTGAATACTTGCTGATTTTACTTGACCATTATGAGGCCAGTATATTGTATCACCAGTCCCATACCCCTATAAGTAAGGTACAACAAGTGGCCAGGAATACACAGCCCTACTCTGAGTTATAAATAAACACATTGTACAAAACATTACCTTCTTAGCAACTTGATAAATCTCCTCTCTGTCACATAGGTTGATTGTGTAGGTGTATACACTAGCACCTAATTGTTTACATTTAGATAATGTCTCCAGATTCCCAGCCTCGTTAACATCCCATAAAACTAGTCGACATTTCAACTTTGCAAAACGAGTGGCCATAAGCCTTCCGATGCCACTTCCTGAGATAAAAAATGTATAATTATATCACCTGTCACAATTAGGAAAAGTAGAATAAATTGGTATTTAGTGATCATTAACATCATTATATTAAAGTCTTCACGAATAATCTTCAAGGACCGAAAAGTTTGGTCTTGTTAAGGCACAAATGTTAACATCTACCAAATGAAATTATCAGACTGAATGTTAACCAGTTTCTGCATGATCAGAATTTTGTTTCTACATTGAACATTTATCAAAATTATCATAATAAACCGAAACTTTATATTATTAATAAATTACTTGTAAAATATAAGTTTTGGGACTTGATTATGTACTTAAGTCAATTATTTATCGGCTCAAAATTAAACTGGCCGATTAGTCTGTTGAACTGTCAGTTGTTACCGGACTTGCAGTGATTTAGGTTGGTTTGTTCTTCAGACTGGTGGACAAATTCATGGACTGAATTATGACCATTATGGCTTTAATGTGTATGCAATCAAGTACTTAATTTTTCTGCACAATATTTCTTTGATAGTGTTAGGGATCATGAAAGATAGACCATTAATTGAAAGCAGCTTGTAAAATATTTCGGATAAAAAGGTAACCAACTGGTAAGTATTAATTCAGGGACTTGATATGTAAGGTTCCAGAATGCATCTGTCTAACCTATTAAGATTGTTTGTGACTGCGAGACACTTTTTAATTTGGCCCCGTCCCACACAGAGGATGGCCCTTCCGAACTTGTTATTAAAATTGGCCAACCCAAAAACTGATTAGTAAGGCTATGCCATGGTTATGCTAGTAAAAAAAAAACGTAAAACAAAAAATACTTAAGTGACTAAAATCTTTGAAGTAATAAAATACAAATGTTCTCACCTGCGCCAGTGATCAGAACAGTTTCACCACTTATATCCTTGGCTAACATACTAACTGGAAGAACAGCTCTTAGAATGGCCATCAACCAGTGGTAGACAACCATAATAAGCAAGGAAACGATTCCTTTAATCATTGTTAATGTAGTTTCGGCCATTTTGATGAAAAATTATGTCACCGACTTAACACACGTTGAACTGCTTACCCGAGTGGATAAAACAAAGTATAATACGCAGTGTAATGAACAGTTGAAAGATACTTTGGACTTTGAACTCGCGTGTTATCAAGTTTCAAAGTGAAAGTAGAAATTTTGACACTACTAACAATTTTAAATGTGAACTAATACAACACAGATTGCTCGGTAAAGATAAGTTAGTACATCGAAAATTCAATTTATTATTGATGTCTTGAACTTTTAAAAGTATCAGTAACAGCTCATGGTACAGCGAAATAACTTTAAACCGGATCATAAAGTAGAACAAACCGGTAATGACAACTCTTATCACCAAGTGGACTAACGGTAAAAACAGAAGGATTTCGATTCAATTCTGTAACGTTCTTGATAAATACGACCTGCACGAGATTCGCACCAAATTTATAACGAACTCTCAAAAAAGCTTAATATAACCCGATGCAACTTTTAGTTACGTCAAATAGTTGTAGACGACACTCTATTTTAATACGTATACGATTATCGAGGAAGTTGCATCTACCTCTGAATACAATTATCTGGTTACGTTAATAAAGTGAGCATTCTCTAATAATACCTTTTAGATAAAAATATACACTTTGAATATATGTTTGTTTTGTCATACCTAACCAGTGGCAGATAAGAATATATCTACTTTAAGCATGTATTTTCTACACATAAATAATAACATAAATGAATAATTAATTAGATAGCTCAAATTCAAAATGAGAATGATCTTTGTTTTCTCTTTTTTGCTCGTTGTCTCTTTTTTAATGCACGGATTGTATCCCTTATATATATAAACATATATACTGCGTATACAGGTATTTTCCTTGCAAACATTTTTTACCAGAAATGCATGGAATTGAATCCGTGAAATTGAAATATCTACTTAATTTATCCATTCTATATCGGAATTAAACCATAAAATAATAAAAATACAAGCTATTAATTTCCATGGATGATTATTGTAGTTTTTTAATGATGATATAACAACACGTACACACCTGCCAAAAGGTCCCACTTATATCAGGCCAGCCTTTACCAACCCTGAACCAGGCCCCCAACCGGCCCGACCAGACCCCTTCCAGCCCCTTTACTATCTCCTACCAGCAATCCTTACCAGCCCCACTCCTACCAGGACCTTAAAGTCTTAATTATTTTATCTCTCCGTATCCCGGGACATTATTAATGGGTCTATACACTCCAGATCCTTTACGAAGGCATTTCACACCTCACCCCTGGCCATAAAACACAAAATAGCATATACCTATTTAAAGTAGAAACTCAGTATTTACTTCTTAATTCGATCTATTTCTACCATACTCTCAAAAATAAGTACAGTACGTCTAACCTGTGACAACAAACACCGTCCGTGAAACAACGGAAATTAGCCTACAACAGACAAAAATCGTTCTTTACTGAATAAATGTATAAAGCGGACACGCGCCAACCGCGGACACCAATTTGAAATCGCCAAATTATTTCTGAAACAAGCTACATATGTGAACATTCACTTGAACTTTCTAGGAGTGGTATTGACGCACGAATCACTGGATTTAGTACTTATGAGCCGATTTTCAATTAACCTGGATTAATTCATTTAATCAGGTATGTAATATAGAATCCCTAGCTGGTTTAATTTATTCAAATACAATTTTAGAAATTAACTATTATATACATCGATGATATTGAACTGAGGGTCATTTTAAATGTAGAGAAACACATAATTTTACGATAATCCAAAGGATTTTACTGATTATAATTAGAATAAATTCCCTAAATACAACCCTTAGATTTACTTAGGTTGCTACTACAAAATAAGTATGTATCTTAAGTAAGATGCCTTCATGGCCAAGAGGTGTAAGGTACTCCATACCAGTATTTGTTAGCTAGCTGTGTGTCCGCTGGGCTCAAGTCTCATCACTCAAGACACATGTTGAGGTACTTAAACCATTTCAGCCTCTTAAACCGTAAACTTCCGGTTCTTTCGTCTATGGGTTAAAACATAGATAATCTGTACAAAACCGGACTTAAAGTCAGCAATGAAAATAAATAAATAAATAAATTGTTTTTGCACAACAATGATATAAAAATGATTATTCAAATTCTATCTTTTGATGCCTTTGTACAGACAGTCAATGGTAGGGGGTCAGTTTATAGCCGATGTTGCAGTGCACCAAATTAAGGCTTTGTACACATAAGTCAACGGGAACCAGTTTATTTATAGCCCCTGGTTTGTAGTTGTTTCCCCTGAAAATTGATCAGCTACCGATACAATCGGAACTCCTCGACGTTTGTCTAAACTCTAAAGAGAAGTGCGTATTTCTCAGTTACGGAAATGCTCGAATAGTTACGGTCGCTACCGATGAGATCGTGTTGGGCATAGATATCATCGCCACATCAAATGTCTAATTCCCATAATAGTTATCAAATTACAAAATGTATCAGTGGGGAAGAATATCGGTTCATTTGTTTTTGTGATGTAAAAATCAATACCTCAAAAATCTGTACAGTACACATGTTTTGACCATATCAAATACTGGTACCGGGCCATCATTCGGATAAAAAAAGAGAGCCCAGTCCATGCCCTCGAAGAAGCAACCGTTCTACTGCTAGAGGAACGGTTATTTCGTATCATTATGGCACGTACATTTATATGTTTATTGTGTTTATTGCTTTTTAATTGGATTAAGAGTGAAGAAGGGATATGTCATGCTGAAACCGAATATATTAATGCCATTGGTGATACAACCTCAATCATCGGAGGAGCTTTCGATCACATCACAAACGTACGCCTTTTTATATGTTTAATTTCTTTTATCTATACTTTTCATCTCATCAACATACTAATTCTTTGATATTTCATTTATATACTAATTCTCAATACATTATAATATAATCAGTCTATAATCAATTCTAAAACTTACAAAAATTCTCGAAATGCAGGGTAATCTTTTATCTCAGTCTCATGTTACCTATCCGTACATAATAATCTAGTTTTGCACAAACAATCGACATCTTTGATCTGTCAGTTGCTGACGGTACTGTGCATTATTCTAAAAACTGAAGTTTCAGTGTTTGAAAGTGTCTTCAGTTCTGCAAAACTATCGTGGAAGGAAAAGTAGTTCCATATGTTGTTAAACTCGGTTTGGCACCAGGGTTTTTTCTCTGTATTTTGGGAATATGACCCATACCCTTGGGATTGGGAATTTTCGCGGTGTTTTAATCAAAATTGGGAAAAAATGCATAACTACAATTTTTGCAATGTTCAATTTATTCTACTTATTTACATATAAAACAGTAGCAGAATAAGGTATTTACTACCAATAGTGATGTTAATGAACTTATAAAATTGGGGGGGGGGGGGATTGGGAATTTTTGTCTGTGAATTGGGAAAAAAAGATACTATTTTCCATTGGGAATATGACCGAATTTCGGCTATAAAATCGCCCCAAAAAATCCCTGGGCACGAAGCGACGTCGCTGCGTTGTAATTCCAGCTGTAATGTGTCACGGATGGCTATCGTCTCGCATACAATAACATAATATTATTTAAATGGCATCTTTAAATGTTAGACGGAAGTCCTCTTTTCTTTTTTTCCAAGAATACGTCCGCTAGTCTGGTTCCCGTCGTAGTATTTTAATTAGCCCTAACGAAGTAACAAGGGGCAGGCAATCCAGACTATACGTCCGCTTGCTCTCGGTATAGACCGTTTTAAAATAATTCTACCCCAATTTGCTGGAATTTGGAAGAGTGCACGAGGGATCTCGTAAATAATTTAGATTGGTTTCACTCTGGAGTTTTCTCTCTGCATGCTTTTATTTACATATCATAGAGGAGTAAAAATTGATTACGATTACTATCATTTAACGAGTTTTTTACGACGTTACGGCTGAAACGACTTATATAGATCTACATGGAATTTGAAAATAAACAGAAAAGTTGTACATTTGTAGTTTTCATTACTACTAGTACACGGACCGACAGCATAAATCCTGGTAATGTCACGCGATGTGACACCTAATATTTAGACATTGAGTACTATACGTGTGCACATGGTTCACGCTCCCGTTGAATACTGGCTGTTCACAGACCTTTAAATTGGTGCACTTCAACGTAAGATGAACCAGTATTACAGTGTACAGTGTCAGCTTTCACGGCTTATCAGTTAGCTTATCGGAAAAAGTTTAATAGCGTACGTATTACTGCGGGCTTATAAGCGCCAAACACGATGATTAAGATAATTAATTAATCATAGGTCATTCTAATTTTACAATGTTACTTCGACATGATCCGAAATGAAATCCTAGTAAATTAAAACAGTCGCAGAATCCAATAAATTTTGATTAATTAAGTCTTTATATTACGTGTTGGTTACGTATATTATGTTAAGATATAAAGCTATTATGACGTTGAATAAAACTTGATACAAGTTTACGAACTATAAATACCATAAATAAACATTTGATGGACATATCTTTAGTTTATCTATGTCTAAGTCGATAATTAATCGTAATAAATTAGTCAATGATTTGTTGAATTATGACTGGTCACGCAGAAAATTGTATTTTGTCCGAACAAAATACGTGTAGATGTTGTAATTTATCACAAACGTATAAAACTACAGTAATTAATAAAAGCCAGTATATAAGCTCAGAAATCAATGGCAATGGTGATAGAACATAACAATAATAATAATCAGCTTTGCTGACTACAAACTATTTTTCAACCAGGGTCCGAGTTAGGTTAAAGACCTTTAGATTGATCTCCACGCAAGCTCTAATCTCATATTCGTCTTTTGATGTTTCAAAGGTATCATAGTAAAACGATAATTATCAACCATACTTTATTCAATTTGCAAAGTTGATCTGAATAAATATTCAAACTTCCGAGTATGGTGTCTTTTTAAAACAAAATAAATGTACTTTGAGAATAGAACTGGAGCCGTATTCCAGTAGCATCTTAAGTTAAATCTTAAGATGCTACTGGAATACGGCTCCTGAAATTTGAGCTCGGAGACTGTTCTTAAAACCATTACTGTTTTATAACCACGGGGCCCGGGCTTTGACACACACGAAGTTTGAAAATATATTTTAACAATGTTAATTTTGTGGCATCTACTCCAAAATATTTTTTATTATTATTATTATTATTCAGTTCACTAACAATGACAGATGTAGAAATGTTCCATCTGAGGAAACACGACCGGACAATGATCAGCTTCATCCTAATGTTGTTATTGTGTTACCAAGGTAACGATATACTCGTTAGTGAAATATATTAATTAATTTACTAAATTAATAATATTTCTTAAAATGTTCAATAGTTAATTTATCAATATTGTATGCAAACGATACAAACTTCAACAAACAGAATTCTATTACTTTCCTCCGCGAATTGAAGTCATTTAAATTATTCAATCAGTGAACACGTACGTATTACCTTAATCAATATTTCACGTGCACTAACAATGCTTTTAAACGTGAGGTTTTAAATGTACTCGTATATACAATCAAACCTGCGAACAAAGGTCACCATCGGAAAAGACTAATTAATTATGTCCTTTATTGACAGGTGGTCTTTATTTGGAGGTCAGTTTGTTCTAAAAACCAATGACCGTTTTTAAAAGAATGGCCTTTATTCAAAGCTAGGGTGACCTTTTGGAGGTGGCCGCTCTCACAGGTTTGGCTGTTTATTAGTAAATACACGATATTCGTGTGAATGTTTCCGTCAACTGAGAACAAATAAAAAATCAAGCAATAGAAAATAATATTACAGTATGAATAGTTAAAATAGAAATATAATAAACTGTGTTTTGATTTATTCCCTAGTACCACAGACACTGGCGACGTTAGCCACGCCTACTTTACGACGGGATACATTAAAAGCACATTACATTTTGTGGATACGTCTATCGTCATATTACTTGGAACTGGATATATCAGATCGCTGTCTGTTGCACGTACGTATGTTTTATCACAGAACCTTGAAATATTGTCCATATTTCACCACGAGGCTCCCAAAACATAGTATATTATATTCGTTATCTTTGTCTCATTTATGTACATGTACAAGCATAAAATTTTACATAGAATAAAATAGTTCAAATGTACATCACCATTCAACATTGAATTATAAGAGACATTTGGCACTTAAAATACTCATAAAAGCACCATAATAACTACAATATCACATTGCTAATTTTAAGCATTTAATGAGCCTCGTTTGTATACCGGTCTAATATTTTAAGGTCCTCTGGTTTTATAAATTTGTGAAAAAACGAGCCCGGCATTAGGAAAATCCTCTTCAAAAAGGGCTCCTAATTAAATGTTAAAACATTTACATCCATAAAGCACCACAACTAAACGGGTCGACTTCTGTGGCATTTTTTATTATTAAAGGTACAATGTAGTTATGAATTAAATTATGGTGCTTTATATAATACATGTATAAGAATTATTGCAATTTTTACACTACTGGTCCGTAACTTCTGCCTATGATATTATATACTCATACCAGTAGATATTGTTTGATATATATTTCCAGTCACGAAATATTATGCTATTGCGTAATGTCATATAAATCGAGGCGAATCGAGCTTAATGCATTATCTGATAAACAACAATGTACATGTATATCGATCAAAAAGGAAGACGAATACAACATGCAGATAAAAAATAACGATTTATAATTATGGTTGATGAAACCTGATTCTATTTATAGATTGGGAAATTCCGATGCATGTATTTCCATAATTATCATGTTACATAATTGGATATGACATTTATTTTACACGATGGATGAGGCTTTAACCCAATCATAATGTGTTTATTTATAGATCATAATTATAATAATTTTCGTTACAGCTGTTCAACTATCTCAATTCAAGTTAATTGTGTTAGAAATTATCAGTTGTTATATCAACGGTGTATTCGGATCGACATCTACATCAAGTTCTACAGGACCGTCATCTACATCAATTTCTACAGGATCGACATCTACATCAAGTTCTACAGGACCGTCATCTACATCAAGTTCTACAGGACCGTCATCAACATCAAGTTCTCCAGAACTGTCATCAACAACCAGTTCTTCAGGACCGTCATCACCAACAAGTTCATCAGGAATGACATCTACATTAAGTTCTTCAGGAACTGCATCTTTGCCAAGTTCTTCAGGAATGACATCTACATCAAGTTCTTCAGGAACTGCATCTTTACCAAGTTCTTCAGGAATGACATCTACATCAAGTTCATCAGGAACTGCATCTTTGCCAAGTTCTTCAGGAATGACATCTATATCAAGTTTTTCAGGAACTGCATCTTTGCCAAGTTCTTCAGGAATGACATCTACATCAAGCTCTTCAGGAACAGCACCACCATTAAACATTGGAGATATACCAACTTTTAACACTGGTAACTGATTTATTTTAATCATAACCCAACTATGAAATAGTGGGGGAGTCACTTTGTCTGTCTGTCGGTATGTCTGTCCCGAATCTTGTCCGGGCTGTAACTTCGTCATTCGAATGAGGATTTATAGACAGATATATATGTCGCGTGCAAAACCCATGGCTGTAGCTCCAAGGTCAATGTCATACTTAAGAGTTCAAAGATCATAATTTTGGTCTTTTTGGCGTGTCCACTCTATAATATCGTCATTCATCAGAGGATTTTGAAATGAGTTACCACAAATATTAACCATCAATAGACGATCTGTCGCGCGCAACAAGGTCAAGGTCAAACTTAGAGGTTAAAGTTAACTTTGTCATTTATTTATATGGATTTTGGAAATACTTGGCAGAAATGTTCACCGATTTGTGGGGATGATAGACCGAAGTCTGCACCTCAAAGGTCAAAGTCATACTTAAAGGTAAAACGTCTTGCCTTTTTCGTGTCCGCTCAGTAACGCTTTCCTACATGGATGGTTTCAGATATTCTTGGCTGAAAATTCCACTACCATGTGATAGTATGTCATGCGTAAGACCTGGGTAAAACTGCCTCTCAAAAGAAATCAATAGCTAAAGGCAATTCTAAAAAATCCTTCAGACATTCTGTGTCAAAAGCGGCCTGTGAGGGTGGTCCTCACTCCTGTGACAAAGCTCTAGTTAATTTATACTTGAAAAATACTTGTAGATAATCTACAATCTCGGGACAAGTTGCAACACGTGTTTAACTCAGTATGTGTTTAACCAACTAATCAATATAATTCAAATATCAACTACAATTGTATTTCTAATTGATAATAATATAATAAAAAATATACATGTATATAAGTTAATTTATATTTTAGATATTGACACGGACACTGACTTGGTGATTGGAGCATCAGTTGGCGTAGCTTGTGCAATTGTTGTTTCTGTTCTCGGGATTGTTGTTCTTGTAAAAGTGGTGTTTACCTCTTCCTCTGTCGGGGCTGCCAAAACAGTTGCGGTCGGTAATAGCGGAGCTGCGCATGGGTCACAAGTGAACAATACAGACAGGACCAGAAATACTCGATATAATCGACAAATGACCATGATATCAGTATAGATGATTTGAACTCGACACCAGCAATTTGGTTTAAAGTCGTGCATCACATATAACAAGCTTTTTTAAATGGTCAATTTCATTTGTACATGTTTATACAGTCAAACATGTGAACAACACTCACCATTAGGAAATACTAATACATCAGATGGGTTTCATTGACAGGTTGCCTATATTCAAAGGTAATTTTTGTTTTTAATATCAATGGCAGTTTTTTAAAAGAATGACCTTTTTCACAGGGTGGCTTTTACTCGGAGGTGGCCGCCAAAGCAGGTTTAACTGTATGTGTTATTTGAGTCCTTAGTGTGTTTGCGAAGAACACCATTTGTCGGAATGTACTGTGACAATGGGTCTATATCGACAGATCGAGTTAAGAGATCTTACTCATGTTATTGCTGTGAGTAAAATGGTTATTCACTTAAAATTAATGCTGCGCTACAACGCAAAATCAATACATGTATACAATTATGTATAAGGTGTATTTTAGGCAGTAAATAAAATTATGCATATTTTTCGTGGAGTAAATTCATATTTCATCCATCGACTTATTGTTCTTTGTATAAAATTATGACCTGTGTGGTCCGAAGTAAGACATATGGCATATCGACATGCTAATGGACAGGTCGTTTCATTTTACGTCTTCTGATTCAATGTCGATTAATTATGTACATGTTCTGAAACGATACTAAAAAAAGAACTGAATAAAAATGTCTTATATTTTTATGTCAAATTAGTTGATATGACAAGGTAAGTCAAGTGACGGCGGACTTCTCCTAACTTCCGGAACAAATCTAACCGAAAAACAATATTGGGTACAAACCATGAATACCTCTCAGAGCAGGATATACACATAAGATACACACTGGGAAGGGGACGGCGGGACGAAGACGTTTAAGTCCCATTAGCTTTTTGCTATAGAAAAATATATGCAAAAAACAAACACTTGCTGATATTATCCCAAGACAATTATCATCGACGAAATTAGCTGTTTTTCTTCTGAAAACACCATTTCAGAGTGATTTTTGCTTTTGTAAACTTGAAATATGTAGAGCGCGTGACGTCACTTTACAACGTGCGCATAACTTGACTGCGGGAAAACACAGCTGTTCTATAAATAGTATTTATTTCAATGATGTTGAAAAAAATACCATATTGGTTTTGAGAATCTTTTTTCTTGCTATAAAGTATTCGCGGGAGGAAAATACACAGGATTCCTCTGTTATAGAACAAACAGAAACTATTACGACCAATAAATGTATATGCTTATGGGACTTTAATAAAACATCGAGTACCGAATCACGCCCTGTTTGTGTCTTATATACTGACATATACCCACGTAAATCAGTCACGAAACCATTTCCCCCGACAAACACAACGATACAAACAGAAACAATTGAGAACCGTGAATAATTTCATTTACATTTGGAGTTTATCAAATCAAGCAAGCCGAGTCCTACATATCTGATCATATGTGACACGCCTTTGTGGCCGATTGGTTAAGGTCGCTGACATCTAATCACTGTAACTTCTCACTGATAGACGGTCGTGGGTGTGAGCCCTGCTACCGATCAAGTCTCTTTATGTGAGAAAGTAGGCAGTTGCTTACGAAGGCTGGGAGCCTAGTACTGGTTCTTCCCAGGAACCATGGTTCAATGAACTGTCCGCCTCATATGACTATGGCTGTTGAAAAGGGGCGTTAAACTCAAATAAAGACATTAATCATAATATATCTCATACAGGAAACTACAAGTTATTGGTTCACAAAGAACAAAAAGGACAAATGAAACGTCAGGTTCAGTCGAGACATAGTACATCTTTAAAAGTCCACAATCTGTTGATTGAGAACATTTTTGCATTTCTCCTATCATAAAGTGGTTTTGTTCTTGCGAAGCGGGAGCAATAATAGCAGGCTGTTGTGCGCACATAGACTCGGTAATTTGTTACTTAGTGGATTACCAACAAAAGCCAAAGAAACTGGAGGCATCAATTGACATCTTCAAGCATTTTGAGGATGAAGTTCAAATTGGACGGATTCCGAATCAGATTATGACGATGTTGATTAAAAAGTTACGATCACAAGGATAAATACAGTACAACCTCTGCAGAGCTACCCTCTCTTGAGTAACAACTTCCCTTCAATAACAGCATGATTTTTCCAACCCTACGATTTAACTATTAATTTAATCTCTCTCGAGCAACAACTTCTTAACAACAACATAATTTTACTACACACAAAGGGTGGTTGCTTTGGAGAGGTTGCACTGTATTATAACAAAGATAGCTATTATAATGTTGTCTGCAGACATCCGTACAGGAAAGTCAAATAAAAAGAAAGCGATCGACATACATATGGAATGAACACATATGATTCTGACCCATGCAACCCACCATACTTAAGGCACTAAAAAAGTCCTTTGGACTCTCTTTTCTCCTTAGATACGGTTCATTCCATAAAGTATGGATACAACTGAACTGTATTGAATGAAAAAATGTAGGTGTACTTTTTTGTACTACCGGTATTTCCTTCATAGCTTTACCCACGTCACGTACGCAGCAAAAATACGACGACCGGGATATTATTGTGATAATGTAAGACATAATTTATCCACTAATGACGGAAACTCCGATATAGTATCACAGTAAACATACCTCACTGAGTGAATTAATTTGAGACATCAGAGAAACTCGTACACAACGATAAAACAAAATTATACAGCAAAATTTGTGAATTTATATGACATAAATACATTGATAAAATACACAAATATGGATCAAATCCAACTTTGGGCATTGCGAACTGGAAAGGGGCCATGCGTTGAAAGGCCTGAACGTCGGTCACAGCAGAGTATATAGGGCCTAGGGCTGTTAATCATACCAGTTGTATTGAACAAGGGATGTAGCAAGGTTTACGTCTTTGTGTATATGTGATAAGTGTTCATTCAAGCAGTAGACCTGAGCATTATATCGTTGTTATATACTCATTATACATTATACATTCAAGTTTGTTACATTGTTATATTAATTTTGTAGAGATACCTTAGTGGGAAATAAAGCCAAGTCAGATTGCCCGTACGTTGCACAATTTCGAAAAATGAACCATATAAAAAGCCTTTTTCTCTAAGGTTTAATGTTGCATTAATAGCTAGCTTTAACGGTGGTCGGAGATCCAAGACATACACCCGGGTAGAACCACTGTCCTTCCTAGCATGACAGTTTCCTCATATTTGGAATTCAGTGAAGGCTGGGACTCGAACTCAAGCTAATGACATGGAACATTTCAGTAACTTCGCCAGTTTTATAGACAAAATTGTTCTGAAGTTATACATCGTACGTACAGTGTTTGGGTGGAATTTTGTACTTTTTCTCATCCCATTTTTGTTAGATTAATTCGAACATAATTTGTCACAAACGAGGGATCATAATTTATTACATTAATATTAGTATTAGTATCCAACATGACACTCCTCGAGATATTCAAATTAATAAACGCCTGAAAATAAGTCAAGAGGCCATGATTTGTGCTAGAAATATCTAGATAATGATCCTCGTAATGAAGATAGAAAATATCGTTAACAACTTATTGAGATAAGCCTAGAGCTCGTTATATGTTTATTTGGGTTTTATGCCTTTTTTTCAACAACCTTTCACTTATATATGGCGACCGATTCACCTGATAAGTTTTCCTGGACTGTATTCTTACGAGTACTAACTTACCCTTCTTTCAGTACTAACTTACCCTTCTTTCAGTACTAACTTACCCTTCTTTCAGTACTAACTTACCCTTCTTTCAGTACTAACTTACCCTTCTTTCAGTACTAACTTACCCTTCTTTCAGTACTAACTTACCCTTCTTTCAGTACTAACTTACCATTCTTTCAGTACTAACTTACCATTCTTTCAGTACTAACTTACCATTCTTTCAGTACTAACTTACCATTCTTTCAGTACTAACTTACCATTCTTTCAGTACTAACTTACCCTTCTTTCAGTACTAACTTACCCTTCTTTCAGTACTAACTTACCCTTCTTTCAGTACTAACTTACCCCTCTTTCAGTACTAACTTACCCTTCTTTCAGTACTAACTTACCCTTCTTTCAGTACTAACTTACAGTTCTTTCAGTACTAACTTACCCTTCTTTCAGTACTAACTTACCCTTCTTTCAGTACTAACTTACCCTTCTTTCAGTACTAACTTACCCTTCTTTCAGTACTAACTTACCCTTCTTTCAGTACTAACTTACCCTTCTTTCAGTACTAACTTACCCTTCTTTCAGTACTAACTTACCCTTCTTTCAGTACTAACTTACCATTCTTTCAGTACTAACTTACCCTTCTTTCAGTACTAACTTACCCTTCTTTCAGTACTAACTTACCATTCTTTCAGTACTAACTTACCCTTCTTTCAGTACTAACTTACCCTTCTTTCAGTACTAACTTACCCTTCTTTCAGTACTAACTTACCATTCTTTCAGTACTAACTTACCATTCTTTCAGTACTAACTTACCATTCTTTCAGTACTAACTTACCCTTCTTTCAGTACTAACTTACCCTTCTTTCAGTACTAACTTACCCTTCCACAAGGAACCGGCAACTTCTACACATGTGTCAAATGAGTGTTTTTAGAAGAAAAGGGGCTTGTTTCGTCGGTAATAATTATCTTGGGATTATATTCGCAATTGTTTGTTTTTTTGCATATATTGTTTAAAGCAAAAAGCTAATGGGGCTTTTAAATTAATAGTTAAATCGTGCAGTGGGAAAATCGTGCTGTTGTTGAAATGAGGATGTTGCTCTATAATAGAGGGTCGCTCTGGAGATGTTGTACTGAAGTACCTTTGAGGGACTGGAGGTTAATTTAACTTACAAGTATATGCTTCTCATTAACGAGCACCTTTGCTAGTTTAACAATAAATTAAAATATATTGATATTATTATTGTGGTTGTCTCATAAATCATCGTCAAATTACGAATAGTATCAGGCTGATGGTATATCACATTATTTGTACATGTAACTAAATCATTGTTTTTGTGATGTAAAAAAACGATACTTCAAATTCGTAGGTCAATACATTGTGTACTAGTAATTAAACGAGTAAGCGTTTGTACCAATCACTCAAAAGGGGGGAAGAAATTCATATACAATTGTCGCCCTTAACGACACACTTGCTGCGTTGAAAAGTTTTGCTGATTAGTTCTGCATTTTTTTATCACAATGATCCTTAATAAGAGTTTTGTTTTGTGTTTTTGCACATTTCTTTGTGGTAAAAGTGAAGAAGGAATCGTCAATTTTCGAGCTGAATTAGCCGAAGAAACAGTTGACATAGCAACGTATAAAGGTGGAATTTCTGCTCTCGTCACAAACGTATGTATTTATAAACAATGAACTGTATTTATAAACAATGTAATATGAAAAATATTTGTATACAACGCATGCTTTTATATTATAAATATATTAATATAAATGTACTATTCAAAATTAGTAATGATTACATGCAATATTGCTTCATAATTTTGATACTTCAGTACAACCTCTCTATAGCAACACCCGTATGAAGTAGAAAATTCATGTTGCTGTTGAAGAGAGGTTGCTGCTCAAGAGAGGGCCGCTCTTGAGAGGTTTTACTGTACCGTTGATTAGGTTTAACTAAAATTTGGTCTTTCAAGCATTTAACAAATTTTAAGTAGTTTATGTCGAGGTAGACTTCTAAAGCTGCTTCTTTTACAAAATATGTAAGCTTATTTTATTTTTCGGTATTACAAGTGAAATTGAATTATTCAACTTAAGTGAATTTCATTGAATGTTTGATTTATTGACAAAACACCGATTTGGTCGTCCCATAGTAAAAATAGGTTGCTATGGTAACGACGTTAGCATGCCATTTGTCATCCGGGCACTTTCGATATTTCCCTGAATTTACTTTACTTGTTCACAAAATGGGTAAGTTAAGTATAAAATTATGAATGTATTAGATACTAACTTATTTGAGAGGTTGAAGACGAACCTCTATTACAATGTAGTTATCAAGGAAATTATAACATGCTAAACTAAATGTTTTGCAATAGAAACGTAAAAGATGACGAATAACATTATCCTAGATAACAACATACGCATTCTTTGGTATTAATAGATAAGGTGTGATTCAGATAATATTCATGGGGCATTATATATATTATATTCCGCTCAGTATATATTGTGTTTGTGAAAAAAATCAATGCGTATTGAAAGTAGATACTATTTAATACTAGCTTTGACCGGTATTATCAGGATTCTATGGAATGCTGTTAGTGCCATGTGAAATGTCGTGCCTCGCTCCCCAAACGACATTGCAATTCAACATCGCTACATATCTTATCAAATTTGGCAACTCTGGGCACGACATTGTGAAGCGACATCGCGACATTTTAATGAATGTCATATCGAATTGTCGCCCGTCGTATCGCATTATCGCGATGTCGTATTGTGCGTCGTGTTGGGGGGGGGGGGGGGGGGTGACGCACGACATTTTCATGGCACTAACAGGATTCCGTAGTTATACACGTTTTAATTGCCATTATAGCTAAAGTTATCTAAGCCCACTAGCCCCCCCCCCCCCCCCCACACACACACACACTTCGGTGACCGCATCCGACGGCCCGGCGAGCGCACAAACTATTGTTACAATGAATATAATACGTTATCTTTTGGTACATAATTATGTACTAAAATTAACCATAAATTTCATCAAATTTGTCCTAAAAATGTTAAACTAGGATTTGTCACGCGGAAAATCTATTATGCATGTATAAAACAGAGTAAGGTATCGTTGACCAAAACACGAATCTGTTCTTAAATGTTCAATTTAATCTCTGGACACCTATCTAATTTCGTACATACAGGGTTAGATGCTACTCAATTCATTTGACAAGTCACGCTGTTTCTGAATGTAATCATATTTGGGTAATTACATATATCGCACTCTATTGGATGTAGAAGAGCTTTGTCATTTTTGTTTTTATTTGCACTTGTACAGTCAACACTTAGACATACATTTTATTCCCTAGAATTTATCGGACTAGACCCTAATATGTGCAAACTGTTACAATTTCTGAATGAAACAAATAAAAATGTTGCAATAATTCTATTTACTTTGCATTAAGTCTTTTAAATTCAGAAATGGACACAACATAATAATGATGTGCTTAAGATGTATGTATAATACCTATGAACAAAGGTTACACTTTGGAAAGACAATAACTAATCATTATTTATTCGGAGGTCATTTTGTTCTAAATATTCAATGGCAGTTTTTAAAAGAATCTTTATTCACATGTTGACCTAAATTCGGTGGTGGCCGCTAGCATGTGTTTTATGATTGTACTAAGTTTTTGAAAAAGCAGGACTCACCAACGATCCTTCTATGTTGTTGTCTTATTAATTCACAGTTTACAAATGAAGACAGTGGTAAATATATAAACTCTGGAGAATCACAGCACATCATTAGTTTGGTCAGTCACAGTAACTTTGGGGCATCAAATAGGTAACGTATGACCGTGGCAGTAATCCAGTGGTTTGTGCTTTGGACTTCTTACCCGAGGAACCGGGTTCTTTCGCTGCAACTCATTGCCTTTAAGGAAAATTTGACTAAAAAATGTCGATTTTTCTTCTATACGTGGAGGCGTTGCCGTCTGCTTGTGGAAGGAAGTTAAAAATACAGTCCGGGACATTAGTTTTGTGAACCGACCGCCGGATATAACTGAAAGTTGTTTATTAAACGGCATTAAATCCACAACGTATCTTCTGCACCCTTTATGATTTTTTTTAATTAACCTAATTATTTACATCAGCTTATACTATATTCCAAATAACAATCAATAGTGTATCTATTTCATTTAGATTTGATTTGAAAACGAGGCTTTTTCTGGAAACCATTACATTGTACAGTACAACCTCTCCAGGACGACCCTCTGTAGATATATTCAAACGTGTACAGTAAAACTCCTGCAAACCGGATTCAATGGAAACCGGAATTCGGACAGTTTTTCAAGACTCATTGTTTTTCGTAATTTAACAAAAACTTTCTGAAAACCGGAATTCTCAGCGTCTTGACCAAGTCCGGGGGTTCCGTTTTTTAGGGGTTTTTCGGTTTTAGACAACAGCTAAGTTATGAGATAAAACGACCTTCACTCGATCGAACTAGAACAATAAACTTGAACATTGATAAGTCCATGCTTGTAGTTAACAACATACCAGTATTTAATTGGCAAACATAAGTATAAAGACAATAGTATAACCAATTAAAAAAACGTGAAACATAAATAAACTTAATCGTTATTTTGTTTTACTTCCATGGCTGCAGAGACAATGATATAACTACATTGTAATTTGAAAAAAGGGAAATATAAATAAACTTAATCATCATTTTGTTTTACTTTCATGGCACCAGAGACAATGACTTAATAAACCAAGGCTACTTTACAATGGAGCACATGCAAGAGAAATTTGCTGACGCATTTATCTTCTTACTGCTTGGAACTGGATATTCTAGCGTACGATCCGTGGCAGGTAGGTATTTTATTCAAACATGTTTTACAACTCATCAATAACACGTCGCCCTAATTCCAGAATGTTGTAACTCCATTTTTTGAAAAAATGAGTTTTTGGTATTAAAATGTTCGTCTTTTCAAGCTCTATCTGGTGGTATGAGCAGCAACACTCTGGAACCCACCTATATTGAGATATTGCCAGGGTCAGATTGTTCTATGTCCATAAATTGCAACAAAATTCAAGTCCAGAGTGTTGTAACTTTTGAGCCAATAGCTTTCCAGGATATTGGTCACGTGATACCATCTTTTCAATATGGCGGAGTATTGAGAATGTGCTGAACAATTTTTGGAAGTTGATTTTGGCTTCTAGCGTGTAAGTGTTTTATTTAAAATGGTATATAATTATAGAAATATGAATAATTTGTTGAACTGTTCCAAACATTGAGTAGAAAAAACTGCTACACCTAATCGTTAAATAAATTCAGAGCAACAAAGTTAGTGATATGATTCGGATACGACAATGTTCGGATAAGCTGGTTGTCTAGTCCATCAATTAATGCCATCTTTCAGTGTATATGCAGTGCTAACCTTTTATAACTAAGTGATCGGTTGTCCTGATCGTTACCTACTGAATGCGATTATTCTGTATTTAATATTATAACAGAATATAGCATAAACCAGCGATAGCTGTTGCACTTTTGCTTTTGAGGAGACCAAATCACATCCGATCACACCTGTTGACATAGTTGCACTATGTGTTTCCAAAGGATCTCTTTTAAGACTATATTAGACAATAGGTAAAGTTTTCTGGCATAGTTACAAACTCGGTGCTAGGGGGCGTGAGTGTTGACAACTCATAAACAGACCCAATCAAACTGGGTATGGATTAAGTGTTGTTATACTGTCTGGTCCTTTGGGATCATGGAGTATACTCAATACTGGTATAATAGAGTTCCGGTGCCAGAGGGCATGAGTGGTGTTGCACATTCCATTACCACTCACAGACCTTATCTAACTGGGTCTGCTATTATATGTTTTGGTTACATTCTGTACTTCCAAAGGATCTCCTTTCATATCATATCGTTACATTTTCTGGTCCATTTGGATCATGGAGTATACTCAATGCTGGTATAATAGAGTTCAACTTAATCCGGTGCCAGGGGGGGGGGGCATGAGTGGTGTTGTACATTCCATTACCACTCACAGACCTTATCTAACTGGGTCTGCTATTATATTTCTTGGTAGTATTCAGAGCTTCCTAAGGATCTCCTTTCATATTATATAAACTATCGCAACAATAAGCTTTATGTGCTCGTGTAGCGGCCGTAAAATGTCGCCCTGTACTTCAGTGTAGCCGGTGCTAGAGGCATGAGTGGTGTTGCACTTTTCACTAACACTAATGAACAGACCCAAACAAACTGGGTCTGCTATTATATTTTCTAGGTTTCATTCTGTGCTTCCAAAGGATCTCCTTTCATATTATATCGTTACATTTTCTGGTCCTTTATGATCAATTGGTATACTCAAGTTCCGCATATGCCGGTGCTAGGGTCGTGAAAGGTGTTACACATTCCATTACCACTCATGGACAGACCCTATCAAACTGGATATGTGCTTCCAAAGGATCTCATTTCAGATTATATGCCATCATAGTGTCTTGTAAGCATCCAGTGCTTGCATAAGACCTCTTCAGATTATACTGATATCCTGTATTTATCATTAGGCCATGAAACTAATAGTGGCAAAACACAACACGTCTAGTGGCCGTCTTCATCCTCCAAAAAATAGAATGCATGTAAATCATTTCTACTTATTGTATGAGACACTTTTGGCAGTGCTCCACATGTATACCATTGAATACACATTTGTCACGAGATAATATCGACACTAATACGAAAGGACCGAAGGTAAAACGTACACCTATTGATTCCTATGCGAGCCTGAATCGAGCGCCTTTCGAAATTCAAATTCGTTGCATTCGGCAATTTTTTGCGCATTTTGAATTAAAGCATTTATGCTAATTTGCAAATTTTTTGTGTGGATTGTAAGTTTCAAAAAACGTTCATTTGTGTGAAATGTTATCTGCGTTCTTAAATTGAGAATCACTGAGCTTGCTGTAGAATATACCTTCTCATGAATGAGTCTAACAAAAAATTCAAAGGGTTCAACATTTCATTTAATTGAAATTGTAGGAGACAATACAGATAATTAGAATTACAAAAAGTTAATTTATTTTAAAAAATAAGTTCAATTTCAATGTAGTTACGATATTTCCAAATTTTGTTTGTTGTTGTATATCAAAGTGTTACAATTCCACCATGTGGAATATATTGTTTTGTGGCTTATCCTCCATTTTGACCGGCACGGTTCACTGTGTCAAAGACAGTGTATGATCATTATACATAATAAAATAAAGTCTCAGATTTTATCATAATCATGCAATGAATGTACAAGAAACTATTAAATTAAATATAAAATAATAAAATAGCTTCATTTTTTATTGCTGTAACTAAAAATATCCTGACATATTAAGGGTCAGATTGTTGTAACTCTTAAGAACAATCTGGTTCTTCCATTTTTTCATAAAAAATGTGAATTTTCTGTGAATTCATATATTTTTATTGTTACTTTATTTTAAAAGTATCCATAGCAACATCTTCATATTCTACTCTGTAAAAATAGAAATCAATCTGTAAAAGCAGATATATTTTATTTTAAATTCGGTTGAGTAGGTAAAAAGTTATAGCCTTTCAAAACTTTGAACTCGATTTTCTCGAAATGTACAAAATACGACTTACAACATTCTGGAATTAGGGCGACGAACACACTGAAGTATAACACTGCAGTCAAATCTGCAAACAAAGGCCACTCTTTGTATGACAAAATGTGACCTCTGTTGACAGGTGACCTTTATTCGGAGGTGGCTGCTAACACAGGTTGCCTGTACAGGTTTAAGAAATTAATAATTTTACTTATTTTCACATTGATCAAACTGTAAGTGAACTTTTCGCATCATTTTTTTGGTGAAAAAAAACGAACAAAAAACAACTTATTCCCTCCTATGAAATGAAAATATGTCATTTTTTTCAATTATTTGGACGCCATTTTGGATTTCTCAAAACGTGCCATAATTTCACGTGTCTACCCAAAATGTTCGAAAACATCAAACACGCAGCTCCATATTTATATAAAATTTATCTTTTGACCTTATTGCACACGGGAAGCTCCCAGGACGGAATTAATGTATGAATATATGATCTAGGCGTTACATAACGACAATGCGTCAATGGCAAAATGGGAGGACCTATCTATTTTCGCTGCAGAAAGTCACCTGTAGATAATACATCCATAAACTGTGCTGAGAGCTTTTCATTCTAAAAATTGCTAACTCGAAGCCGCTTTATTACTGTATTGTTTGCTTGTTCTATTAACCAGTAAACGCCATTACTCACACATAATCTTTAAAATAAAAATTTCAGTGTTTTGTATAAACTTCACTTCAATTTTTGTATTCAAAACAACATCAATTAATTTTAACAAAAATACCTACATTTTTTGTGTTGCAGCAATCCAGATATCTCAATTCAAATTAAGTTTTCTGGGAATAATCAGTTGTTATAGTAAGGGAACGTTGGGATTGATCATAAGATCAAATTCCCCAGAAACATCATCAACATCTTATTCTACAGGACCGTCATCTACATCAAGTTCTTTAGGACCGTCGTCAACAACAAGTTCTTCAGGTATGTCATCTACATCAAGTTCTACAGGAGCATCATCAACATTAAGTTCTTCAGGAATGACATCTACATCAAGATCTACAGGATCGTCATCAACATTAAGTTCTTCAGGAATGACATCTACATCAAGTTCTACAGGAGCGTCATCAACATTAAGTTCTTCAGGAATGACATCTACATCAAGTTCTACAGGAGCGTCATCAACATTAAGTTCTTCAGGAATGACATCTACATCAAGTTCTACAGGATCGTCATCAACACCAAGTTCTACAGGAACGTCACCAACCACAAGCTCTACAGGATCGTCATCAACAACAAATTCTACAGGAATGTCATCTGCATCAAACTCTACAGACATGACAACTACAGTTTCTGATCGTGAATCGGAAACGCATCGATTAGGTACGTTTTGTTCATCAAATACTTAAGATCTTCAGCGTGAGGAAACATTATGATAACCATACTTGAACAATTCATTATTTTATATACATGCACATGATACGTTGATAAAGAATCTTTAATAAAGTTACAAGAATACTGGTTTGCAGTTACACATTCGTCTCGTTCAGAAATCTCTCGATCTGAAAAGTTTGCACCCACGTTTGACTAATTGATCAATGCATTCAAGACATGTGTGTCAATATGTTTATAGAAAAAAATGATAAGATAACATAATATATGAATTATTTAGTGATATAGATTCTTTATATTTTAGAGGACTCTGGAGTATACAATGGGTGGATGAAATTGCTCGGGGCTTTAGTTGGCGCGGCTTGTGTTGCTGTTGTTAGCTCCTTGATAATGATATTATTGCAATTATGGCGCTGATCATTTTCACATTTGAACTGCTGGAATTAGTTTGACCAGAAATAAGAGAGCTTCACGTGCATAAATACGTTGGATATGGACAAGCATGATGTTATAAGATTTGTCAATTTAATTATTGCAAACCAGATCATTGGAACTGTTATTTTGAAAGCATGATATTTTAATTCTGACAAATATTTTATAATTATGACTTATAACATGGTTGAATGATAGATTCTGTATGCATATCTATGTATATTTGATTCTGTATTTTCTTTGCATAGGATACATCTTAGTTTCACAAAAAGATTTCTGACGTGCGCGAGGTTTACCCTCGTCACACCGCATTCACATCTGTACTGCGTCCTTGTGAAGTGCACTGGTCGCATCAGAAAACAGGCTAATAAGATGTTCTAGAACACTTTGTTTTGAAAACGTGTAACAATCATGTTCATTAAATTAATGAGCCAATTTTTGTTAAAACGCGATTGAATATGATCAAATAAGTATGAAAGCAACATATATTTACACTTTTTAAAAATCTATTTGGTATATCACTTAATTATAGCTTTATACATTTTAAATGATCATGCTGTGAATAGTGAGCCATTGATCTACCCACTTTTTGTATTGTTTGAATAATCACCCTTTTTCTTTCAACCCAGACTAACCTGAAATAACGTACATTGTAGTAATCGTAGACAACGTTGCAGTCCACCAGATAAATAAATTGTCGAGAATGTACATTAAATGTATCAACTGGCTTTTTTACCATATTTGAATTACATTTAGTAGCTTTGCTCTACATAGTCATCACGTACGCAGCTCAATTCTACAAACTCCTTCCAAAGTGTATCCTTCGGTAGCGCTCTGCAAAGGTGGTGACGTCACGCTACATGTATGTATAGAAAGCACTCCTTCTGATTGCTTAGGTGCTCGAAAATACAGGCTACCGGCATGTGATAACAGCAAAATAATTTTTATTTAATTAAAAAAAAAATTTCACCATATATACATTATAGAGTAAAGGTATAGAACTTCTGGCCTCAGAAATCGCACCGGTCATTTTCACCAAGGTCCTGTTGTAACAATTCTGAACCGATTCTTAAATATATATATGGTGAAAAAAAAAAATTTTTTTTTTTGAAACTTTATTTTGCTGTTATCACATGCCGGTAGCCTGTGCTCGAATATATACGTTGGATACAAGCAATACTACACTAACTTTAAGCTCCCTCGGTCTGCATGTGTGAGCGAGTGCAATAGCCACTCATCAATTTTCTATTTTTAGCGCGGTCACACCAAAATTTACTAATTATAATGGAAAAAGGTCATTTGAGATTATTACCAAACCTCTTACTACCACGGTTATAGGGCGGAAGTACAGTACTTAATTCCACGCACGATCTAATAACCGAAAAGTATTTCATCATTTCATGAACATATACAGCTTTCATAAAATAAAACCTGTTGTAATATGTGATTTAATGTCTTGTTTGTGTTATAGGGAAGAAATATGGTTTTTGTGCTTCTATTGTTAAAAAGAAACAAAAAATCAGAATAACTGCGCATCGACCAACTCAATTAGCGGATGGCTTGACCTAAATAACAATTTTCGAAATTCAACGCAATGTGATCATCAAATCGCTACACAACGGTTGTTTTATTAACAAAATAAATTAGTCAGTTACGACGCAACGCCTATTGTTTTTTTTATTTGAAATAAGACAACATGACATACATTTTATACATTGCAAAAACACAACTAAATTAACATTTCCAGTTCAGTAAAATACAAATGGACATATTCTTACAAATGCATGTATACAAAATGTAGTTGTATCGTTTCTAAACAAGATTGAAACATATTTTGTAACCACGCTGTTTTCATCTAATGTCTATATTATTATGCAGCTACACGCTTGGCGTGTGTTGGTTGATATTGGTCATATTTCTTGTACATGCATTTTATTTAGTTTTAAAATGCCATTTAAGATCAGAACATTTACAATAGCTAGGAACAGAGTGGAAAGTCGTTCACGCTTTACATATAAGTATACGTATACAATACTTAATCGGAAAGAATACGACGGGCGTCTTGGAAACTCCGCAAATGAAAAATATAATATGTGACTTCAGAATTCGCAACGTAACAATCACAGCCTAAACATAGCAACTGAACAATAGCGCATTAATATACGACACAGTACGAAGATTTTGTCTTGAATAAAACAACAATTAACCATAAACTTCATGAGTTGATATATGAATTTGTAGACCTAAAGCAAAGTAAACGGACTCTATAGTCCGATATCAGCAATTAATTGTATGTAATATACAAGTCTGTTGAAATATACATACTTTCCCGGGCGCATTGGCCATGTATCTGCTTAAAACAGTCTGCCTTACTCAGTAACTGTACTTTCAGTGTTTTGGTGGTAAACATACATTAATAATGTCTGATGAACAACGCCGATGAAGATAAGTAGAACTATTAAAACATCTTCAACCTAACTTTTCAACATAAAAACATCATCGGTTTAAGAAATGAGAATAGTCTCAAAACATACCTCAATCACAGATGATGCATTGCGTTCGTCTACGATTTATATAAATATCATGTCTGGATGGTATCCCATTCTTTATCATAGACACGTCAACATTTTTTAATTAAATGTCAGTTAAGTTTTATTCGCTCTTACGTAACAATCCGGTCGAACAAGTACTCGAGCCGACATAGTTTCTGTTTTGAAAGTCTTTTCAGATCCCAGCACAAACCATTGGAGAACAGGGCTATGTCTAATGTTGGCTCAGACACAATTCTGTGGCATGTCATCCCTTACGACAATGTTGTAAACTTCTATAGTCATAGCAGTAACTCTGGGCTGCAAGCTCTTACAGCAGGGTAAAAGCATTCTTAGCAGGACTAGTCGACTTTCTTTGAACCATAAAACGTACAAAAATGGATCAAATAGACAATTACAAAGAGAGACGATGTCCATTGATAGTCTAAAACTTGTATATCTAAGCACATTTCTGTTGTTTAACAAAATTATAACAAAGTAAGCCACTGACGTAAGAACTATGATTGTTACGTATACAAACACTAAAGATGTTGTTTTCAATTTCTGTTGCGACAAACTGGGATGTGGAAAAGAAGCACTTTCACGGCCCATCACTCGTACGAGAACATATTTGGCAATGTTCCAATAACAAAAGATTGACACAGATGATGTTATGAATAGCATGATACCATAGTACAATGAAATAATATGTCTCTTACAAATACCTGTAACGGTGAATACATCCGTTCTTTGGTGAATCAAGTAACAAATACCGTACCGAACAAAAATACAGAGCATCGCATCGATAGTCCAGGTGGCAAATACTATTATTTTTATCTTCATTTTGGAGAAACGGCTAATGTAAAACATTGGCTTGTTTATTAAGATATATCTCTCCACCGCCATCATCGCAGCAGTTACTGTAGACATATGTAGCAATGCAATGGTTGTCATTTGAAGATTTGTGCTCACAGGAGTACTTGTGAAGAACTTCCTCACAGTTGACAGGAGAATAAACAGAGTTTCAATTATCAGCAACCCCGTGGACAGTAGTTTAGTAATGTACGGTGTTTTTTTAGTTTGTTGCATGATAGCAATGGCTAAAACAGAACTGAACAAACTCACACAAGCTAAGAACACAAATATCGTCTTGGTAACATCGTCGTATTTTTCAACATAACCATCGCCCGGAACTGTAGAATTCATTATTCCAAATTTAATTTCATCAATGCTAAATAGTAGTTTTAGACTTTAATTAACTGTGTACAATGCTTATAATTTCCAGCCGCTAAATATGACTTCTTAAAGACAATATATAGCATCAATAATAAGTTTAGTTTATAACATTTGGAGTTACCACGTTTTCTAGAGTATTCAATGGAGTTATCAAGCGCACAAAAGTGTATAAACTACCTGTCTTATATTGTCATGGTAACAATCGATGGTGGTCGGCTTATGACGGTACTTTTCCATATTGTGTAGTGTATAATTGCACTGTACATAATAGCAGGACTTGAACTCAGTGTCTATTCGACCTCAATAACATTATTGTAATTTCATTAACGTCAATATAATGACAAACCATTTATATATACATTGTAGTTAGCAAGAGTATACATATTTCTACACATGAAGACCAAAAACAATCATCTGCAACTTTTGTATACTATAGCTAGGAGGTTTTATCAATTTATCGGTATATCGCGATATCAGCTAGACAATATAGATATCACAATATCAGCATACCGATATATCGGGTTAAGCTTAAATAACTTAACTTTATGTTTATTATTGTAAAAAAAGTTCATACATTGTGGTAAAGTGTTATTTATGTATAGATGCTGGTCAATCTTGTTATATTATTAACTGTGCACACATACATATTTATATTTATACATGATTTAATACACTGCTAAAACAGAACAAATTATTTGAAATGTGAAACTACACTGTGAGCTATTGTCTGTATTATTACCCAAGGCGTTATATAAATGTTAATTTATAATGTCTTTCTGTAAATTAACCATTTATATATATCGCGATATGTATCGCGATACAGCAAGAAATATTGCGATATATCGTGATACGCTTTTAAGGACCGATACCCAGCTCTATAATGTATAGTGTTAAATTCGACTTTATCACGATGTTATACAGAGGAAAGCCTGTGCAGTTCTATTTCCATAGTTCCAGTTGCATAGTATTGATTTAAATCCTGTATAACTTTTCTACCTATACATTGAATTTTAGGGGTAACTGATGCCGTAGATCACGTGGCACCTGTTGAAGATGACCCTATCCTTATGACGTATTTCGACAAATAGAAAGCTGCGGATTCATACGTGATAAAAAATAAGCATAACCACAAATATATAGTTATGCACATAATAACATAGGTTTTAAGGTGATGTAAAAGTTTTCGTTTAGGGTCAGTGTCGTTGACATATACAGGAGCAAGAATGGGGTATAACCCGTATAGGTCTGATTTCAGTCATAGATCGTTCCAAGGAGAAATACTCAGAGCATAATAACCCCAGGATAGTGCATATTTAAAACTTTTTTAAGTGTTTTTTCTATTATTGAGCGTAATATAGTTTTATTTTGAAATTCAAGTCCATTAAGCCTTGCGGCCCATGAGGACAACATATTTACAGATATATACAGAACATATTAATAAAAGAAATGTAACGGAGAAGATACATTATAACATAATGTAAAAACTGATATTCGATAACATCTCCAAAATTTGACAAAGCATATCATAAAATACAATAAGCATATGAAAAACTGTATAAATCATACAAAAATGAAGGGTAATGATAATTTTGCGACATCATAATCAACATCACAATGAAAGGATAATACTAGTATATGTTTACATTTGCATAGTAAGTGTTATTATATAAGTTGGTTATTATAGATTAGAAATGAATTCCCTGAACTATAGATGAATACATGTAGTTAAAACGATACTGCATTGTTATTAAACATAGACAAATTATCGAAACAAATAGTCAGTATATATTATATTTACGTAAAAGAATAGAAAAAATGCTAAAACAAAAGTAATCTGTATCAATTATTTTTTAATATAAAGCCTTTATAGGTATAACACGCTAATTTGTTTAAGATTTTTTCATTTTCACAACATATTAATTCTAAAAAATTTTGCATGCACGGTCTTTTCCAAAAGTATGAGTCAATATATTGTTTCCTTAAATTGTTTAAAACAGTGCATTCAATTATAAAATGATATTCATCATCTAGTTTGTTACAAAATCGACATTTTCTTTCATCAAATGGAATTTTTGCGGGTTTATGCCATCTGCCAGTCTCTACCAAAAGATGATGAGACGACATTCTTAATTTACTTAATGCAACTCTGTGGTTTTGGTTTGTTATAATGACTAAATACTTTTTAAAATCAAAAGTTATTAATAATTCTCTGTACAATATTGCCCTAGATGAATTACACAGATCGCCATGTAGGACTTGTTGATAGTTATCATTTAATCTTTGTTTAAATAAATTAAAAAATATCTTTTTATTTCCAACGCCTTGAAAAAACCAAACCTCGTAAAAACCTAAAGATGATAATAAATCCCGTAACAAACTGGTCCAGTTTTTAACATGCGGCATACGATCACAGTCACTTTTAGAAATATTGTATACAATCCTAATATATTTGTTTTCTTTTGATTCCATAATTTTGAACCAATATTTAATAATTCTTAAATATCTCCCATTTATCAGAGGTCGTCTTCCTAACTCACCGTAGACAAAATTATTCTGTGTAACTCGCTTCACTCCCAAAATATTTTTACAGAATTGAGTATGTATTCGTTCTATGTTAGTAGCAGTATGAAAACCCCAGACTTCACATGAATAGTTTAGAATGGGTAATACTAATTTATCAAATAATTCAAGTCTATGTTTTATCCCAATATTTGAGAAATTATACAAATATTTATTTAATTTGAAAATCGCTTTTCTTGATTGACCAGCTAATGTTATTTGTGTCTGATAAAAAGATCCTGCTACTGTAAAAACAATACCCAAATAAGAGAATGAGTTTACAATTTCAATATTTTGTCCATTATAAACAAAAGATACATTATTAGACAGTCTACCAGCTTTTCGAAATATCATTACTTTGGACTTTTCAGTATTTACAATCATTTTCCATTTCGTACAATAATCTAATAATATATCGAAACCGTTTTGAAGACCCGATTGTGTTTCTGAAAACAAAACAATATCGTCAGCGTATAAAAGTAAAAACATTTTAGTCATCATCGTATCTATACCTTCATAGCCATTTAATATAAGAGTTTCTTCCAAGTCATTTAGATATAAAGAAAATAACAACGGAGAAAGACATTCACCTTGCCTTACTCCTAGCAAGCATTCGAAGTTTTCACTAAGATTATTATTAATTTTAACTCTTGATTTGATGGACTCATACATGCTTTTAATTACGGTTAATATCTTGCCCCGTATACCCAATCTAATAAGTTTTTGCCATAGGTTTGGACGAACAATATAGTCAAAAGCTTTACTAAAATCAATGAAACCACAATACAATTTTTTGTTATTATTTAACATATGAGAAATAAGACCATGTAGAACATAAATATTATCAATAGTGTCCATATGTTTTCTGAACCCAGCTTGCGCCTCAATATAAATAAAATAATTCTCGGCCCAATTATCTAATCTGTTACTTAAAATCCTTGTAAACAGTTTTCCAACAATACTTAATAAGGTGATGCCTCTGTAATTATTTGTATTGTTAATATTGCCCTTTTTATGAAGAGGAACGATGAACCCTTCCGACCAATTATCTGGGAAAATACCAGAGTTAAAAACCTTATTAAAAATAGCATATAAACAATTTACCAAATATAATTGCGAAGTAGTTTGTGCATACAGTTACCGTTGCATTATGGAATGCGTTGTTGGTAGATTTTGTAGACGTGCATTATGACGAAATTTGTTCGGCTTTGTTCTGCTAAGTTCGGGGTTTTGACGGGGATTTTTTTCGGAGGGGGGTGTTCGTTTCTGCTCATTGTTCGTGTTTTATGACTTGACCGGAGACAGTTTTCTGGCTCGTTGTATGTCATTGAACACTACAACCTTCCATTTCATTTTTTCACATATTCGTTTAGATGTTACTAAAGATCTTTAATATATAATAATAGAATTATATGTACATTTTGTACCATTTTAATTAATATTCATACACAATCATTCCATAAGGCACCGATTTCTGTCAAATAATCCTCATTGTGAATTCTGGTAAGTTTAAAGTAAAAGTACAATATTTCTGTATTTTGCATTCAATTCTAAGCTTCCGGTCTGAATGTTTTTATTTTTAATCCGCAACAGGTGAGACTGAACTGGTTGTATCTGATCCCTTAATAAATAAGTACTGGTTAGTATTCCAGTATATGGTCACATGTCGTAAGAAGTTTAAGAACTGATTTCCTAATTGATGTGGAACAACTATAGTAATTATTCAATCAAATATTGACTAAAAACTACATAATTTGCCTCCAGTTTGGCCTATGTAATATTTATGACGACCATTGCATGTGATTGTGTAAAGAAAACGCACTAAAACATTCAGTATGAGGAACTTCATAAAAACCTGGGCTCCTTTAGCAGCAGTAACACAGACATGGAACGGATAGGTAAATACATATTTATTCAACATCTATTGTACAATGCTATACCTATCTTATGTACAATATTTGCTCTTAAGAATATATTATTACTAGGATTATTTTACTTTTAACAAAAACACCCACCTGAAACCTTCCTTTCTTTTTTTTCAATTATTTTTTCTTTTTATAAAAAAGCATCACTAGAATATTAACCTGAATGTCATTATTAGGTCAGAGCCATATAAGTGCCATGAAAAGTAGTTAGTTGGTACCATATATCAGTAATATTTTGTAACTTTGTCAGAGATATACTTATTGTTGCAAATGTTTGCAATATATAATTAATGTTGCTGAGATATTTTCATTGTGTTGGTACCAGAATAATACTATATATTTTAATAAGACAATTTATCAAACAGAGATACTAGCTGGAACTTGCTAATATTTCGATTATACAATAATACATGCATATAGGGTTTACTGTGATTGCACTGTACATGTAGCTTGGTAAACACTATAGTGTTAATAATTAATCTAGTTATTACATTGCTACTATGTTGGTATTATTATACATTTATATATATATAATTAATATAATTTATACTATTCTGGTACCATACACTGCTATTTCCTTTTACACCTTATGGTTAAACGCTAAAAATGTCTGTAACACTGTGTTTGCATGATAACAATGTATTGTGACAAAGCTGGAAATAAATAAAATTTTAAAAAAATATTAAATAAACAGATTAAATGTGCTAATTGCACTTTCGAGTACAAGTTCCACTTATTGATATTTCATTGTTACCTAAATATGTTTGTCATCAGTTTGTTATCACTGGCTAGTTATGTTTTGATACTTCCCTTTACAACAATAGATCAAACTATACGTGGCCATCGTGTTATAACCATAGGCACTCGATTTCGTGATTTTTATACGTTTACAGACGTTATTATTCAATTTCACCCATCAAACAACGCAAATCTGTCGAAAGAAAAATCTTCATTTTTTTCCTTTATTGAGTGTATAAAAACACCATGATGTTTTTTATACACTCAATAAGGGGGAAAAATGAAGATTTTTCTTAAAGGGAATCTAGTGTATCAATCTTTTATACGGATGAAAATGATAGCTATATAATTTTGAATTTATCTGTAAATTCTAAACAATTCACATTGATTAATACTTATGGTCCAAAAGACCAGCTAAAGTTCTACGAAAATATTTTCCCTGTTATTGACAATATAAATAGCAATTTATACATTTAATTGGGGTGGAGTTTTTAATTTAACATTAGATACAGAACTACAAATCAATAAACAAAATCAAAATGCTAAGATTGATTCACTTATTTTACCGTATGTATTGCCATAAGATTGGTGATTTACAATTCACTGTTAATGATCATCATTATTTAGAAACACTTAAAACTGATGGAAGTATAAGAGGTATTAAATCTATTTCTTAAACAAGCTACAAACTAAAACTAGAAATTCTACAGAAACCTGACTCCTCATCAGAATTGAAGATTAAAAAATAACCTCAACGAAGATAATTGAGAAATTACATTTACTTTGAAGTCTTAATGTATACGAAATGAAAAAATGAAAGACCGTATTATAAGATTAAGAGATTGTGGATAGATGAAAGAGACTAACTAAGTAGATTTTGTTAGTTTAGAAAAATACCACTACGCAAGCAAAGTAATGCCATATTTAGAAAATACAGGTGGATGACCAGAAAGAAAAAATTCAGGGAGACTGAAACGTTTTATTAAAAAGTACATATAGAAACACTGACGCTACTAAGGACAATATCATATAATATATAGTTCTAAGATTGTTTAAAGTCCCATAATCATATAAATGTATTGGTCCTAATAGTTTCTGTTTGTTCTATAACAGAGGAATCCGGTGTACTTTCCTCCCGCGCATACATGTAGCAAGAAAAAATGTTTCCAGATCCAATATCTTATTTTTTTCAATATCATTGAAATAAATACTATTTATAGAACAGCTGTGTTTTACCGCAGTCAACTTATGCACACGTCGAAAAATGACGTCACACGCTCTACATCTTTCAAGTTTACAAAATCAAAAATCACAGTAAATTTAGTGTTTTTAGAAGAAAAACTGCTCGCTTCGTCGGTAATAATTTAAATATTTTTTGATAATATCAGCAATTGTTGTTTTTTTTGTTTTTTTTTGCATATATTTTTCTACAGCAAAAAGCTAATGGGACTTTAAACAACGCTAACAATACTCAATAACTATCAGAATAACATAACAAATATAACCTTGAAGGATCAATATCATACTCTGATATTACAAATACATTAAAAACAAGAAAACTGCTAAAAGTCTAGGGTCAGATGGTTTTACAGCTAATTTTTAAAAAGTATTCCGGTAAAAAAATGGATATTTTGTGGTGAGAGCGATAAACAGGTTTTAGAAATAAAGATTTTTCGATTTCACAGAACCAAGGTATTATAACATGTATTCTTAAAGATAAACCCCGACAATTTTTGAAAACCTGGCGACCAATTACCCTGTTATGGTTTTATACCCATAATGTCCACGATTATTATCTCAAAATGAAGCGGACAAATTTTGGGAACTTTTATACTTTGATAGAAAATTATTTACCGTAAGATTTTCAAAAAACATGAAAGTCCTTTGAGTTATTGGCCCTTTAAATTTGCATTGTAGTCTAAGGGAGTAGTTGTATGCAGTAAATTTTAGAACAAATTTTCTTTCTTAAACAAGTTTAGATAATAATTGGTAGAATTATGTAATTTTGATAAATGTAATTTGATAGTTTTTCTTTCTCTTCATGTAATTTTGTGACTCTTGTTAAAGTCAATGCATCAAAAGCATTTTGTAGCCATACTAACTGAACAATAGTGCATTAATACACAACACAGTACAAAGATTTTGTCTTGAACAACACAACAATTAACCATAAACTTCAGGAGACAATTTTTATATCACGAATACTAGTATGTCAATAATCTGATACTCCTAAATTATCACAACAATGACAGTACCGAGCACGGAACAATTGTCCCTCTCCATTCTTACGAACTACATGTAACTAACGTATTTCGTGCTTTAGTCTGTTTTCTTCAACATACTTATATGTTGGAATAAACTTATTTTTTAGAGGAGTTTGAATCAGTATTAAATAAACAAGATCTTCCTTTCGAATTACACCAGTAACTTTACTTTCAGTGTTTTGGTTGTAAACACCAATTGTCTGATGAATACCGCCGATGAAGAAAATATAAAAATTGAAGTTGTGAACATCTCCAACATCATGAAAACAGCATCGGTTAAAAACATTGGGAATTGCCTTGGAACATGTCTTCTGTCGCAGGTTTTAGTATTGCATACACTTGACAGATGACGCATTTCGTTTTAATGTCAGATCGGGATGGCGCCGCTTTCTTCATCATAATGCATTGATTGAATGTCAGTTAAATTTCGTTCATGCTTACGTAACAATCTGGTCAAACAAGTACTCGATCCGACATAGTTCTTGTTTTGGAAGTCTTTACAGACCCCGATCAGGAAAGCTCGCGCCTGAATGTGAATGAACACATCACATAATCTATGTTTTTGATCTGCTGTAAGACGTTTCAATTCCTAATGATGGCCTGATAAAAGCATTTACCTCTAAAAAGTCCTCAGTATCGTAACAGCATCACGCAGCCTCGCTCTTCTACACTCTCATCTACATAACGATGACGTCTATAAAAACATGAATCGTTGGAGAGCAGGGCTATGTCTAATGTTGGCTCAGGCACAATTCTGTGGCATGTCATCCCTTACGACAATGTTGTAAACTTCTATAGTCATAGCAGTCACTCGGGGCTGCAAACTCTTACAGTAGGGTAAAAGCATTCTTAGCAGGACTAGTCGACTTTCTTTGAACCATAAAACGTACAAAAATGGATCCAATAGACAATTACAAAAAGAAACAATGTCTAGTGATAATCTTAAACTTGTATATTTTAGCACGTTTCTGTTGTTTAACACAATTATAACAAAGTAAGCCACTGACGTAAGTACTATGATGATTACGTATACAAACACTAATGATGTTGTTTTCAATTTCTGTTCCGACAAACTTGGACGTGGAAAAGAGGCTGTTTCCCTGCTCATCACTCGTACATATTTGGCAATGTTCCAATAACAAAAGATTGCCACTGATAAGGTAATTAATAGCATGATGGCGTAGTACCATGGAACAAGTTTGTTACAAACCCCTGGAACAGTGAACAGATCAGTTGTCTGGTGAATCAAGTAACAAATTCCATAGCGAACACAAATACAGAGCATCGCATCGATAGTCCAGGTAGCAAATACTATCAATTTTATCTTTCTTTTTGTTTTTGAGAATTGGCTGATGTAAAACATTGGCTTGATTATTAAGACATATCTCTCCACCGCCATCATCGCTACAGTCAAATTAGCCACTTGTTGCAGTGAAATGGTTATCGCTTGAAGATTTATGCTGACAGTGGTACTTGTGAGGAACTTCCTGACAGTTGACAGGAGAATAAACAGAGTTTCAATTATCAGCAACCCTGTGGAAAGTAGTTTAGTAATGTACGGTGTTCTTTTAGTTTGTTGCATGACAGCAATGGCTAAAACAGAACTGGATAAACTCACACAAGCTAAGAACACAAATACCGTCTTGGTAACAACGTTGTGTACTTCAAAATAACCAACGCTCGGAACTGTAGAATTCATTTTTCCTAATATAATTTTATCAAATTGAATGCTAAAACTGAATGACAAAAACTTGCTCCAACATAGTTCGCATATTCCGTTTAAATCATAATGTTTTAAGTTACCACGTTTTTCTCGAATTTAAGAGTATTCACTGGTGTTATCATACGCACACAAATATATAAACTATCTGTCTTATATTGTCATGGTAACAATCGATGCTGGTCAGCTTAGTGCGCCTGCGTCCGTGTCAGCTTCGTCGTCTGTGTCGTTTCTTTTTTACTGTTATAGAGGTATAAAAAATGAACTGCTAATATAATATGTAGGTAGCAAAAGCTTCATAAATATAATTCGTAAAAGGAGAACTGGTTTTAATTAAATAACAGTAAAGAGTGCTTACATTAATTCATTTTCTACAGAAATTCATCAATAATAAAAAGTAAATAGCGCAATCACATTTTGTTTACTAATTTTTGTCTTTACGTATACAAAGTGACGCACCAGCAAACTGTATAATCAACTACAGCAAGAAGCTAACATTCTTTCAGTCTTCATGAGACAAAACATGTAACAATTAACATGTACTCAATATACTTCAATAGAAACAAATATCATCGAAACGTTACAATTGAGTTCGTCAATCTTTATACTGTTTTTGGTATGGTGACACGGTAATTTTGTACCAACGCATAATTTCGCTTTTATTCTACAGATTTAGAGCACAATATATCATTAAATAGTTCTAAAAAAGTGATTACAGGCGTTGTATCATTGGAAGCAACATATTATCATGTATCATTTAGTTTGTCGCTGGTTTTTATTTCTTATTGTTAGTCAATCTATCGACCAAACGTGCGTTCTTTGTCTCTGGTAGCAAGAGCAAACAACATAGTGAAATTGTTGCCACAATGGACATCGCAAAGTACAACAGACCGGTAACATAATCCTCCTGAAACAGATACATTGAACTTTGGTGATTACACGTACATCACTATAATACGAAATAATTTCATTTCTTTAACGTTTTAGTGGAAAAAAGAAGAGCCTATACTTTATATACCACTTGTGATTGTGTATTTACTAAAGTCTGTAGTTTTATGAAATTCTAGATACTTTACTATTTTCGATATGTGACTATAAAACATTATCTTGCTCGGTCGAACATCAACTTATTCTATGCAACAAAAATGCCACATAAATCATGACTATGTCGCGTCCGATCGGGCAAATCGTCCACACAATGATTGCTCTATGTAATATTTTGTGCTAAACATTTAATCAGTCTAAAATATTGGGGTTTCAATTAATTCAATAGTGAATGAATGACTTTCTACTTACAAGATACACAAACTGGGGGGCAATTACTGCTCCAAGCCAAGCAAAGGCATATTGGAATCCACATCCTGTTGTTCTGATAGGAAAAGTATATTAATATGATGTAAAACAACATGTTTCTCTGGGGTAGGACGCATATGCCGAAGGAAAAATCCATTCTGCAAAACTGTTGAATAAAATGCACCATGGCCAGTGACAGTTTTCTAGCTCGTGGTAAATCATTGAACACTACAATCTTTCCGTTTAGATGCTATTTAAGATCTTTAATGTACCATAATTTAGAATTATAATTTTATGTACCATTTGAGTTAATATTCATACACAATCATTCCATAAAGCACCGATTTCTGTCAAATGATTATCATTATGAATTCTGGTAAGTTTAAGATAACAGTAAAATATTTCTGTAGTTTGAATTCAATTCTAATCAATGGGCTTCTGGCCTGAATGTTTTTATTTTTAACCCCGCCACAGATGTGACTTAGCTGATTGTATCTGACCCCATAATAGGCGCAAGTACTGGTTAGTATACCGGTATATAGTCACCTGGAGGAAGAACGTATTTCCTAATTGATGTGGAGTAATTGTTTTTACTGAACTATATTGATTCCTCAATCAAATAGTTACTAAAAACTACATGTACCTAGCAACGGTTGGATATAATTCCACGGTGAATGTTAGCAAAGGAGCCCAAGCTGTTTCAATGCTCACGCCCGCAGTCAGAGCGAACCCGTTTATTAATGCACCCTGTTGTGCAGAATCTGTAAATGTAAAATGAGGAAAATATAAGTATGTAGATTATTGTAATCATCAGCCTAGTTAAGTGGTCAATATGTCAAGGCTATTTAGGGCTTTAGGCCATCTTTAAAAATGTTGGTTTGCGGTCAGACGACCCGCACTTTTAACAGTAGGTAGATAAGTATTTTTTAAAACGAACAGATTGAACAAATTATATGGAATAAACATTTGTTTCAAAGATGGCCGTACTAGCATGACAATTAACGTCTAATTTAGCGTGGCTATATCAAAATCTCTGTTTTTGAAGACAAATTACTTTCCAAAAATAATTCATGAAAATAATTCTTACCGGTATATTGAACAATACCGGCAACCATTCCACCCACAACACATATGAAAAATGCTAGAGCAATTGTAAATTTCCTTCCAATTCTAAAATGAAATCAAACGAGAAATGTGCACACGGCATTACATGCCATCGAATATCTTTAAGTTTGATTTTTTCTGTACCATCATAAACGAGAACGCCTAGTTTTTTGTTTCTGTGTGATAGTTTGTGTAAAATGCAGTGCTACACCGCTTTAAACATCACATCGATATGAAGAATCTTCATTTTCACAATCACATATTTTCAGGCCGTTTTCAATAAAATTCATTCAATGGTCGTCCTATTTATTTAACTAACGTGGTTTTCATCCATGATATTGTTGACTTATCTGGTTTTACACTGATGATAACAAGCAACCACCGCTTAGTATCTTGTTTAGGAATGACTCGGAATGTTACGGATAGAAATGCAACCACCTATGTCCAAAGTAGCTAGCATCTATATTTTATTGGTGTTATAATTTAGCAACACGAATAGTAAGACTTGTTACACATTTATATATTGATTATAACGAGTTATTCTTTTATACATTTATTGAAGTATATTTCACTAGGACATGCGGAAGTATTGTCACCTGACATATTACCTGACGTCTTACAGAATATCCACAATCTAATTGAAATGAATAAAGCTATTAATTTTGTGTATTAATTTTAATATGTAAACCCGCTGGTTACACTTTATGACGTTTATCGACGTACATTATCAAAAAAAGAGACAAGATACAGTAGTTTCATTTATTTTCGCTGGGCATAATTTTCGTGTTTTTTACTAAAATGGCTATTTCGTGGGGACATAAATTCGTGGAGTTTGATTTGTTTAAAAAAAGCCTTATCTCTTCATTTTAGTTCATGGGGATTTGATTTCGTGGATGAGCCGACCCACGAAATACATGATATTAAATCCCCATTAAAAATTAAGGATTCCACAGTAATTTTTGTAACAGATCGTAAGATCTATTTAATGTGAAATTAAGCCAACAACCAGGATCATTTGGCGTCTTTTCCAGCTTCAACGAAAGAAAATAACCCGGATGTACACCTGGGTGAAACTACTGATGTAACTTAACTAAATTTACAGCTATATGACATGGGAATGTGCCTTGTGCCACTCGAGGTGATAGAGGTGTAGGGCTAGTAATTACAGTCAGAGAGAATGACCATATGACCACCGATGCTCCCCATATATATCTATATCTAATAACAAACGAACAATAAATGAATGCACTTTACTCACACATTCTGTAAGAATATTGCGATTATCCTTCCTGGAGAAAGTAAAATGGAATACAAGAATAGATTTAAATAGAAATCGCCTGAGAATTTCTTTATACCAAAGGTAATCCCATTACCGATGAGTCCAAAGCCCAGCCTGAAAGTAAAATAACAATTACTACCTTAAATCAGAATTGTTGTAAAAACGTCGTTGGTCGATGCTTCAGCGTAACGAACGGCGTTCGTTATGCTGAAGCATCGACCAACGACGTTTTTAAAATAATAATAAAGGTAGCTTTTACTCGACCTATTTATACACTCGATTGGAAGTAAGTTTCAAAAAAAGGATAAATTTCGACATCTATAATATTAAATGGCTACGATTAGCTGAATCTATTGCAAACTAGGGTCAACATAAATTTACACCAGTGATGGCTGCTTTACTTTATATGCGCATTGAGACGTTCGGCCCATTTATTCATTAGGGTCCTAACACCCAAAATGGGACGAAAGATTTTGGTGTTGTTGTTTTTTTAAATATTGGTGTCCATGATAGAAAATCATCTATCGTGAGATCGAAAATAAACACAATGACGTTCCTTTAAATTTGCATACAAACTATAAGAGTAACCCATTTTCAAAGATTAATAAAAAAGAATATATTTTGTTTACAAGATTTACATTTTAATAACAACATGGAGAAATCTTGTACAACAAATGGAATGCTGAATACTTTTTCAGATTTTATCAATCAAATGCTGGAGGAGTAGGGATTTATTAAGGGAATCTAGATGTCAAAGCGCATCAATCTTTTATATATGAAAATAGTAACATTATAATTCTGAATTTATCTGTAAAGTCTAATCAAGTCACATTGATAAATGTTTATGGTCCAAAAAAAGACCAAGGTTTTATAAAAATAGTTTTCATGTTATTGACAGTATAAGTAACAATACATTTATTTGGTGTGGATATTTTAATTTAGTATTAGGTACAGAACTATAAATCGATTAACAATAACAAAAATGCTAAGATTGATGAATAACTTTACAGCATTTATTGCCTGTTTATAATATTGAACGTTTAAAAGATAATGAGATTGGTGATTTACAACTTATTATTAATCATCAACACTTTGGATGGAAATAAGAGGTAAAACTATTTCTTATTCAAGCCACAAACTGAAACAAGAAATTCGGAAGAAAGCTATCTCCTCATCAGAATTAACGATTACGAAGATAAAAAAGAAATTATATTTGATTTAAAGTCTTAATGTATACGAAATGAGAAAATGAAAGATCGTGTTATATCGATCTAATTGATAAAGATAAAATATATGTCACTGTGCAATATCTTTAGAAATTTACTTTTTTCAATTTTTCTACAAGGACAACACCTCTTACAAAATTTTCAAATGTGTTTTTTATAAATTAAAGCATTTAGGGTCACTATCAAACAGATAAAGACAATCAGGCAATACTATTCTTAAAATATTTACATTTTAGTAGCATTGAGCGGGTTTGTCAAAAAAGTTCTAACTTATGGACATGATACCTTAAATGTTGTTTAAAAACTAGCTTCAGAATAAATTGCTTTTTAATTGGTTAGAATTAGTTTTAAAATCATTGAATTCTTACGACCAATCAAGCTTCATAAAAGCCAAATTTATAGAAGACACGAGTATACTATAAGATGTCATGAATTACACTGAAAAACATAGAATTCCTGGAATGCTTTTAATGATATATTTTAAAAAAGCATTTGATATTTGTCTTTGAATTTCATTAAAAAAATATCTTTCTTATTTTTTTTTTTTAAATTATTATCTTTGGTCCCATGTTTAAACAATAGATCCCTCTTTTTGTGAAAACATTAAAACAGCAGTGAAATTAAATGGTTTTATTTAATCTTATTTGAAATATAAAGCGATGCTGCTACCTAGGTGACCCAATCAGCCCATACATTTTATATTATGTGCTGAAATATTAACAATTAAGATTCGAAACTCAAAATACATTGAAGGATTTGCTATCAAATTGTTAGAATTGCACAAATACGTACAGATGTGAAAGCTAAAATGTGGCGGTATATCTTTCAAATTAGTTGTTTTTTGTTTTCATTTCCATGTAGATAAAACGATTCACATCAACTTCACAGAACAAAATACACAAAATCAAACGGAGCATCAAATATTGGAACTAAAGGGAGTTAACTCCTATTGGTAGAATCACAGTTGTTAAGTCTATTATATTACCTTTGTTGATACATTTGTTCATATCTTTACCAAATCCTAGAATACAAATACATGTATTGCAGAAAATTGGACGTACAATTCGATCGTCCCTAACCTTTTTCGTGTACATTTGTAATTGTATTTCGTGTAATTGTTTTTCGTACAATTGTATTTCGTATAGTGGTTTTTCGTATAATTGTTTTTCGTACAATTGTATTTCGTGTAATAGTTTTTTGTACAATTGTTTTTCGGATTTTGTGTTAGAAACTCTAGGGTTGGCGCTGAAAATAGTGTCAGTCGGGTAAGCATATACACTACTGCTTTTTCTGACCTTCACTAGGCATGCTGAGGTAAGTGATTGAACCATGTACTACTTACCAGCATGGAAGTAAAAGAAGTGTGGTTTTTAACAATGCTTTGTTACGGAATAGAATTAACATCGAATAATTTTCCACTGTTGATATCGAATCCAATGCGAATGCATCAATGACTTCAGTTAACTCTGGTCTTCGGTTTCCGTTCCATTTCTCAAGCTGAACAATAACATTATGAGCTTCTTTAAATCTTTCACGAGTGATCAGCCATCGAACACTTTCAGGTATGAAACTGAATTAAGAGAAGTCAGGACAACAAAAATCAGTTATACACGCTAAAAGTGTATTTCCATTATGTTTTGTTATCATTACTAGGAACTCCGTGGCCAAGCGGGTGGACTAGGGGCAGTATTCACTGGCTTTTCACAATTGTGAGTTCGAATCCCACGACGAACCAGACAAATACATGTGTGAGGAAAACAGTCAAGCTAGCTATCAAGAACACATTGCAAACAATGGAAAATAACTTACAACCATGATGCAAGGAAACAGAATGATCCGATGACAATTATCAACGTCACCCATTCCCAATCATGTAGTAACCAAGCAACCAGTGTAAATAAACACAATGCGATCGACCATGACGGTAATGTTATAGATGTAGATCGCCATCTTGATGTCGTGTATTCCCCTATGATGATACTTTCTACACATAAGTAAAAAGAGCAACCAACACCTGTAATGACATCGTTCATTAACTAATAATTTGAGACAGAAATTTTGGTAGTAGGCATCTAACACATTAATACAACAGATGATAAGTCAAATAATGAAAATTCCTTACGTTTGTTTGCACATTGGAGCTGATATTATTGTGGTTCACATTCCCTACTTTCCGGCGTTATGCCGGAACTGGGAATCAGACCAGTTGATCAGCTTTATGGAAAAACGAGGATAACTTACCAGCAAAAAAACGTCCAACGCCAAACATGATCACATGGACAGAGAAGTAGCAAACAAGATGAGAAACAAAGAGTATTGCCATAGATGATATAAAGGGTTTCTTTCGCCCGAATGTGTCCGTCAAATGTCCGACAACGAAAGACCCAACCAGCATACCAATCATTTGTACCGAGAATATAGTTGCTGTCACCCAGGACTTGTCACAAACTAGATCAAACTAAAATAAAGAGTAAATATATAGCTAGCTCTCAATATGAAGACATCCTTTCTGAACCAAAAAAAAACTGTATAAATGTTGGTTGATGTCGTCTCTTTACGTTTTTGTAACAAACAGAAAATATTGAAATTCAGTCCGAAAAAGAAATTATATTATAATGAAGTAATCGTTATTGTGCAAAGGTCGTGAAACAATGTGTGTGAAGTTGGCAATGCAATCGACAATCGACATTCAATGTCTAGCTCGACAATCGACATTCATCTCGACATTCGTAAAACAGACTGTATATAGCCGTCAAAGTAATGAAATTTCGAATGTCTAGCTCGACAATCGACATTCATCTCGACATTCGAAAAACGGACTGTATATAGCCGTCAAAGTAATGAAATTTCGAATGTCTAGCTAGACAATCGAATTCATCTCGACATTCGAAAAACGATCTGTATAGCAGTCAAAGTAATGAAATTTCGAATGTCTAGCTCGACAATCGACATTCATCTCAACATTCGAAAAACGGACTGTATATAGCCGTCAAAGTAATGAAATTTCGAATGTCTAGCTAGACAATCGACATTCATCTCGACATTCGAAGTTACGACTGTATCGCCGTCAAAGTAAAGAAATTTCGAATGTCTAGCTCGACAATCGACATTCATCTCGACATTCGTGAAACAGACTGTATGGCTATCATAATAATGTAAATTTCGAATGTCTAGCTCGACAATCGACATTCACCTCGACATTCGAAAAACGGACTGCATCGCAGTCAAAGTAACGAAATTTCGAATGTCTAGCTCGACAATAGACATTCATCTCGACATTCGTGAAACAGGCTGTATGGCCATCATAATAATGTAAATTTCGAATGTCTAGCTAGACAATCGACATTCATCTCGACATTCGAAAAACGAACTGTATAGCCGTCAAAGTAATGAAATTTCGAATGTCTAGCTAGACAATCGACTTTCATCTCGACATTCGAAGTTACGACTGTATCGCCGTCAAAGTAAAGAAATTTCGAATGTCTAGCTCGACAATCGGCATTCATCTCGACATTCGTGAAACAGGCTGTATGGCTATCATAATAATGTAAATTTCGAATGTCTAGCTCGACAATCGACATTCACCTCGACATTCGAAAAACGGACTGTATATAGCCGTCAAAGTAATGAAATTTCGAATGTCTAGCTAGACAATCGACATTCATCTCGACATTCGAAAAAACGAACTGTATAGCCGTCAAAGTAATGAAATTTCGAATGTCTAACTCGACAATCGACATTCATCTCGACATTCGAAAAACGGACTGTATATAGCCGTCAAAGTAATGAAATTTCGAATGTCTAGCTAGACAATCGACATTCATCTCGACATTCGAAAAACGAACTGTATAGCGGTCAAAGTAATGAAGTTTCAAATGTCTAGCTAGACAATCGACATTCATCTCGACATTCGAAGTTACGACTGTATCGCCGTGAAAGTAATGAAATTTCGAATGTCTAGCTCGACAATCGACATTCATCTCGACATTCGAAAAACGGACTGTATCGCCGTCAAAGTAATGAAATTTCGAATGTCTAGCTAGACAATCGACATTCATCTCGACATTCGAAAAACGGACTGTATCGCCGTCAAAGTAACGAAATTTCGAATGTCTAGCTCGACAATCGACATTCATCTCGACATTCGTGAAACAGGCTGTATGGCCGTCATAATAATGTAAATTTCGAATGTCTAGCTAGACAATCGACATTCATCTCGACATTCGAAATACGGACTGTATTGCCGTCAAAGTAATGAAATTTCGAATGTCTAGCTCGACAATCGACATTCATCTCGACATTCAAAATACGGACTGTATCGCCGTCAAAGTAATGAAATTTCGAATGTCTAGCTCGACAATCGACATTCATCTCGACATTCGTGAAACAGGGTGTATGGCTATCATAATAATGTAAATTTCGAATGTCTAGCTCGACAATCGACATTCATCTCGACATTCGAAAAACGGACTGTATATAGCCGTCAAAGTAATGAAATTTCGAATGTCTAGCTCGACAATCGACATTCATCTCGACATTCGAAGTTACGACTGTATCGCCGTCAAAGTAAAGAAATTTCATGACTTTGACGGCTATACAGTCTTTTTTTTCGAATAGCGAGATGAATGTCGATTGTCTAGCTAGACATTCGAAATTTCATTACTTTGACGGCTATACAGTTCGTTTTTCGAATGTCGAGATGAATGTAGATTGTCGAGCTAGACATTCGAAATTTCATTACTTTGACGGCGATACAGTCCGTATTTCGAATGTCGAGATGAATGTCGATTGTCGAGCTAGACATTCGAAATTTACATTATTATGATGGCCATACAGCCTGTTTCACGAATGTCGAGATGAATGTCGATTGTCGAGCTAGACATTCGAAATTTCGTTACTTTGACGGCGATACAGTCCGTTTTTCGAATGTCGAGATGAGTGCCGATTGTCGAGCTAGACATTCGAAATTTCATTACTTTGACGGCAATACAGTCCGTATTTCGAATGTCGAGATGAATGTCGATTGTCTAGCTAGACATTCGAAATTTACATTATTATGATGGCCATACAGCCCGTTTCATGAATGTCGAGATAAATGTCGATTGTCGAGCTAGACATTCGAAATTTCGTTACTTTGACTGCGTTACGGTATGTTTTTCGAATGTCGAGATGAATGTCGATTGTCTAGCTAGACATTCGAAATTTCATTACTTTGACGGCAGTACAGTCCGTATTTCGAATGTCGAGATGAATGTCGATTGTCTAGCTAGACATTCGAAATTTACATTATTATGATGGCCATACAGCCTGTTTCACGAATGTCGAGATGAATGTCGATTGTCGAGCTAGACATTTGAAATTTCGTTACTTTGTCGGCGATACAGTCCGTTTTTCGAATGTCGAGATGAATGTCGATTGTCGAGCTAGATATTCGAAATTTCATGACTTTGACGGCGATACAGTCGTAACTTCGAATGTCGAGATGAATGTCGATTGTGGAGCTAGACATTCGAAATTTCATTACTTTGACAGCTATACAGTTCGTTTTTCGAATGTCGAGATGAATGTCGATTGTCTAGCTAGACATTCGAAATTTCATTACTTTGACGACTATATCCAGTCCGTTTTTCGAATGTCGAGATGAATGTCGATTGTCTAGCTAGACATTCGAAATTTCATTACTTTGACGGCGATACAGTCCGTATTTCGAATGTCGAGATGAATGTCGATTGTCGAGCTAGACATTCGAAATTTACATTATTATGATAGCCATACAGCCTGTTTCACGAATGTCGAGATGAATGTCGATTGTCGAGCTAGACATTCGAAATTTCATTACTTTGACGGCTATATGCAGTCCGTTTTTCGAATGTCGAGATGAATGTCGATTGTCTAGCTAGACATTCGAAATTTCATTACTTTGACGGCTATATACAGTCCGTTTTTCGAATGTCGAGATGAATGTCGATTGTCTAGCTAGACATTCAAAATGTCATTACTTTGACGGCTATACAGTTCGTTTTTCGAATGTCGAGATGAATGTCGATTGTCTAGCTAGACATTCGAAATTTCATTACTTTGACGGCTATATACAGTCCGTTTTTGGAATGTCGAGGTGAATGTCGATTGTCTAGCTAGACATTCGAAATTTACATTATTATGATAGCCATACAGCCTGTTTCACGAATGTCGAGATGAATGTCGATTGTCTAGCTAGACATTCGAAATTTCATTACTTTGACGGCTATATACAGTCCGTTTTTCGAATGTCGAGATGAATGCCGATTGTCGAGCTAGACATTCGAAATTTCATTACTTTGACGGCTATACAGTTCGTTTTTCGAATGTCGAGATGAATGTCGATTGTCTAGCTAGACATTCGAAATTTCATTACTTTGACGGCTATATACAGTCCGTTTTTCGAATGTCGAGGTGAATGTCGATTGTCTAGCTAGACATTCGAAATTTCATTACTTTGACGGCTATATACAGTCCGTTTTTGGAATGTCACGGCGAGGTGAATGTCGATTGTCTAGCTAGACATTCGAAAGTTACATTATTATGATAGCCATACAGCCTGTTTCACGAATGTCGAGATGAATGTCGATTGTCGAGCTAGACATTGAATGTTGATTGTCGATTGCATTGCCAACTTCACACACATCGTGAAACAAGGTTTATTGTACATGAGAAAAAATATGATGAAAACATAATTCCAGAAAATATAAAGGTAAATAGCGATTTTGATCAGACTGCTATACGCCATGACTGACCTGAAGTGTTATGTAGTTTCCATGTATTGTATAATGAGTTCTGCTCTTTATGGCATTGTGTAGTTTTTTTATGTAATCAGCGGTCTAGCGGTAATGCAATGTACATTGAGCACAAAATGAAAGATCGTGTGTTCGATTCTCCAAGTTTCGATATTTCAGGGATACATTTTAAGTGCCCCATCCCAACTTAGGCTACCAAGCGAAGTACTCTGTTAAGAAATCACCGGAAAGGGATGTGGCGTGTATATATTTGTGCTTAACATCATGGTATGAGAAGAACCAGGAAAAACTAACCGAAAAGAGTTGGGATATAAATGCCCGTTTCTCCTGCATCTTATCTACCACTCTCTGAGAGGGCGACTCTGAAATTACCATTGCTGTCGCATAGCCCTTTTAACAACAGATGAATATATTGGGTGAGAGCAGTGTCCATTTCTAGTGGGCTATGTTGCTATCAGAATTTAGTTTTTGTGTGATTCAATATATCTATGTAAATGTGTTCCCATATGATGTTACAACTTTGTACGGTAATGTTATGCTATGTAGATTTTCCTATCGAATATTGTCTAGTACAGATTAATTTAACTACATTTAACTAGCGGTTTTGTATGTCTACATTAACAAAAGCGAAATGACATTGCAAACTCACCTCGCTAACTAGTGTATGAATACTGTTCTCAAATTCAAACTGTTGACATTTTTCTCCCGTCGGTAAAAAACACCTTTCATTCCAGTAATCATCACTGCTATTCGCAGTTGATTCATTGTGTAAACCGGAAGTATTAATCTGCGTAGAGGGTACATCTACGCATCTCCATTTTGGAACAAAAGCGAAGAAGGAATTGGTAGAAATGCTCCAGGCTACCACTAGCTTCGTTGTTTGCAGAACAAAAGATAACATAATCTGAAACGTTCCACATCTTTGTATTTGTCGAAATACGTCATAAGGTTTAGGACCATCTTCAACAGGCGACACGTGCTCTACAGCTTCTGTTACCTCTAAAACACAATATTGTTGGGAGAAAGTTAAACGAGATTTTAATCAATACTAAGCAACTGAAACTAGGAAAACAGATCTGCACTGTATTTCCTCTGCGTAACACCGTGGTAACGTCAAATGAAACACTTAACGAAGGTCTTAGAGTATTGTGAGTAGAAAAATGTATAATCTTTCGAACTATATTTTGATATTTTGTCATTAGATTGACTCTGGTGTAAATAGAATTGATTTATTGGGATCAAAGTACAAAAGTTTAGCCATTGAGTTCAATCCCTTCTTGTCTACACATCACTGATGTACAGTACAGTACGCGTTGTCTCTCTTTCGTGAAAAGCAAACTGCGTCAGTGTAAAACCATACTGTGTTGTTTTTTTTATTTTGATAAGCGTCAACCTCATTTTGCAAAACCTATCTACTAAGATAAACACATCCGAAACATCATAATTATACATATTAAAAAGAACAACAGTCAACTGACTAGTATAAACTCAAAATATAGAAATCTATCACTTCTGATACCTGCGAGTCACTGTATCCTACACTAGAATACATTAATTAAAATGTCGTTATCGTCCTGGTCAAAATATGGATAACAGTTTTCCCCTTTTATCTTCACCAATTATTTCTTTCTTTTTATTGGCTGACAGGGCTCAAAATCTAGGCGCACGTGGACGCTTAACAAAATAAAAATAATAAAGGACCGGCCATTATGTCACTCACTACCTGTTGTATCATTGCGGGATATCACTGATATTTCTATACATCTTGATGTTGATGCATCTCTTTGGCTCACACCTTCTTTGTCCGCCATTTTAAATACTTATTTAATTTTCTGTAAAGGAAAATTGGCATAACAGATTATGTATTCGAAGAATAGGAAATTATTTTGATTTAACTTATATTTCTGTGACGTGAAACACCCCTTAGGCCTGCGGACACCGAGTTCGCGAGTTTCGACACCGGACACGTCGCATGTTCTTAGCGTCAATGTGGCTAAGACATTTCTTGAAATACCATTCGATCTTCACCTGACCCGTCTCCGTGGTCGAGTGGTTAAGGTCGCTACTGGTTCTTCCAAGAAACGATGGTCAGGTGAAATGTCCGCCTCATATGATTCTGATTAATGAAAGGGGGTGTAAAACTCTATAAAACAAACATCAAGTGAATAAAGTCGAGAAGTAGACTGGCGGAGAGCAAGAGGTTATTACTGGTACAGAATAAAAGAACATTTACAACTAATATATTAATTAGCCGAATAAACTGAATTACGGGAACCTGTCGAATACAGGCGAAACCCCAGAAGATTTACTATTTTGCATGCATGAATTTGACTGGTTGACCAGCATTAGAAAGTGTACTGTACATCAAAGGGGTTTGTCCGAAAAAAAAATCAAAAAATATTTTTTTCCATGTAACCCATATATATATAGAATAGAAACAACTTAGACAATTCGAATTTTCCAATGCGTGTTATAAACTTCCATGTTATTGCAATGCAGTACAAAATATTTAACTCATATATAGTGCAACGTATGGGCAACTCAACACGCTTACAGAAAATGTATACTTTTACTACCTTTAAAGATATTCTAAACTCGCTATTGAAGATTTTTCACTCGAAAAATGGTCAAATTTTACAAAACGACACACTGTCGTAAAATTGCAGCGTGTATACCGGTATACATGTACAGAGTGGAAATGTTAAATTACTGACACAACTTCTTAGAATGGGCCTTAATTCATAATAAAACACTATAATATACTAACTGCCAATGATTTCGCATCTCGGAAAGCTCTTTTAGTGAAGAATTAGCGTATTTTTTTATTCAATAAGCCGGTGTAGCATAAAATTTTGACCCCGTTGAAAAATGACCCCCGGGGTCATTTCTCAACGTTGAAAATCGACCCCGACAGGTTTTCAACGTTAAATTGTGATCAAGAAAGTCGTTGAATATTGATCAACGTTAAATTTTGATCAATCCTGGGGTCAATTTTTAACGATAACTAAAACTTTAGACAAACGTCAAAGATCAACTGTACGAATAAGAGAATTAGTCCTGCAGGAGCGTAGCTCTCGTAAAACATTGTTTAGCACAGTTTATATATACATATTGTCGTCCTAAGCGCCCTTAATTTTGCTCTTGTCTATATGAGACCATGTCGATTTTTTGTCATTCTGTTTCCAACTTCTTTAAATGTGAGTTATTTAAGATGCTTTTATTAAAACAAAGTTAAATACAAAAATAAAATAATATTTTAACTTGGTTATTAATCAAACAACGAGTATTAAATAAAGGATAAATAAACGGACCCTAATACAAAATACTAGAACTTGTAAATATCTATGAAGAAAAGTTAGAGGTACTTGTTCCTTTAAATTGTGATATTCCAACATAATTGGTAAACATACAACATTCTTGAATGCTAGGCCTAGGTTAGTTATATTTGACTTTTGTATCATAAAGGGAGGTAATATTACTAACTAGTTAGTGCTCTCCCTTTGTATGATTATATAGCATTTTTAATTTTATGTTTACAAATGCCAAACTATCACTATAAAAAAGCTTGTAGTAGTGATTATTTTACAAATTATTAATTATAAAAGTGTGTTATGGTTATGAGAACTGCTTGTAATCCATTATGTCTTAAGCAGTCAATTTTACATTTAGCGGTGTAACACTTTAAATTGCGTAAGTATGAATGGTACTTTCTGTCATACCAATTAATTAATTCATGCTGTTTCTAAATTTATTTTTAGGCATAATAAGGCCAACTTGGCTTTATCCTGTCAGTAGGTTATTATTCTGTTGTTTTTCATATCATTAAAATGAGACAGTGTTATTATACATATTAACGTATTTTATTGACTTTTCATTCAAAACATCATGACGATTGCATGGGATTATTTTACTGTCGCGTCATGAGGAACTGCAAGTGTTTTTAAATCCGCGTAAATGGAATTTTGGGACTTATTTTGTTATTGGAACAAGACAAATCGAATACATATGTGGTTGGTGCCGAACCAAAGAGTTTATCCAGAGACTTGGCTCTTTTAAGTTAGATTTCTAAGCCACACCGGACCTTGGCACCATTCAACCGTGCATTCTCAATATGATCGTTTTTTTCAATGTTTCATGCGATTTGTCAGCATTTCAAATAAAATATAAATCAAAGGCCTGAAGGCCTGAAATGAGATGAATTTTGTGATGCAAGGATATCTCTGAGTTGGAACAAAATTTAAAACTGTATCAATAATTATGTCCAAAACGAGGAACTATATATATAGTACTGTAGGCTACTGTTTATTCAATCAAATAATTATTAAAGTACAATGATCATGTTGCTTGTTTAAAAATAATTATTTCACCACATGAATTATCGCGGCCTTGTAACATATCCTAATTGTGTTCACCAGGTAGTTTATTTAACTGTGTCCATCAAGGCCGTGATATACCAATTAAAAACGTTTTTAAACAATGGTCTTTCACTATGCAGTAATTCTTTTTCTTTATGCAACATTTAATGTTATATATATGAATATATTGTTCTGAACTGGAGCAGCAAGCCCTTCAACTTGCAAAAAGTACGTCTCGATCACTCGGACCGCTGCTGGCTACAGTATATTTTTTTATATCGTTCGTGTTTTTAAACCTACATCGGCGTTTATCGAAAGAATATCAACTTTGCAATCACATACAACCGACGAATTATTCAATGGGTGGATACCTTAGACACTACAACTCATGATTTGAGGCAATCTCAAGCTGCTTAAGCGGCCATATTGACTTACGTAAAATCCGGACCTGTTCCGTACCATTCCGAATGGAAATCTTCACGGTCGCGGAGAAACTGATTCGTCAAATCTTGAATCATTTGACAAGAAAATAAAAAATTTTGGTGATAAATAAACAAAAATAATCCAGCATCCCAGCTATGTTTGACAGCGGTGGTATACATTTTACAAATTTCAATCCTTCAGACGAAATTTATTTCCCGCGCAAATGCAATTACAGTGTATTAAATTTCGTCTAAATTTCTTTCTAGTCCTTTGCAAACAGTCAAGTTAAAACGCTATTTATAGAATGAATTGGGAAAACCATGTACTCATCTAAATATTTAGGAGATTATTCATTTAATCCAGGGTGGAGATGATAGTATCATGATACTCAAAACATTGATACATTAAACCAATTCAGGACGTATTTATAAGCAAAATTATAGCCTTTAGAAATGGGTCCTAAACGTTAAAAATAGACAATCGATATAGTTACGGCACCGATGGTATTTACTTAACTGGCTGTGTGTGAATGAGTGTTTGTACTGCGTGCAGTATCGCTCTGTTAGCGAGTTTGTAACGACAAAGACCGAAAAAAAGTAGTACGAAGCGCTACCTAAGACTTCAGAGCAATGCAGTGTTGAATTTCATATTCTGCGTGATCGCTATATGAGAAGAATTTACAAGTAAATTCATCTCATAAAAAATCGGCGACTGACCCTATCAAAACACAATGAAAGAACGAACAAAGCATCATAAAAATAAAACACTTAAAAGTTTTTAAACAAAAATCGTGAGAATGACTTAAATTACATGATTATAATTATACTGTAAGTGGTGATTTTCAACGCTGAAAATAACTGTACATAGGCTGATCAATTTTTAATGAGGGTCAAATTTTCACGCGTGATGGGGTCATTATTTAACGGTATGGGTCAATATTTAACGTTGAAAATTGATCAATAATCCGTTGAAAAATGACCCATGGGGTTATTTTTCCACGGGGTCAAAATTTTATGCTACACCGGCTACTCGAAGTTTACTTCCATGACGGGTCACATGACAATCGCCTATCTCGTGATGAAAGCTTAAATCTGATTGCATGAGCGATACTCTGTGGTATTTGTTTACAATTTACGTGTACCCTGTGCACTCTATCCTTTTCACTAGCTATCGGGAACCATACCTAATCAAAGTATTGAAAGTACTGTCGGACTTGATTTTTACCATACGAGACAAAAGAGAGAAATGTGTACCCACATCGTTCGAGCCCATACAAATATTTTAACATTTAAAATTACGGACCGATTTTTCATTCATATTGTAATGCAGGTCATATGCATATAGGTAAATGACATAAGCTAGGGCTTTACTATAGACCCTTTGCTAAAATTTTAAAATGAAAAAAGCCTGATATTGGAAAGTTTAATGATTAGCACATTAATTGAGGACAATTTAATTGCATTAAAAACTCTTTATTGTACAAAACTAGTAAACAACACTTCAGTAACAGTAAATACAAACATTGATTCTTCTGGTTTTAACACAACAGAACATCGTCGCATTGAACACATTCAGGGTCACTCAAATAAAAAAGGTCCTGACACAGTAGAGTAAGACCTATATGACCTATAGTTAACCCGATGTTGCATGAAATTAACACGTGATTATGTAATTCTAAATAATCTGGCGTAAAAGGAACTCTTAAACAGTAAATTTTAAAAGCACGTATCCAGTAATTTACGTTCGTATTTAGCGACTCGAATTATTATTCTTAAGCCGCAGTTTTAACATTTAACCTTCGACAAATGAAACTCCCCACATCGGTTACGCTTTGCTACTAGCCACTGCGGGGAGTGAGTCTATAAATAGCGATTCCGTCATCAAAATAACACGAGTTGGTGTGAATATCCCGGAATACGATTAAATGAGAATTTGCTTTGTAATATTAAGAAATGTTAGAAAGGCACAAAATACACACATCGATGGTAGATTGTTGCAAATGCATGAATACGTCCGTGGAGATTTTTCTGAAAGTTCTATCGAACGAAAACCGAAAGTAGAACTACTTTTACGGCAAGATATTTTATTGGACAGTGAATACGCGGTTTTAATTCTACGCATTTGAATATCTCATGTATCTACCGACAAGCACTTATTTAGATACATGACTCTTTCCATGTAGTTACAATAGAATGATTTGAAATGTATTTAGATCTGACACACTTAATTGGGGAAAGATTCCAGATACTTCTATACAAACATACCATTTAGTTGCGTACCATTTCCTTATGTGGCATTCTTTTAACCAAGCTGTTATGGAGTCCAGCGACCAATATAAGTCTACGATTACAAAGGACTTGATTTTGATAAAAATCAAGTCCAAAAATACCACACAGTATCGCTCATCTTATCAAAATTAAGCTTTCATCACGAGTTAGGCGATTGTCACGTGACCTATCAAGGAAGCATTAAGAATCCGCAAACTGAACAAAAAACGTAAATTCTTCATCAAAAGTGCATCCCGAGATGTGAAATCATTAGCAGTTAGTAAATTATACAATATAGGATATAGATATACTGTTTGGTTATGAATTATGACTCATTCCATGAAGTTTTACCTGTAATTTATCAGTTTCGCTATAGATTTGTACACACTGCGATTTTACGACAGTGTGTCGTTTTGTAAAATTTGACCATTTTTCGAGTGAAAAATCTTCAATAGCGAGTTTAGAATGTCTTTAAAGGTAGTAAAAGTATACATTTTCTGTAAGCGTGTTGAGTTGCCCATACGTTGCACTATATATGAGTTAAATATTTTGTACTGCATTACAATAACATGGAAGTTTATAACACGCGTTGGAAAATTCGAATTGTCTAAGTTGTTTCCCTTCTATATATATATGGGTTACATGGAAAAAAATATTTTTTTATTTTTTTTTCGTGACAAACCCCTTTGCTGTACATAGTGATTTTACAAATCTTTCCAAATAAGTTATTTCATTTATTTATTTAATTCTTGCGAACACGTTACAAGATATTTTTTCAAGATATGTTACTATATTAAATAGGATGGTTCGGGTATCATAAACATTTATTTGTGTGTGTGTTTCTACGGTGAAAAACAATCTAACTGCACTGTTGGTGAATATAATACGCACTTCATGGAGATTAAATTACTGGGTTTACGTTTTATGAAATACAACTGAAAACGGACTAATAAATATGCGTTCTTTGCATATTTGTTAGTGATACAAAATTGATTAATTCGCAATAAACATTTTCTTCGCTGTATTGTAAGTATAGAGTCTAACCAGGGTCAACGGGCATCTGTAACCACCGTCATCTTTAAACAAGAGGGCCAAGATGGTCCTATATCGCTCACATGACAATCACTTTTCACTCATTAAAACATTGTTTTGAACCGGTGACCTAGTTTTTGACCCCAGACGACCTATGTTCGAATTTGTCTTACATATCATTAAGACAAACAGTCTAACTAGGTTTGGTGAAGATACGATCAAAATTTGACATCTACAGTGATAATAAGGTTTTCCAAAGATTTGACCTTGTGACCTGGTTTTTGACCCTAGATGACCCATATTTTAAGTTGTCCTTAATATCATTAAGACAAACAATCTAACAAGGTTTGGCCAAGATCCAATCGAAACCATGACATTTAGAGCTTTTACAAGATTTTTACCTAAAATTTGACCTTGTGACCCAGTTTAAGAACCCGGCTGACCCATGTTCATCTTTCACCCACATATCATTGAGGCAAACATTTTGACAAGGTTTGGTAAAGATCCAATTAAAACTGTGACATCTACAGTGTTAACAAAGTTTTCCTAAGATTTGACCTGGTGACCTAGTTATTGATCCCAGATGACCCATATTTATACTTGACCGTTATATCTTTAAAACAAACGATTTGACAAAGTTTGGTGAAGATCCAATAATAACTGTGAAATCTACAGTGTTAACATGGTTTTTCGTAAGATTTGACCTAGCGACATAGTTTTTGACCCAAGATGACCCATGTTCGAACTCGTCCAAGATATTATAAAGACAAATATTCTGACAAGGTTTCATGATCATCCAATCAAAACAGTGACTTCTAGAGTGTTCACAAGGTTTTCCAGCAATTTGCCCTAGTGACCTAATTTTACTACAGAAATTATCCATTATCAAACTTGAACTACATATTATTAAAATAAACATTCTGACAAAGTTTCATGAAGATAAAGTCAAAACAGTGATTTCTAAAGTGTTCACAAGGTTTTCCCTTATTTGGCCCTGGTGACCTAGTTTTTTACCCCAAATGGCCCAATATCGAACTCGTCCTAGATTTTGTTGATATTAACGTTCTGACCCAGTTTTGCTAAAATTGAGCCAAAAATGTGGCCCCTAGTGTGGTCACAACAAAAAGTTTGACGACGCACGACGCACACCGCACGACGCACGACGCCGGACGCCGGACGGAGAGTGATCGTAATAGCTCACTTTGTCATTTTGTGACATGTGTGCTAACAACGGTCATTTGTAAACTAAGATTATCTATATACACCGGTCATCAGTAAACCACGGTCATATGTAAACAATGATTATGTATATACAACGGTCATATGTAAACAATGATTATCTATATACACCGGTCATCAGTAAACGACGGTCATATGTAAACAATAATTATGTATATACAACGGTCATATGTAAACAATGATTATCTATATACACCGGTCATCAGTAAACGATGGTCATATGTAAACAATAATTATGTATATACAACGGTCATATGTAAACAATGATTATCTATATAAACCGGTCATCAGTAAACGATGGTCATATGTAAACAATGATTATATATATACAACGGTCATATGTAAACAATGATTATATATATACAACGGTCATATGTAAACAATGATTATCCGTATACAACGATCATCTGTAAACGATTAGCATGGTTTCGATTGGATCTTGGCCAAACCTTGTTAGATTGTTTGTCTTAATGATATTAAGGACAACTTAAAATATGGGTCATCTAGGGTCAAAAACCAGGTCACAATGTCAAATCTTTGGAAAACCTTATTATCACTGTAGATGTCAAATTTTGATCGTATCTTCACCAAACCTAGTTAGACTGTTTGTCTTAATGATATGTAAGACAAATTCGAACATAGGTCGTCTGGGGTCAAAAACTAGGTCACCGGTTCAAAACAATGTTTTAATGAGTGAAAAGTGATTGTCATGTGAGCGATATAGGACCATCTTGGCCCTCTTGTTTAAAGATGACGGTGGTTACAGATGCCCGTTGACCCTGGTTAGACTCTATACTTACAATACAGCGAAGAAAATGTTTATTGCGAATTAATCAATTTTGTATCACTAACAAATATGCAAAGAACGCATATTTATTAGTCCGTTTTCAGTTGTATTTCATAAAACGTAAACCCAGTAATTTAATCTCCATGAAGTGCGTATTATATTCACCAACAGTGCAGTTAGATTGTTTTTCACCGTAGAAACACACACACAAATAAATGTTTATGATACCCGAACCATCCTATTTAATATAGTAACATATCTTGAAAAAATATCTTGTAACGTGTTCGCAAGAATTAAATAAATAAATGAAATAACTTATTTGGAAAGATTTGTAAAGTCACTATGTACAGCAAAGGGGTTTGTCACGAAAAAAAATAAAAAAATATTTTTTTCCATGTAACCCATATATATATAGAAGGGAAACAACTTAGACAATTCGAATTTTTTCAACGCGTGTTATAAACTTCCATGTTATTGTAATGCAGTACAAAATATTTAACTCATATATAGTGCAACGTATGGGCAACTCAACACGCTTACAGAAAATGTATACTTTTACTACCTTTAAAGACATTCTAAACTCGCTATTGAAGATTTTTCACTCGAAAAATGGTCAAATTTTACAAAACGACACACTGTCGTAAAATCGCAGTGTGTACAAATCTATAGCGAAACTGATAAATTACAGGTAAAACTTCATGGAATGAGTCATAATTCATAACCAAACAGTATATCTATATCCTATATTGTATAATTTACTAACTGCTAATGATTTCACATCTCGGGATGCACTTTTGATGAAGAATTTACGTTTTTTGTTCAGTTTGCGGATTCTTAATGCTTCCTTGATAGGTCACGTGACAATCGCCTAACTCGTGATGAAAGCTTAATTTTGATAAGATGAGCGATACTGTGTGGTATTTTTGGACTTGATTTTTATCAAAATCAAGTCCTTTGTAATCGTAGACTTATATTGGTCGCTGGACTCCATAACAGCTTGGTTAAAAGAATGCCACATAAAGGAAATGGTACGCAACTAAATGGTATGTTTATATAGAAGTATCTGGAATCTTTCCCCAATTAAGTGTGTCAGATCTAAATACATTTCAAATCATTCTATTGTAACTACATGGAAAGAGTCATGTATCTAAATAAGTGCTTGTCGGTAGATACATGAGATATTCAAATGCGTAGAATTAAAACCGCGTATTCACTGTCCAATAAAATATCTTGCCGTAAAAGTAGTTCTACTTTCGGTTTTCGTTCGATAGAACTTTCAGAAAAATCTCCACGGACGTATTCATGCATTTGCAACAATCTACCATCGATGTGTGTATTTTGTGCCTTTCTAACATTTCTTAATATTACAAAGCAAATTCTCATTTAATCGTATTCCGGGATATTCACACCAACTCGTGTTATTTTGATGACGGAATCGCTATTTATAGACTCACTCCCCGCAGTGGCTAGTAGCAAAGCGTAACCGATGTGGGGAGTTTCATTTGTCGAAGGTTAAATGTTAAAACTGCGGCTTAAGAATAATAATTCGAGTCGCTAAATACGAACGTAAATTACTGGATACGTGCTTTTAAAATTTACTGTTTAAGAGTTCCTTTTACGCCAGATTATTTAGAATTACATAATCACGTGTTAATTTCATGCAACATCGGGTTAACTATAGGTCATATAGGTCTTACTCTACTGTGTCAGGACCTTTTTTATTTGAGTGACCCTGAATGTGTTCAATGCGACGATGTTCTGTTGTGTTAAAACCAGAAGAATCAATGTTTGTATTTACTGTTACTGAAGTGTTGTTTACTAGTTTTGTACAATAAAGAGTTTTTAATGCAATTAAATTGTCCTCAATTAATGTGCTAATCATTAAACTTTCCAATATCAGGCTTTTTTCATTTTAAAATTTTAGCAAAGGGTCTATAGTAAAGCCCTAGCTTATGTCATTTACCTATATGCATATGACCTGCATTACAATATGAATGAAAAATCGGTCCGTAATTTTAAATGTTAAAATATTTGTATGGGCTCGAACGATGTGGGTACACATTTCTCTCTTTTGTCTCGTATGGTAAAAATCAAGTCCGACAGTACTTTCAGTACTTTGATTAGGTATGGTTCCCGATAGCTAGTGAAAAGGATAGAGTGCACAGGGTACACGTAAATTGTAAACAAATACCACAGAGTATCGCTCATGCAATCAGATTTAAGCTTTCATCACGAGATAGGCGATTGTCATGTGACCCGTCATGGAAGTAAACTTCGAGTAGCCGGTGTAGCATAAAATTTTGACCCCGTGGAAAAATAACCCCATGGGTCATTTTTCAACGGATTATTGATCAATTTTCAACGTTAAATATTGACCCATACCGTTAAATAATGACCCCATCACGCGTGAAAATTTGACCCTCATTAAAAATTGATCAGCCTATGTACAGTTATTTTCAGCGTTGAAAATCACCACTTACAGTATAATTATAATCATGTAATTTAAGTCATTCTCACGATTTTTGTTTAAAAACTTTTAAGTGTTTTATATTTATGATGCTTTGTTCGTTCTTTCATTGTGTTTTGATAGGGTCAGTCGCCGATTTTTTATGAGATGAATTTACTTGTAAATTCTTCTCATATAGCGATCACGCAGATTATGAAATTCAACACTGCATTGCTCTGAAGTCTTAGGTAGCGCTTCGTACTACTTTTTTTCGGTCTTTGTCGTTACAAACTCGCTAACAGAGCGATACTGCACGCAGTACAAACACTCATTCACACACAGCCAGTTAAGTAAATACCATCGGTGCCGTAACTATATCGATTGTCTATTTTTAACGTTTAGGACCCATTTCTAAAGGCTATAATTTTGCTTATAAATACGTCCTGAATTGGTTTAATGTTTCAATGTTTTGAGTATCATGATACTATCATCTCCGTCCTGGATTAAATGAATAATCCCCTAAATATTTAGATGAGTACATGGTTTTCCCAATTCATTCTATAAATAGCGTTTTAACTTGACTGTTCGCAAAGGACTAGAAAGAAATTTAGACGAAATTTAATACACTGTAATTGCATTTGCGCGGGAAATAAATTTCGTCTGAAGGATTGAAATTTGTAAAATGTATACCACCGCTGTCAAACATAGCTGGGATGCTGGATTATTTTTGTTTATTTATCACCAAAAAATTTTATTTTCTTGTCAAATGATTCAAGATTTGACGAATCAGTTTCTCCGCGACCGTGAAGATTTCCATTCGGAATGGTACGGAACAGGTCCGGATTTTACGTAAGTATATTGTTCTGAACTGGAGCAGCAAGCCCTTCAACTTGCAAAAAGTACGTCTCGATCACTCGGACCGCTGCTGGCTACAGTATATTTTTTTATATCGTTCGTGTTTTTAAACCTACATCGGCGTTTATCGAAAGAATATCAACTTTGCAATCACATACAACCGACGAATTATTCAATGGGTGGATACCTTAGACACTACAACTCATGATTTGAGGCAATCTCAAGCTGCTTAAACGGCCATATTGACCCCGACAATTTTTGAAAACCTGGCGACCAATTGCCCTCTTAAGGTTTTATACCCATAAATGTCCACGATTATTATCTCAAAATGAAGCGGACAAATTTTGGGAACCTTTATAATTTGGAAGGTTTCTTTGATAGAAAACGATTTACCGTGAGAGTGAGTTATTGGCCCTTTAAATTTGCATTGAAGTCTAAGGGAGTAGTTTTATGCAGTAAAATTTAGAACAAATTTTCTTTCTTAAACAAGTTTAGATAATAATTAGTAGAATTATGTAACTTTAATAAATGTAATTTTGATATTTTTTCTTTCACTACATGTAATTTTGTGACTCAAGATCCAATCGAAACCATGACATTTAGAGCTGTTACAAGATTTTTACCTAAGATTTGACCTTGTGACCCAGTTTTAGAAACCGGCTGACCCATGTTCATCCTTCATCCACATATCATTGAGGCAAACATTTTGACAAGGTTTGGTGAAGATCCAATTAAAACTGAGACATCTACAGTGTTAATAAAGTTTTCCTAAGATTTGACCTGGTGACCTAGTTATTGATCCCAGATGACCCATATTTATACTTGACCGTTATATCTTTAAAACAAATGATTTGACAAAGTTTGGTGAAGATCCAATAATAACTGTGAAATCTACAGTGTTAACATGGTTTTTCGTAAGATTTGACCTAGCGACCTAGTTTTTGACCCAAGATAACCCATGTTCGAACTTGTCCAAGATATTATGAAGACAAACAATCTGACAAGGTTTCATGATCATCCAATCAAAACAGTGACTTCTAGAGTGTTCACAAGGTTTTTCCAGCAATTTGCCCTAGTGACCTAATTTTACTACAGAAATGATCCATTATCAAACTTGAACTACATATTATTAAAATAAACATTCTGACAAAGTTTCATGAAGATAAAGTCAAAACAGTGATTTCTAAAGTGTTCACAAGGTTTTCCCTTATTTGGACCTAGTGACCTAGTTTTTGACCCCAAATGGCCCAATATCGAACTCGTCCGAGATTTTGTTGATATTTAACGTTCTGACCCAGTTTTGCTAAAATTGAGCCAAAAATGTGGCCCCTAGTGTGGTCACAACAAAAAGTTTGACGACGTACGACGCACACCGCACGACGCACAACGCCGGACGCCGGACGGAGAGTGATCCTAATAGCTCACTTTGTCACTTTGTGACATGTGTGCTAACAACGGTCATTTGTAAACTAAGATTATCCGTATACAACGGTCATCAGTAAACGACGGTCATATGTAAACAATGATTATATATATACAACGGTCATATGTAAACAATGATTATCTATATACACCGGTCATCAGTAAACGACGGTCATATGTAGACAATAATTATGTATATACAACGGTCATATGTAAACAATGATTATCTATATACACCGGTCATCAGTAAACGACGGTCATATGTAGACAATAATTATGTATATACAACGGTCATATGTAAACAATGATTATCTATATACACCGGTCATCAGTAAACGACGGTCATATGTAAACAATAATTATGTATATACAACGGTCATATGTAAACAATGATTATCTATATTCACCGGTCATCAGTAAACGATGGTCATATGTAAACAATAATTATGTATATACAACGGTCATATGTAAACGATGATTATCTATATACACCGGTCATCAGTAAACAACGGTCATATGTAAACAATAATTATGTATATACAACGGTCATATGTAAACAATGATTATCTATATACACCGGTCATCAGTAAACGACGGTCATATGTAAACAATAATTATGTATACACAACGGTCATATGTAAACAATGATTATCTATATACACCGGTCATCAGTAAACGACGGTCATATGTAAACAATAATTATGTATATACAACGGTCATATGTAAACAATGATTATCTATATACACCGGTCATCAGTAAACGACGGTCATATGTAAACAATAATTATGTACATACAACGGTCATATGTAAACAATAATTATGTATATACAACGGTCATATGTAAACAATGATTATCTATATACAACGGCCATCAGTAAACAACGGTCATATGTAAACAATGATTATCCGTATACAACGATCATCTGTAAACGATTAGCATCTTTAAGCAATGGTCATAAATGTGTTTATTTTTAGTAACACAATTCATCACAGTAACTGCTCTTTTTAATAGTGCTTACTCTCTAAGTGTTCCGTTTAGTGTCAATGAAAACCATACTTATTGAAAGATAACATAAAAACATGACTTACTTGGCTGAGTGTTGCAGTGCAACAATCCGTGAAATGTTTCCGATGTGTTTATTAATACAACAATAATTATTGTTACATAAACCATGTATAAAACACGTAGCAAGGGTGAAAATTTCGGTACTGGTTGTTTAAGATACAACGCATTAGCTCAAATGTATCACTCCTTACGCTAAGTAAACGTACAAAATAAAACATGTAATAATATATTATCCAAAGGCAAAAAAGGATCATTTTCTGAGTCGGTATTTGGGCCATGTTTGGTTTCGAATTGCTTCGTTTTAGTTATATGCAGTACTGTTATATGTGTGCAAAAGCAGTTTTATACCTGCATGTATCAGAGTCATGCACCAACAAAGACAGTGAAATTGAGTGGGCTACATCAAATTTCATCGCAAAATTCTGCATTTTACTGCAAAATATTGCAGCGGTAGATATAATTTTACGACAAAGATGGCATTGGATAAAAGTTCGGTCGTAATTTCTTTGACACTAAAGATGATTTTTCCATTTTGTGGTGTTTACGCACGCAACACAATGTAAAAAACTGTACTTGACATTAAAGTTTGCACTTTTTTATTGGAATAAGTGTATTGATATAAAACTTAGTATATACTATACCTTAGCGTATTAGTTATCACCCGCCTCCGTGGTCGAATGGTTAAGGCCGTTGACTTCAAATTACTGTAATCTCCCGCTGATAGAGGGTCTTGGGTTCGAGTCCAGATACCATCCATATCTCTTTATGCGAGAAACTAAGCAGTTCTTCCAAGGAATAATGGTTAAGTGAACTGTTTCCGCCTCATATGACTCTGACTGTTTTCAATTCGAAAAACTATTTATTGGTTTTGTGTAGTGTAATATGTTAGCTGTCTGTAGACACCAATTATTAGAAAATTTAGTTATTTTTTAAAAAGTTACGTAGTGTTAAACCAGCTTGGTGTGGATATCGTCATTTTGGTAGTTGTAACCCTTGTATATGTATATATACGATAAACGTGTTTTTGGTCCGTGTTGCCATTTTACACTATCACTGCAACGTACTAGCCCCCTATGGTTATGATTATGTAAATAAATATCTTTGTCTTTTTACTTGTTTTGTACTGAACTCCAGGATAGTTAAACTTCGTCATAAGTAGTTTTAGGAAATGTTTTGTTTCATTTTATGAATATATTATATTACTTACAACCACAATTTTGAACAATGACGGTACTGGCCACATATTATATGATATGTATAGTCCATATTGCATAATGTGTTTAAAAGTTGTAATTGACACTTCTTACAGTGACTGACTGTCTATTTTGTAATCTTTTGAAGATGTCAATACCTTTTACACTTTTAAAAAGCACAAACATGAAATAAATAAAGTCAAGGACTTATGTACCACAATGTGTAAAAAGGGAAGTAATTATTGTTAGCTCAACACTTTAGGGGTTTATGGTAACCTAACAAGGGTAAACTGCCACATACGCAGTCATGCAGATTATATTACATGTACAATACATGATAGCTTTAACCGTTCATACTATATTTTTCGAATTAATTTTTGCAGTAACATACAACTTTACCTTTAACTTGAAAACATTAAATGTAGTCGTGGTATTAAATTTTATGCTTTTGTAACCCAGTTTTCGGATATTTCTTTATTCATACGTCCATTCACAGGACCTTGAAATTCATCTTTATATAACACCAATAGGTCCAAAAACATAGTCCGAGTTTTTTTCATAAACGGTTGTATATATATATATATATATATATATATATACTGCATATAAAATGTTAAAAAATATCCGAGTCAAGCAAATTAATAATGAAAAATAATTAACATTCCATATTAAATATTATTTAATAGCCGACCGGTTTCGTCATTGACTCATCAGGGCAATAATAATAATAAGTGTACGCCATTTTATTATTATTGCCCTGATGAGTCAATGACGAAACCGGTCGGCTATTAAATAATATATAATACCTATGGAATGTTAATTATTTTTCATTATATATACTGTATATATATTAATATAACACAAGGAATGTATTTTATTTTAAGGCTCAGATTATGTTGCTGGTGTTATATGGATAAAATTACAAGATCCTTTGGTAAATGAATGCAAACATGTGGCAGTATACCCTTGTTAGGCTTTTTGATGTGTTTTTTTATCTAGAGTTGGGGTCAACAGGAAAATTATTGATACATGTACAGTCAAAGCTTTGAACAAAGCCCACCCTCGGGAAAGACAAAATGTTACAATTATTGAAAAGTGACCTTTATTCGGTGCTCATTTTGTTCTGAATAATTAATGACATTTTTTTAAAGATCGACCTTTACTCACAAGATGACCTTTATTCGGAGGTGGCCGCTAACAAATGTTTGACTGTACTTTCAGAAAATAAAACTCGCAAAGGACCCTTCCATGTTCTTGTCGCTTTAATTTACAGTTATTTGTGAATTTGTGCCCAAATCAACTCACTACAGGCATGCTTATATGGAAGCAAGGTATCTAATAAATTCTGACTTGGGAGTAAGACCTCTGTCTTGCCTTCATTATACCTCTGCAAACTAAGTTTAAGAGAGGGTATATTGGAGTCACTATGTCGGTCGGTTGGTCGGCCTGTCTGCCTGCTTATAACATCATAAGTTTGTGGAGCGAACTTTTCCCACACTCTTTAAGCGATTGCAATGAAACTTGAAATATGCTATCACCATGAAGTGTAGATGTGCTTGACGTAATTTTCATGCCCAGTGTTCCACTCATTGCAGAGTTATGTCCCCTTGAACTTAGCCGTATAGTGTACTATCACATTCTTAGTGTCAAAGCGGCAGCTGGGTATCATTCACCACTGTTACAGCTCTAGTTATGTTATGTAGCAGACTAATGTAGATAGGATTTCTAAGATGTACCTTGTTCACAAATGATCTCTTACTTTTCTACTGAAATGTGTGATGGTTTCCAAGGTCAATAGGTCAAAATGTCAGTACATCAATAGCTTCTGACCACTTATCTGTTGTTAATTCTGTATGTTGGAAGCTGGGAGGTTGATACTCAGTTGTAATTCTTGGATTCTGACATCGTAACAAAATAGGTCAACTATGGCTGTCGAAGGCTATATTGGTTGTTGAGAAAGTGAATTGAACTCGGATTATTCACAAGTATGAGTATTACAGTATTTCTTTTGATTATGTTCTGATTTGACAGCATTGGAGCATATAAATACTGATTGTCTTGTCTGAACGTATGTACGAGGTTATGTCATGCTGTCACCAATTGCACATGTGTTTATTGAATGCAGCTTCTTGTTCAATTTTAACTACTGTATAACTATTGATAAAAAATATATTGAAAACTTATATTATTTTATGCTCAGGCTGTTCCTCGCGGCTCTTCATTTCAATGAGAATTGTGACCGAGATCAACGGAGAACGAAAGGCGGAAAACTTCAATATTCTGTGTCGTATCCAAAGGGTAGAAAAGGGGCTGCAGTAGCAAAAGAAGTGAAGGTGCACCAAACTTTTGGTAAGATTTCAAGATTTTATTTAGTGTAAATCAGTGAAAATGAAAAATGTAGAGGCGCTATTACACAAAAATGACAATGAAGGAATTTTTTTCCTTTTGTTCATTTTACCTCCGCCAACGAAGTTTGAGAGGGGGTATATTGAAGTCATTCAGTCTGTTGGTCCGTCTGTCTGCATAAAGTTTGTGGAGTGAACTACTTCTGCATTCTTTAAGCGATTGCAATGAAACTTGAAATATGTTATCGCCTTGAAGTGTAGATGTGCAAGACGCAATTTTAATTGCTGAATTATGCCCCTTGAACTTAGCCTTATAGTGAACTGTTGCATTCTTAGTGTCAAAGCGGCGGCAGGGGTATTAGCATGAAGTCAAAACGTATTACATATGTGTAAACTAAAAATCGAGACATCCTACATTTAATCAAATAAGCATGAACTTGTGCAGTAGTCGAGTTATGAATCCATAGCTTACATTCTGATCAAGCATGGAAGTAAGCTGAAACTAGGTAAATGAACAGAACTATAAATCAATTAACAATATCAAAATGCTAAGATTGATTCAGTAAGTTTACCGTATTTATTGTCTGTGTATAATATTGAAAGTTTGACAGATAATAAGATTGGTGGTTTACAATTCACTGTAAATGATCAGCATATTGTTTAGAAACACTTAAAACTGGTGGAAGTAAGAGGTAAAACTATTTCTTATACAAGCTACAAACGAAAACTAGCATTTCTGAAGAAAAATGACTCCTCATCAGAATTGAAGATTAAAAAGTAACTTAAACGAAGATAATTGAGAAATGAGAAAATGAAAGGCCGTATTATAAGATTAAGAGATAGTGGATAGATGAAAAAGACAAACTAAGTAGATTTTGTTAGTTTAGAACAATACAACTATGTAAGCAACGTAATACCATATTTAGAAAATACAGATGGATCTTTTGTTTACGGCCAGAAAGAAATATTGAGCGAGACTGAAACGTTTTATTAAAAAAGTGCATATAGAAACACTGACGCTACTGAGGACAATAACATAGTTCTAAGATTGTTTAAACGACGCTAACAATACTCATTAACTAGCAGAAGAACAAACGATTACCTGAAAGGATCAATATCATACTCTGAAATTACAAATACATTAAAAACAAGAAAACTGATAAAAGTCCAGGCTCAGATGGTTTTACAGCTGATTTTTAAAAATTATTCTGGTAAAAAATGGATAATTTGTGGTGAGAGTGATTAACTGGTTTTAAAAATTAAGATTTTTCGATTTCACAGAAGCAAGGTATTATAACATGCATTCCTAAAGATAGCAAACCCCGACAATTTTTGAAAACCTGGCGACCAATTACCCTCTTAAGGTTTTATACCCATAATGTCCACGATTATTATCTCAAAATGAAGCGGACAAATTTTGGGAACCTTTATAATTTGGAAGATTTCTTTGATAGAAAACGATTTACCGTGAGAGTGAGTTATTGGCCTTTTAAATTTGCATTGAAGTCTAAGGGAGTAGTTTTATGCAGTAAATCTTAGAACAAATTTTCTTTCTTAAACAAGTGTAGATAATAATTGGTAGAATTATGTAATTTTAATAAATGTAATTTTGATAGTTTTTCTTTCTCTTCATGTAATTTTGTGACTCTTGTTAAAGTCAATGCATCAAAAGCATTTTGTAGCCATACCAACTGAACAATAGTGCATTAATATACAACACAGTACAAAGATTTTGTCTTGAACAACACAACAATTAACCATAAACTTCAGGAGCCAATTTTTATATCACGAATACTAGTATGTATGTCAATAATCTGATACTCCTAAATTATCACAACAATGACAGTACCGAGCACGGAACAATTGTCCCTCTCCATTCTTACGAACTACATGTAACTAAAGTATTTCGTGCTTTAGTCTGTTTTCAAAATACTTATATGTTGGAATAAACTTACTTTTTAGAGGAGTTTGAATCAGTATTAAATAAACAAGATCTTCCTTTCGAATTACACCAGTCACTTTACTTTCAGTGTTTTGGTTGTAAACATAAATTGTCTGATGAATACCGCCGATGACGAAAATATAAAAATTGAAGTTGTGAACATCTTTAACAACATGAAAACATCATCGGTTAAAAGCATTGGGAATTGCCTTGGAACACGTCTTCTGTCGCAGGTTTTAGTATTGCATACACTTGCCAGGTGACCTTTTCGTTTTAATGACAGGTCGGGATGGCTTTCCTCATCATAATTCATTGATTTAATGTCAGTTAAATTTCGTTCATGCTTACGTAACAATCTGGTCGAACAAGTACTCGATCCGACATAGTTCTTGTTTTGGAAGTCTTTACAGACCCCGATCAGGAAAGCCCGCGCCTGAATGTGAATGAACACATCACGTGATCTATGTTTTTGATCTGCTGTAAGACGTTTCAACTCATAATGATGACCTGAAAAAAGCATTTACCTCTAAAAGGTCCTCAGTATCGTAACAACATCACACAGCCTCGCTCTTCTATACTCTCATCTACATAACGATGACGTCTATAAAAGCACAAATCATTGGAGAGCAGGGCTATGTCTAATGTTGGCTCAGGCACAATTCTGTGGCATGTCATCCCTTACGACAATGTTGTAAACTTCTATAGTCATAGCAGTAACTCTGGGCTGCAAGCTCTTACGGCAAGGTAAAAGCATTCTTAGCAGGACTAGTCGACTTTCTTTGAACCATAAAACGTACAAAAATGGATCAAATAGACAATTACAAAGAGAGACGATGTCCAATGATAATCTAAAACTTGTATATCTAAGCACGTTTCTGTTGTTTAACAAAATTATAACAAAGTAAGCCACTGACGTAAGAACTATGATTGTTACGTATACAAACACTAAAGATGTTGTTTTCAATTTCTGTTGCGAAAAACTGGGATGTGGAAAAGAAGCACTTTCACGGCCCATCACTCGTACGAGAACATATTTGGCAATGTTCCAATAACAAAAGATTGACACTGATAATGTTATGAATAGCATGATACCATAGTACAATGAAATAATATGTCTCTTACAAATACCCGTAACGGTGAATACATCCGTTCTTTGGTGAATCAAGTAACAAATACCGTACCGAACAAAAATACAGAGTATCGCATCGATAGTCCAGGTAGTAAATACTATTATTTTGATCTTCATTTTGGAGAAACGGCTAATGTAAAACATTGGCTTGTTTATTAAGATATATCTCTCCACCGCCATCATCGAGACAGTTACTGTAGACATATGTTGCAGTGCAATGGTTGTCATTTGAAGATTTATACTCACAGGAGTACTTGTGAAGAACTTCCTCACAGTTGACATGAGAATAAACAGAGTTTCAATTATCAGCAACCCCGTGGACAGTAGTTTAGTAATGTACGGTGTTCTTTTAGTTTGTTGCATGACAGCAATGGCTAAAACAGAACTGGATAAACTCACACAAGCTAAGAACACAAATATCGTCTTGGTAACATCGTCGTATCTTTCAACATAACCATCGCCCGGAACTGTAGAATTCATTATTCCAAATTTAATTTCATCAATGCTAAATAGTAGTTTTAGACTTTAATGAACTGTGTACAATGCTTATAATTTCCAGTAGCTAAATAAGACTTCTTAAAGACAATATATAGCATCAATAATAAGTTTAGATTATAACATTTAGAGTTACCACGTTTTCTAGAGTATTCAATGGAGTTATCAAGTGAACAAAAGTATATAAACTACCTGTCTTATATTGTCATGGTAACAATCGATGATGTTCGGCTTACGACGGTACTTTTCCATATTGTGTAGTGTATATTTGCACTGTACATAATTGATACGTAGAATAGAAGGACTTGAACTCAGAGTCTATTCGATCTCAATAACATTATTGTAATTTCATAAACGTCAATATAATGACAAACTATTTATATATACATTGTAGTTCGCAAGAGTATACATATTTCTACACATGAAGACCAAAAACAATCATCTGCAACTTTTGTATACTATAGCTAGGAGGTTTTATCAATTTATCGGTATATCGCGATATCAGCTAGACAATATAGATATCATAATATCAGCATACCGATATATCGGGTTAAGCTTAAATAACTGAACTTTATGTTTATTATTATAAAAAAGTTCATACATTGTGGTGAAGTGTTATTTATGTATAAATGCTGGTCAATCTTGTTATATTATTAACTGTGAACACATACATATTTATATTTATACATGCATTAATAGTTTCAACACTGCTAAAACAGAACAAATTATTTGAAATGTGAAACTACACTGTGAGCTATTGTCTGTATTATTATCCAAGGCGTTATATAAATGTTAATTTGTAATGTCTTTCTGTAAATTTACCATTTATATATATCGCGATATGTATCGCGATACTGCATGAAACATTGCGATAAATCGTGATACGCTTTTAAGGACCGATACCCAGCTCTATAATGTATAGTGTTAAATTCGACTTTATCACGATGTTATACAGAGGAAAGGCTGTGCAGTTCTATTTCCATAGTTCCAGTTGTCTGGTAACTGATGCCGTAGATCACGTGGTACCTGTTGAAGATGACCCTATCCTTATGACATATTTCGACAAATAGAAAGCTGCGGATTCATACGTGATAAAAAAATAGCATAACCACAAATATATAGTTATGCACATAATAACATAGGTTTTAATGTGATGTAAAAGTTTTCGTTAAGGGTCAGTGTAGTTTACATAAACAGGAGCAAGAATGTGGTATGACCCGTTAGGTCCGATTTCAGTCCAAGGAGAAATACTCAGAGCATAATAACCCCGGGACAGTGCATATTTAAAACTTTTTAAGTGGTTTTGCTATTATTGAGCGTAATATAATTGCGAAGTAGTTTGTGCATACAGTTACCGTTGCATTATGGAATGCGTTGTTGGTAGATTTTGTAGACGTGCGTATCGGACATTATGACGAAATTTGTTCGGCTTTGTTCTGCTAAGTTCGGGGTTTTGGCGGGGATTTTTTTCGGAGGGGGTGTTCGTTTCTGGTCATTTTTCGTGTTTTACGACTTGACCGGAGACAGTTTTCTGGCTCGTTGTATGTCATTGAACACTACAACCTTCCATTTCATTTTTCACATATTCGTTTAGATGTTACTAAAGATCTTTAATATATAATAATAGAAATATATGTACATTTTGTACCATTTTAATTAATATTCATACACAATCATTCCATAAGGCATCGATTTCTGTCAGATAATCATCATTATGAATTCTGGTAAGTTTAAAGTAAAAGTACAATATTTCTGTATTTTGCATTCAATTCTAATCACTAAGCTTCCGGTCTGAATGTTTTTATTTTTAATCCGCAACAGGTGAGACTGAACTGTTTGTATCTGACCCCTTAATAAGCGCAAGTACTGGTTAGTATTCCAGTATATGGTCACATGTCGTAAGAAGTTCAAGAACTGATTTCCTAATTGATGTGGAACAACTATAGTAATTATTCAATCAAATATTGACTAAAAACTACATAATTTGTCTACAGTTTGGCCTATGTAATATTTATGACGACCATTGCATGTGATTGTGTAAAAAAACGCATTAAAAACATTCAGTATGAGGAACTTCATAAAAACCTGGGCTCCTTTAGCAGCAGTAACACAGACATGGAACGGATAGGTAAATACATATTTATTCAACGTCTATTGTACAATGCTATACCTATCTTATGTACAATATTTGCTCTTAAGAATATATTATTACTAGGATTATTTTACTTTTAACAAAAGCACCCACCTAAAACCTTCCTTTCTTTTTTTCAATTATTTTTTCTTTTTATAAAAAAGCATCACTAGAATATTAACCTGAATGTCATTATTAGGTCAGAGCCATATAAGTGCCATGAAAAGTAGTTAGTTGGTACCATATATCAGTAATATTTTGTAACTTTGTCAGAGATATACTTATTGTTGCAAATGTTGGCAATATATAATAAATGTTGCTGAGATAATTTCACTGTGTTGGTACCAGAATAATACTATATAGTTTAATAAGACAATTTATCAAACAGAGATACTGGCTGGAACTTGCTAATATTTCGATTATACAATAATACATGCATATAGGGTTTACTGTGATTGCACTGTACATGTAGCTTGGTAAACACTATAGTGTTAATAATTAATCTAGTTATTACATTGCTACTATGTTGGTATTATTATACATTTATATATATATAATTATATATAATTAATACTATTCTGGTACCATACACTGCTATTTCCTTTTACACCTTATTGTTAAACGCTAAAAATGTCTGTAACACTGTGTTTGCATGATAACAATATATTGTGACAAAGCTGGAAATAAATAAAATTATAAAAAAAAATTAAAAAAATAAAAAGTTTAAATAAACAGATTATATGTGCTAATTGCACTTTCGAGTACAAGTTCCACTTATTGATATTTCATTGTTATCTAAATATGTTTGTCATCAGTTTGTTATCACTGGCTAGTTATGTTTTGATACTTCCCTTTACAACAATAGATCAAACTATACGTGGCCATCGTGTTATAACCATAGGCACTCGATTTCGTGATTTTTATACGTTTGCAGACGTTATTTTTCAATTTCACCCATCAAACAACTCAAATCTGTCGAAAGAAAAATCTTCATTTTTTTCCTTTATTGAGTGTATAAAAACACCAGGATGTTTTTTATACACTCAATAAGGGGGAAAAATGAAGATTTTTCTTAAAGGGAATCTAGTGTATCAATCTTTTATACGGATGAAAATGATAGCTATATAATTTTGAATTTATCTGTAAATTCTAAACAATTCACATTGATTAATACTTATGGTCCAAAAGACCAGCTAAAGTTTTACGAACATATTTTTCCTATTATTGACAATATAAATAGCAATTTATACATTAAATTGGGGTGGAGTTTTTAATTTAACATTAGATACAGAACTACAAATCAATTAACAAAATCAAAATGCTAAGATTGATTCACTTATTTTACCGTATGTATTGCCATAAGATTGGTGATTTACAATTCACTGTTAATGATCAACATTGTTTAGAAACACTTAAAACTGATGAAAGTATAAGAGGTAAAACTATTTCTTATACAAGCTACAAACTAAAACTAGAAATTCTAAAGAAACCTGACTCCTCATCAGAATTGAAGATTAAAAAATATCCTAAACGAAGATAATTGAGAAATTACATTTACTTTGAAGTCTTAGTGTATACGAAATGAAAAAATGAAAGACCGTATTATAAGATTAACAGATTGTGGATAGATGAAAGAGACAAACTAAGTAGATTTTGTTAGTTTAGAAAAATACAACTACGCAAGCAAAGTAATACCATATTTAGAAAATACAGGTGGATGACCAGAAAGAAAAAAATCAGCGAGACTGAAACATTTTATTAAAAAGTACATATAGAAACATTGACGCGCGCTACTGAGGACAATATCATAGTTCTAAGATTGTTTAAAGTCCCATTATCATATAAATGTATTGGTCCTAATAGTTTCTGTTTGTTCTATAACAGAGGAATCCGGTGTACTTTCCTCCCGCGCATACATATAGCAAGAAAAAATGTTTCCAAATCCAATATCTAATTTTTTTCAATATCATTGAAATAAATACTATTTATAGAACAGCCGTGTTTTACCGCAGTCAAGTTATGCACACGTCGAATAGTGACGTCACACGCTCTACATATTTCAAGTTTACAAAATCAAAAATCACAGTAAAATTAGTGTTTTTAGAAGAAAAACTGCTCGCTTCGTCGGTAATAATTATGTTTGGATAATATCAGCAATTTTTTTTTTTTGCATATATTTTTCTACAGCAAAAAGCTAATGGGACAAAAAATAACCTTGAAGGATCAATATCATGCTCTGAAATTACAAATACATTAAAAACAAGAAAACTGCTAAAAGTCCAGGCTCAGATGGTTTTACAGCTAATTTTTAAAAAGTATTCTGGTAAAAAAAATGGATATTTTGTGGTGAGAGCGATAAACTGGTTTAAGAAATAAAGATTTTTCGATTTCACAGAACCAAGGTATTATAACATGTATTCTTAAAGATAAACCCCGACAATCTTTGAAAACCTGGCGACCAATTACCTTCTTAAGGTTTTATACCCATAATGTCCACGATTATTATCTCAAAATGAAGCGGACAAATTTTGGGGAACTTTCATACTTTGATAGAAAATTATTTACCGTAAGATTTTCAAAAACCATGAAAGTCCTTTGAATTATTGGCCCTTTAAATTTGCATTGAAGTCTAAGAGAGTAGTTTTATGCAGTAAATTTTAGAACAAATTTTCTTTCTTAAACAAGTTTATATAATAATTAGTAGAATTATGTAACTTTAATGAATGTAATTTTGATATTTTGTCTTTCTCTACATGTAATTTTGTGATTCTTTTTAAAGGCAATGCATCAACAGCATTTTGTAGCCATACCAACTGAACAATAGTGCATTAATATACAACACAGTACAAAGATTTTGGCTTGAACAACACAACAATTAACCATAAACTTCAGGAGCCACTTTTTATATCACGAATACTAGTATGTCAATAATCTGATACTCCTAAATTATCACAACAATGACAGTACCGAGCACGGAACAATTGTCCCTCTCCATTCTTACGAACTTCATGTAAATAACGTATTTCGTGCTTTAGTCTGTTTTCTTCAAAATACTTATATGTTGAATAAACTTTTTTTTTAGGGGAGTTTGAATCAGTATTAAATAAACAAGATCTTCCTTTCGAATTACACCAGTAACTTTACTTTCAGTGTTTTGGTTGTAAACACCAATTGTCGGATGAATACCGCCGATGAAGAAAATATAAAAATTGAAGTTGTGAACATCTTCAACAACATGAAAACATCATCGGTTAAAAGCATTGGGAATTGCCTTGGAACACGTCTTCTGTCGCAGGTTTCAGTATTGCATACACTTGCTAGGTGACCTTTTCGTTTTAATGACAGGTCGGGATGGCTTTCCTCATCATAATTCATTGATTTAATGTCAGTTAAATTTCGTTCATGCTTACGTAACAATCTGGTCGAACAAGTACTCGATCCGACATAGTTCTTGTTTTGGAAGTCTTTACAGACACCGGACAGGAAAACCCGCGCCTGAATGTGAATAAACACATCACGTAATCTATGTTTTCGATCTGTTGTAAGACGTTTCAACTCAAAATGATGACCTGAAAAAAGCATTTACCTATAAAAGGTCCTCAGTATCGTAACGACATCACACAGCCTCGCTCTTCTACACTCTCATCTACATAACGATGACGTCTATAAAAGCACAAATCATTGGAGAACAGGGCTATGTCTAATGTTGGCTCAGACACAATTCTGTGGCATGTCATCCCTTACGACAATGTTGTAAACTTCTATAGTCATAGCAGTAACTCGGGGCTGCAAGCTCTTACAGCAGGGTAAAAGCATTCTTAGCAGGACTAGTCGACTTTCTTTGAACCATAAAACGTACAAAAATGGATCAAATAGACAATTACAAAGAGAGACGATATCCAATGATAATCTAAAACTTGTATATCTAAGCACATTTCTGTTGTTTAACAAAATTATAACAAAGTAAGCCACTGACGTAAGAACTATGATTGTTACGTATACAAACACTAAAGATGTTGTTTTCAATTTCTGTTGCGAAAAACTGGGATGTGGAAAAGAAGCACTTTCACGGCCCATCACTCGTACGAGAACATATTTGGCAATGTTCCAATAACAAAAGATTGACACAGATGATGTTATGAATAGCATGATACCATAGTACAATGAAATAATATGTCTCTTACAAATACCCGTAACGGTGAATACATCCGTTCTTTGGTGAATCAAGTAACAAATACCGTACCGAACAAAAATACAGAGTATCGCATCGATAGTCCAGGTGGCAAATACTATTATTTTTATCTTCATTTTGGAGAAACGGCTAATGTAAAACATTGGCTTGTTTATTAAGATATATCTCTCCACCGCCATCACCGCAACAGTTACTGTAGACATATGTTGCTGTGCAATGGTTGTCATTTGAAGATTTCTGCTCACAGGAGTACTTGTGAAGAACTTCCTCACAGTTGACATGAGAATAAACATAGTCTCAATCATCAGCAACCCCGTGGACAGTAGTTTAGTAATGTATGGTGTTCTTTTAGTTTGTTGCATGACAGCAATGGCTAAAACAGAACTGGATAAATTCACACAAGCTAAGAACACAAATATCGCCTTGGTAACATCGTCGTATTTCTCAACATAGCCAACGCCCGGAACTGTAGAATTCATAATTCCAAATAAGATTTTATCAATGTTGAATGAAATTTCTAAAATTTATGGACTGTGTACAATACTTTTAATTTCCAGCCGATAAATAAAACTTGATACATACGTTATATAGCATCCATATTTAGTTTAGATTATAATGTTTTAAGTTACCACGTTTTCCCGAATTTAAGAATATTCACTGGGGTTATTATACGCACAAATGTAAATAAGCTACTTTTGAGTATCCTTTCTTCTTGAACGGCAGTATTGTTCGCCTCTTCTCTTTGACCAAGGCTATTATTCAAAATAATAAATAGTTATGACTAGAATAGAAGAAGCTGAAGAAATCCAATATAAGATCATGTCCGGGGTTTTTCTAGGATCCATACACATGTATGCAGATTCAGAATTATGGTTCGTTTTACCATTTCTATGTTTTGCAAACAGTGCCGTTAACTAATAAAAAATAACGGTTTTGTCATTTTAAGAGCTTTTGCAGGGATACCAGCAATACCGCAATCTTAATCCCAATAAGCAGGCTTTGTCAGCAGCTTTTTTACTTCTAATTAATAATGATATCTGATTAATAAATGAATAATCCGTTTAGATTAGAAAAACATAGGGCACAACGATCGATAAGCTTCAATCTGATATCTATGATAAGTATTAATCTGTACAAGCGTACTTAGTATAATACATAAAATATATCATTTTTGTGAGTTGAACTGGTCAGCTTCTTGGTCTGGAGTTCGCAATCGGGGCAAGTAAAAAATCCAGGAGTTGGTGTAGTATAGGTTATAATTGTTGTCATTGCATTGCCAAATAATTTGATTGTTTATTTATGATTGAATCAGTGTTTCTGCAGTGTTTCATCGCTTGTAGAACTGATTGTCATCATCGAAGTCAGTTGCATTCGAAACATCTTTCATAAAGGCCTAAGACGTGTTTATTTCTGGTTATAAGCACACCGCTCATTCAAAATACGATAGGTAGGTCGGGGCGGGTTGCTCTTGAAAGTGTGTGTAGGGTAAAGAAAGTGTTTTTTTCCGTTCCTCGGGTCGCAAGATGAATTAGGGTAGGTCGTGTAACCAGAAGCATACAATTTTATACAAAGATATAATTACCAAGTCAGCATTAATACATATATGATTCAGTTTCAGTAATTTGAATACTAATATAGTATTGCATTCAAACAATTGTCATTTTTAAATATTATGGTGTCTGCTGGTAAATAATTTGAGTTGATTCATAAAAGTGAGATCAAACAACTCGACTGTAGAAATTATGTCTGATCTGAAGTCACCACATACTGGACAGTCAGTCCATAATGACATGCTACTCATCCCCAAGTATGTGACAGAAAGGACAGTGGTGTTTATCTGGTCTCAAACATTCGTATTTATACGAATGGGTGTCACCCCACATCTCAATTTACAGAATCCTGCCTAGGCGTTATTAAATCGCTTTACATACTTATTCTTACATAATTCTGCTTAAAGGCCCGGTATGTCCTCACTTTGTTTCGACCTATGTCTGGCTATTGTTTTTTTTTATTTGAAATAAGACAACATGACATACATTTTATACATTGCAAAAACACAACTAAATTAACATTTCCAGTTCAGTAAAATACAAATGGACATATTCTTACAAATGCATGTATACAAAATGTAGTTGTATCGTTTCTAAACAAGATTGAAACATATAAATTATTGTAACCACGTTGTTTTCATCTAATGTCTATATTATTATGCATCTACACGCTTGGCGACACAGTACGAAGATTTTGTCTTGAATAAAACAACAATTAACCATAAACTTCATGAGTTGATATATGAATTTGTAGACCTAAAGCAAAGTAAACGGACTCTATATCAGCAATTAATTGTATGTAATATACAAGTATGTTGAAATATACATACTTTCTCGGGCGCATTGGCCATGTATCTACTTAAAACGGTCTGCCTTACACAGTAACTGTACTTTCAGTGTTTTGGTGGTAAACATCCATTAATGTCTGATGAACAACGCCAATGAAGATAAGTAGAAATATTAAAACATCTTCAACCTAGATTTGCAACATAAAAACTCAATCGGTTAAAAAAATGTGAATAGTCTCAAAACATACGTCAGTCACAGATGATGCATTGCGTTCGTCTAGGATTTATTTAAATATCATGTCGGGATAGTACCCCATTCTTTATCATAGACACGTCAACATTTTTTAATTAAATGTCAGTTAAGTTTTATTCGCTCGTATGTAACAATCTGGTCGAACAAGTACTCGATCCGACATAGTTTTTGTTTTGGAAGTATTTTCAGATCCCAGACAGGAAAGCCTGCGCCTGAATGTTAATGATGCTTTTTATACACTCAATAAGGGAAAAATGAAATTTTTTCTTAAAGGGAATCTAGATGTCTAAGTGTATCAATCTTTTATATATGAAAATGGTAACGATATAATTTTGAATTCTAAACAATTCACATTGATTAATACTTACTTACTTTTACGAAAATATTTTTCCTGTTATTGACAATATAAATAGCAATTTATACATTTAATTGGGGTGGAGTTTTTTACTTAACATTAGATACAGAACTAAAAATCAATTAACAAAATCAAAATGCTAAGATTGATTCACTTATTTTACCGTATGTATTGCCATAAGATTGGTGATTTACAATTCACTGTTAATGATCAACATTGTTTAGAAACACTTAAAACTGATGGAAGTAAGAGGTAAAACTATTTCTTAAACAAGCTACCAACTAAAACTAGAAATTATAAAGAAACCTGACTCCTCATCAGAATTGAAGATTAAAAAATAACCTAAACGAAGATAATTGAGAAATTACTTTTACTTTGAAGTCTTAATGTATACGAAATGAAAAAATGAAAGACCGTATTATAAGATTAAGAGATTGTGGATAGATGAAAGAGACAAACTAAGTAGATTTTGTTAGTTTAGAAAAATACAACTACGCAAGCAAAGTAATACCATATTTAGAAAATACAGGTGGATGACCAGAAAGAAAAAAATCAGCGAGACTGAAAGTTTTATTAAAAAGTACAGTGACGCTACTGAGGACAATATCATAGTTCTAAGATTGTTTAGAGTCCCATAATCATATAAATGTATTGGTCCTAATAGTTTCTGTTTGTTCTATAACAGAGGAATCCGGTGTACTTTCCTCCCGCGCATACATATAGCAAGAACAAGAGGGCCATGATGGCCCTATAAATGCTCACCAGGAGAAAAGGTCATTTGGAGATTAACATTGTTGAAGTTTTCTATACGAGTCTAAGTAAGATCAAGTGACCCATCTGGGCCGTTTTTTATCCCATGGCCATTATATGAACAGATTTAAAAGAGGTCCATTAGACAAAGCTAGATACCAAATATCTTAGCTCTAGGCCTTGTGGTTTCGGAGAAGAAGATTTTTTTAAATTTTCCTGTATAAAATAGAATAAACCCCAGGGCAGGGCTAATTTTGACCCCGGGACCATAATTTGAACAAACTTGGCAGAGGTCCACTACACAATGCCACATACAAAATATCTAAGCTCTAGGCCTTGCGGTTTCGGAGAGGAAGATTTTTTTAATTTTCCTATATAAGTCTATATAAATCAAGTGCACCCCGGGGCGGGGCCAATTTTGACCCTAGGGCAATATTTGAACAAACTAGGTAGAGGTCCACTAGACAATGCTACATACCAAATATCTTAGCTCTAGGCCTTGTGGTTTCGGAGAAGAAGATTTTTTAAATTTTCCTATATAAAATAGAATAAACCCCAGGGCAGGGCCAAATTTTACCCTAGGGCAATAATTTGAACAAACTTGGTAGAGGTCCACTAGATAATGCTACATACCAAATATCTTAGCTCTAGGCCTTGCGGTTTCGGAGAAGAAGAATTTTTAAATTTTCCAATATAAGTCTATATAAATCAAGTGACCCCCGGGGCGGGGCCAATTTTGACCCTAGGGCAATAATTTGAACAAACTTGGTAGAGGTCCACTGGACAATGCTATATGCCAAATATCTTAGCTCTAGGCCTTGTGGTTTAGGAGAAGAAGATTTTTTAAATTTTCTATATAAGATAGAATAAACCCCAGGGCAGGGCCAATTTTGACCCCGGGGCCATAATTTGAACAAACTTGGTAGAGGTCCACTAGACAATGCCACATACAAAATATCTAAGCTCTATGCCTTGCGGTTTCGGAGAAGAAGATTTTTTTAATTTTCCTATATAAGTCCATATAAATCAAGTGACCCCCGGGGCGGGGCCAATTTTGACCCTAGGGCAATAATTTGAACAAACTTGGTAGAGGTCCACTAGACTATGCTACACACCAAATATCAAAGCTCTAGGCATTGTAGTTTTTGACAAGAAGATTTTTTAAATTTCCTATATAAGTCTATGTAAAATCAAGTTACCCCCGGGGCGGAGCCAATTTTGACCCTAGGGGAATAATTTGAACAAACTTTGAAGAGTTCCATTAGACAATGCTACATACCAAATATCTCAGCTCTAGGCCCTGTGGTTTCAGACAAGAAGATTTTTTAAGTTTTTTCAATTTGTTGCCATAGCAACCAGAAGTTTTAATGAAATTTATTTTTTTGAACAACTTTGAAAGGGGACCACCGAAGGATCATTCCAGCCAAGTTTGGTTGCAATCGGCATAGCGGTGTAGGAGGAGATGTTGTTTTAATTAAACATGGACGCCACGTATTCGTAACGACGCACGACGCACGATGGACGCAGGGCGATCACAAAAGCTCACCCTGAGCACATTCGTGCTCTGGTGAGCTAAAAAATGTTTCCAAATCCAATATCTTATTTTTTTCAATATCATTGAAATAAATACTATTTATAGAACAGCTATGTTTTACCGCAGTTAAGTTATGCACATGTCGAAAAGTGACGTCACAAGCTCTACATATTTCAAGTTTACAAAGTCAAAAATCACAGTAAAATAAGTGTTTTTAGAAGAAAAACTGCTCGCTTCGTCGGTAATAATTATGTTTGGATAATATCAGTTTGTTCTTTTGCATATATTTTTCTACAGCAAAAAGCTAATGGGACTTTAAACAACGCTAACAATACTCAATAACTATCAGAATAACATAACAAAAAATAACCTTGAAGGATCAATATCATACTGTAAAATTACAAATACATTAAAAACAAGAAAACTGCTAAAAGTCCAGGCTCAAATGGTTTTACGGCTAATTTTTAAAAAGTATTCTGGTAAAAAAACTGGATATTTTGTGGTGAGAGCGATAAACTGGTTTTAGAAATAAAGATTTTTCGATTTCACAGAACCAAGGTATTATATATAACATGTATTCTTAAAGATAAACCCCGACAATTTTTGAAAACCTGGCGACCAATTACCCTCTTAAGGATTTATACCCATAATGTCCACGATTATTATCTCAAAATGAAGCGGACAAATTTTGGGAACTTTTATACTTTGATAGAAAATTATTTACCGTAAGATTTTAAAAACCATGAAAGTCCTTTGAGTTATTGGCCCTTTAAATTTGCATTGTAGTCTAAGGGGGTAGTTTTATGCAGTAAATTTTAGAACAAATTTTCTTTCTTAAACAAGTTTAGATAATAATTAGTAGAATTATGTAACTTTAATAAATGTAATTTTGATATTTTTTCTTTCTCTACATGTAATTTTGTGACTCTTTTTAAAGGCAATGCATCAAAAGCATTTTGTAGCCATACCAACTGAACAATAGTGCATTAATATACAACACAGTACAAAGATTTTGGCTTGAACAACACAACAATTAACCATAAACTTCAGGAGCCAATTTTTATATCACGAATACTAGTATGTCAATAATCTGATACTCCTAAATTATCACAACAATGACAGTACCGAGCACGGAACAATTGTCCCTCTCCATTCTTACGAACTTCATGTAACTAACGTATTTCGTGCTTTAGTCTGTTTTCTTCAAAATACTTATATGTTGGAATAAACTTATTTTTTAGAGGAGTTTGAATCAGTATTAAATAAACAAGATCTTCCTAGTAACTTTACTTTCAGTGTTTTGGTTGTAAACACCAATTGTCGGATGAATACCGCCGATGAAGAAAATATAAAAATTGAAGTTGTGAACATCTTCAACAACATGAAAACATCATCGGTTAAAAAAATTGGGAATTGCCTTGGAACACGTCTTCTGTCGCAGGTTTCAGTATTGCATACACTTGCTAGGTGACCTTTTCGTTTTAATGACAGGTCGGGATGGCTTTCTTCATCATAATTCATTGATTTAATGTCAGTTAAATTTCGTTCATGCTTACGTAACAATCTGGTCGAACAAGTACTCGATCCGACATAGTTCTTGCTTTGGAAGTCTATACAGACACCGGACAGGAAAACCCGCGCCTGAATGTGAATGAACACATCACGTAATCTATGTTTTCGATCGGTTGTAAGACGTTTCAACTCATAATGATGACCTGAAAAAAGCATTTACCTATAAAAGGTCCTCAGTATCGTAACGACATCACACAGCCTCGCTCTTCTACACTCTCATCTACATAACGATGACTTCTATAAAAGCACAAACCATTGGAGAACAGGGCTATGTCTAATGTTGGCTCAGGCACAATTCTGTGGCATGTCATCCCTTACGACAATGTTGTAAACTTCTATAGTCATAGCAGTAACTCTGGGCTGCAAGCTCTTACAGAAGGGTAAAAGCATTCTTAGCAGGACTAGTCGACTTTCTTTGAACCATAAAACGTACAAAAATGGATCAAATAGACAATTACAAAGAGAGACGATGTCCAATGATAATCTAAAACTTGTATATCTAAGCACGTTTCTGTTGTTTAACAAAATTATAACAAAGTAAGCCACTGACGTAAGAACTATGATTGTTACGTATACAAACACTAAAGATGTTGTTTTCAATTTCTGTTGCGACAAACTGGGATGTGGAAAAGAAGCACTTTCACGGCCCATCACTCGTACGAGAACATATTTGGCAATGTTCCAATAACAAAAGATTGACACTGATAATGTTATGAATAGCATGATACCATAGTACAATGAAATAATATGTCTCTTACAAATACCCGTAACGGTGAATACATCCGTTCTTTGGTGAATCAAGTAACAAATACCGTACCGAACAAAAATACAGAGTATCGCATCGATAGTCCAGGTGGCAAATACTATTATTTTGATCTTCATTTTGGAGAAACGGCTGATGTAAAACATTGGCTTGTTTATTAAGATATATCTCTCCACCGCCATCATCGCAACAGTTACTGTAGACATATGTTGCAGTGCAATAGTTGTCATTTGAAGATTTATACTCACAGGAGTACTTGTGAAGAACTTCCTTACAGTTGAAATGAGAATAAACAGAGTTTCAATTATCAGCAACCCCGTGGACAGTAGTTTAGTAATGTACGGTGTTCTTTTAGTTTGTTGCATGACAGAAATGGCTAAAACAGAACTGAACAAACTCACACAAGCTAAGAACACAAATATCGCCTTGGTAACATCGTCGTATTTCTCAACATAGCCAACGCCCGGAACTGTAGAATTCATAATTCCAAATAAGATTTTATCAATGTTGAATGAAATTTCTAAAATTTATGGACTGTGTACAATACTTTTAATTTCCAGCCGATAAATAAAACTTGATACATACGTTATATAGCATCCATATTTAGTTTAGATTATAATGTTTTAAGTTACCACGTTTTCCCGAATTTAAGAATATTCACTGGAGTTATTATACGCACAAATGTAAATAAGCTACTTTTGAGTATCCTTTCTTCTTGAACGGCAGTATTGTTCGCCTCTTCTCTTTGACCAAGGCTATTATTCAAAATAATAAATAGTTATGACTAGAATAGAAGAAGCTGAAGAAATCCAATATAAGATCATGTCCGGGGTTTTTTATAGGATCCATACACATGTATGCAGATTCAGAATTATGGTTCGTTTTACCATTTCTATGTATTGCAAACAGTGCCGTTAACTAATAAAAAATAACGGTTTTGTCATTTTAAGAGCTTTTGCAGGGATACCACCAATACCGCAATCTTAATCCCAATAAGCAGGCTTTGTCAGCAGCTTTTTTACTTCTAATTAATAATGATATCTGATTAATAAATGAATAATCCGTTTAGATTAGAAAAACATAGGGCACAACGATCGATAAGCTTCAATCTGATATCCATGATAAGTATTAATCTGTACAAGCGTACTTAGTATAATACATAAAATATATCATTTTTGTGAGTTGAACTGGTCAGCTTCTTGGTCTGGAGTTCGCAATCGGGGCAAGTAAAAAATCCAGGAGTTGGTGTAGTCTAGGTTATAATTGTTGTCATTGCATTGCCAAATAATTTGATTGTTTATTTATGATTGAATCAGTGTTTCTGCAGTGTTTCATCGCTTGTAGAACTGATTGTCATCATCGAAGTCAGTTGCATTCGAAACATCTTTCATAAAGGCCTAAGACGTGTTTATTTCTGGTTATAAGCACACCGCTCATTCAAAATACGATAGGTAGGTCAGGGCGGGGGTTGCTCTTGAAAGCGTGTACGTGTAGGGTAAATAAAGTGTTTTTTCCGTTCCTCGGGTCGCAAGATGAATTAGGGTAGGTCGTGTAACCAGAAGCATACAATTTTATACAAAGATATAATTACCAAGTCAGCATTAATACATATATGATTCAGTTTCAGTAATTTGAATACTAATATAGTATTGCATTCAAACAATTGTCATTTTTAAATATTATGGTGTCTGCTGGTAAATAATTTGAGTTGATTCATAAAAGTGAGATCAAACAACTCGACTGTAGAAATTATGTCTGATCTGAAGTCACCACATACTGGACAGTCAGTCCATAATGACATGCTACTCATCCCCAAGTATGTGACAGAAAGGACAGTGGCGTTTATCTGGTCTCAAACATTCGTATTTATACGAATGGGTGTCACCCCACATCTCAATTTACAGAATGCTGACTAAATGCCTAAGCGTTATTAAATCGCTTTACATAATTATTCTTACATAATTCTGCTTAAAGGCCCGGTATGTCCTCATTTTGTTTCGACCTATGTCTGGCGTACCTACTGTGTTATTAATCGTACGTGACCAAACAGCTATGTATTTCTCCTAAGTTAATACTTCAACCTGCCGAACCAAGGACCGTTTTACTTACAGAACAAATTAATGTTTTGTATTGACAACAGGTCATATCTGAACTATCTGGCTTTAAATCTAACGTATATAAATATACTAATGATTTAACTAACTTTTTTATTATACATGTATATACGTAAACTACAATAAACGGTGTGTCAAAACAGAGGGGAAGTATTTTTATAAATGAAAGTAGCGCATGTTTAATTAAGTTATCATGCTATACTCATATAGTTGCAGGTATGTACAAATAATTTTTTTTTCATACAGACGCATTTGCGGTTTCTTGAATAAATATCAATAATTGCGGGGTGTTTTTCAAGATACACCGAATGTATTTCTGCATTATTGCGCAAAACTTCTAATCGGTTATTATTTTCTTATCAGGTGACAGGTGGCCTTTATTTGAAGGTCATTTTGTTCTATGATATTTTTAAAAGAATGACCTTTATTCATGGAATGGCCTTTATTCACGAGATGGCCTTTATTCACGGAATGGCCTTTATTGGGGGTTGACTCTAATACAGGCTTAACTGTACCTTCTTTATTCAAGACTTCCGTCGTTATAACCGTAATCATCATGTTAACAAAGATTGGCTACACATCTATAGATATAAATTATCTACTTGAAACTTGAAAATTTGATTAAACGCCTATTTCTACATATAAATACATATTCAATGGCGTTGTACAATGAAAGACAAAAACAAAACAAACAAAAAACAGATGAAAATACACAAATATACACATACTTAATAACGATTTGTGTTTGATAATTGCAAAGGATGGCAAAATTTAAATAATATTTTTCCTTAAATGACATGAAGCAATGTTTTCCCTAATTCGGAGTATTCCTGACTACTCCCTGTAGTTATTATACGTACCTATTTAAACTATTAATCTTATATTGGCATGGTAACAATCGATGGTTGCAATTTGTCGAGTTGTTACATCGTGTTTCCATATTGTAAGCTATAATAACTAAAGGTGAGATGTACACAGTGCCATATTATATCCTCTCAGTTTGAAGATAATGAAAAATTGCCAGACGGAGCTGCGGTGCTAGCGCTGGCCTTTTTTCTTGAGCCAATTTTTTGCCGGAGGTCAGGGGCGTTCACTATAATTGTAATAGATCTATATAACACATATTTGAAGAATGGTAATTTTAAATAAACGTTCATTTATTTAGTTTACAAAAAATATCAGTATCACTGTCTGTTACCTTGTACATGTACCTTGATCGTAAAATCAGAATGTGTGATGTAAGGTTGGGTGCAGTTTTCATTACAAGTGTCGTATAAAAGATAACCGACATCACCACTGATTGAACTGTTTAATACAGTCGACATAATATTGTATATTGATTTGTGTGTTGCCAGACTCTGCTATCAACATAAATCTTGATACAATTCTGACTGGTTTCTGGGTTTTAGTTAATAGTATGACCTTTATCCCTATTCTTATTAGGATATCTAGCTAGTCTGGTTACTATTTGTCATATATCAGTACATGTACATGTATTTTTGTCAAATACTTTGTACATATGTCTCTTTAAAACATGACTTAATGCCGCATGATTCTTTATACCGAGATTTAACATTTGTATTTTTTTTATCTTGCTTCGTTATATATTACCATATTGTAAAGCAATTAGGAATTAGGAAGTCAATTCTTAAAATCATACATTCATTAAGTTAATAATATTTATTTTTAATATACCGTTATCTGTAATAACAGTAAATTTGTAAAGCGCTTAAATTGAGCGTTATTCTTCGACGAAAAACGCGCTATATAAACTTAAACATGTATGGTAAAATAATGATAATTAATAATGATAATGACAGGCATCAGTTCAAAATATTTCTAAAAGAAATATTTTACGTGATGGCACCATCGACATAATATATGACATCCAGGTATTCTTAAAAAATAGCTTTATAATTCAACAAAATAATTCCTTTTTACCAAAATATCGTAGAAAAAAATGCTTTTATTTTCACTAATTTAGCGATTTTTTATGGAAGAATACTTAATTTCTCCCATTTTTGTTATGAATTATCTATTGACTGTATCAAGGACATATACACATACGTATGTATATAAGTCCTTGACTGTATCTAATACATTTTCCCAGATTCTGTACTGTATTTCTGTTATTTCCGGATTTCAACCGATACGGGATAAGTGATTTTACCTACAACCAATAATAACATTCGAAGACCTCTGATTTCTTCTGTCAAAATCATATGATACATGTACTACTTCCGGTAACTTCCGCTGTCAAAATATCATTTTAGCGATTTTACGCATATAATTCTCAAATCATGTCTGGGTTTGGGGCGATCATTGGAAACATTGATGATATTGAAAAAGGTACTTTTAGCTGTCAATTTTCATTTATTTTTGCTCACTTTTTCGCTTTAGTTTCCGTGCTAATTCTGAATCTGTGCATGTTGCATTTTTCTAAATATTTGTCTACCGGTAATCAGATGTTCACTGAGCATGTCATGATGTGAACTTTATATGCCCGAAGTGAAGTGGTGGATGCCCATAGAAAACATGTCAGTTTTGATCTTACATTGCTGTCTTTGAGAACAGTCTGTCCTCCTGGTGCTGTCCAAAAACTGAAATACTGTACAATCTCATAGTCATATTAGTAGTCTGCGTTGCAGTTACCTGTATTAATAAATTGCCAAACATATTCCAAGGACTTATACACATACATGGATTCGCAACTGCTAAAAATAGCTTAAACAATATTTAGAGATGATCACACAATCAACAATTTGCTGTATAGACTTGTATGCTTATTACCGCTATGCAGTCTGTGAAATTAAGATTTGAAATGTGGTTGCCCGAAACAGAAACTTTAGCTGCTTTTGCTTTGATTTTTTTATGAAAATTTGGTTGTCCGAACAAAAATTTTGGTTGTCCGAATGAAAAATTGGTTGTCCCGGACAACCACAAATTTCACAGACTGGCTATGTGCCTATTACGGCTGATGCCCGGCTAATAACAATGATTGGCACATGCGTGTCGCTTCTGTTTCTGCCTTGCATTTGTTTACATTGTATACTGCGACTTTCAAACATTTTCATTGATGATTTATGTCATTCCCTACAGTCAAGTCAATTTATCGTTTGAATTCAATTCAAATTGATACTGCCATATTATAATATCCCGATACAACCAGTTTTCGGCACTAACCTGTTTCTGGCAGCCCTGGAAATGTTTTAGTTTTTCACAATCCTTACGTCATATCCGGGCCAAGTGCGCGCATTTTGTTTACAAATTGTACTGTAAATCACGAAACCTCCATTTGCCGAAATTGAGATTTGAAACATTACTATTATTAAAAATATAAGAACAATATGTTATTTTTTCTCTGCTTTCACTATTCCCAAATTTTTCTCTTATAAAGTTCAATATTTTTACGTAAAAATTGAACGCACACGATTCCACGGATGTTCGTCTGGTAAAGTAGGTCATTATGCAAATCCCGCCTACTTGAATAATTTCTCTTGTATACTTGTCAGAAAATATAACGAGGTGAATTAAGACTGGTGCCTTGTCAATGTTTTTGAAAACATTGTAACTAATTGGATCATAATTGACTTGTTGATGTTACAGTTGCATAGGTTTTGTGTATATTTATCAGAGACATTTACATGAAAGAGGTTCATGCAGATGAGTATAGTAAACTGTGCATGTTGCGATACATGTCAAAGCTGAGTCAACTTGGCTTTCTGCACTAATGTTAGGGCTATCATAACAGACGGCACATTTGTTTCCGTTTACTGTAGTAAAGACACCCCTTAAACGTTTGACCACTATAAAAATAATTTATATACATTATTGGTAGTTAAAAGTGCTAGAAACAGTTAAAAATTTAGTTAACATTATTTTAGACTGCTCCAGTATAAATGCACCGCACATTTTTTTGGCCAGTGTACTTTTACTACAGTTGCCGGAAATAGGTTGGATAACTTCCCTTGGATGCAAATTAGGTCGGCCATATTTGAAGCGCATATTTAAAACAAAAGAAGAGATAACTAAATTTTATTTATTTAATAAAGAAGCTGGAAATCTCAGGTAATATTTAATGGCAGTAGTATTTTCTCACATGTATTTTCGAGTTTTGCAATCAATTTACTGTAAGATTGCTGGAAACTGGTTGTACCAGGATTATTGTATCGCATTTTAATGCATTTTATCTCTTTAAACACAGTTTGATATTTCTGCAAGTGGTAGATGGTCCACACATTGGTTGGAGTTTAGTACTGTCGCAGGAATTTCCCGCGTGACTTCTTCTTTCGCATTTGATTGGTGAATTAGAGGTATTAAGGCCACCAAGCAAAAATTCAATATGGCTGTTAGTGTGTCCAGAAATGCGATCAGTTGATGTATTATTTCATTGTTTTTGAGAGTATTGTTTATGAGGATTGAATGGTTGTATGATTGCAGACTTGCACTGTCATGCATTTTAAGACAGTTAAAGTGTAAGACTTGCGATGAGTATATTTAAAAACTCAGGCAAGTGTGTGTACTTCGTAATTGTTTACTGTACCGTAATCATTCGTGTAAAGGTCGCACGTGCGTATCAGACGCAAGTCAAACATATGTGGCAATCCAGGGGAAATATTTTCATGTATAAGACACATATTTAGCAAAGATATATAACCAAAGAAATGACGAGCAAATGAAAAAAAAATCTTTGTTTGTTTTGTGCTAAGTAATCCGGGAAAAGTACGGAACCGTATTGTTTTTTAGAGAAACTTTACAAGAAAGATTTATTTCCCTTGTGTGTTTAGCTATCATTTGTAAAGCTTGTCTCCGGTAAACAATTAAATTCAGCTTGTTCCGATTTTGACTGTTTTCAGCCTCGGTTCGTGCAGAAACATAATAAAAACGTAGAAATCACGCTTCAACGAGCGGGGTCATCACAATATTCCAGACTTTTTTCTAATAAACAAAAAGATGCGATAGTTCGAAAAGTGTGATAGTTCGAAATTTTAGGACATTCCCATGGCATTTCGAACTATCGCGTTTTAACTGTATGTGTGGATTGGAAAGGAACAACAACTCTGAATAGAAATTCGGCATATTTATGTGAAGAACTATACCTCAAAATAAGCTTTAATTCATGGTGCTCTTTTACAGCCTTTCAATACATGTCTGTCATGCAAAGCACAATTTGATAAAAAATATTAAATTGAATTTCTGGGAAAAATTAAGGGTAAAATTCAGGGATTTTTTTTCCTTTTCAAAAGTGGGTCTCCAGATCCTTTTCACTTGGGAAAAATGGAGCGTGAAATGTCAAAATTGGGGAAAATAATTTGATACAATATTAAACCGGGGTATTGATATTTGTTTTGTACATGTACAGTTTTATTAAACTATTTTACTGTTACAGTGTTGTTTTTTCCCATATGTTATTTGATTTAATCATGGGACTGAATGGAAAACAAATAAATTGTGGTGAACTACTCCGTTTTTCTCGAAACAGAAAAGATGCATGTACTGTATTTTGGGAATTTTATTCAGTATTTTGAGAATTTTCAGCTTCAAAATTGGGAAAAATGATACAGTTTTGCAATTGGGATGGGTCCTTTATGGCCCCTAAAGTTGGCCTTAAAAATCTCTGATATCATAAGTTAACTTACAATGTTTCAGTTACTAGAATAAAAAAATTAAGTATATTCACCACCATAGTAGTTTAAGTTCATTAAATTATCATACTTAGTCCTGTAGGCTATATTTTGAGTTTTATTGGCCTCCATTACTTTATGTTAAAGGTACAGACTGGGTCACTGTGGAGGATAAATCTGGTGATATTGGATCAGTAACCAGTCTAAAGAATTCAACATTTATAATAATATGATATATGGTTGTAGCTGTTGTTAAATACTCCTGCAAAATATTATTAGTAACCAGATACTGTTCTGGTAAAACATTTTTACATCTAATCTATTTTCATGCATATTTTTTTTTATTGGTTAAATTTCGTACAAGCCTGTCTGGTTAGCTCAGTGGTTAGAGCATTGGTCTACTGATCAAGAGGTTGTGAGTTTAAACCTCGGGTGAGGCTCACACTGTCCATGACAAATTTGACTTAAGATATTACATCCAATGTTAAATTGTCCCCCACTTCTGAATTATATGGGGTAGCTTGGTAGTAGCTTGCAGATCGAATGTGGTCATCGTTAGTACTGGTTAGGGCCTAAATGTCCAGGGAAGCCGATTATGATAACTACCTGCCACGATATGACTGAAATAAAGTTGAAAATGGTCTTAAATGTGACGAAATAAAGAAATAAATTAAACTTATGCTATACCTTTAAATTTTGTGTATTTTTGACTTACGGAAGTAAGCTTTAAAATTATTTGTAAGTAATCAATTTAATTGGTGCTAAAGACATGTATTTTTATCAATGAAATTTTCAGTTCATGAAACTATGGGAAAATTAATATGGATTGTATAAACACATTTTTAACAGATTTTATGTTGTTAAACAGTCAGTGCCACTGGAGTGATTCATAGAAATGGCTAATAAGGGATTTTCTGATTATGTGTTTCATCAACTGACCGCGGACATTGATATGTTGAGAAGGTTGTCAACATACTCTCTAGCTGGCGAGAGAATCGTTACCCCACAGGAATCTGGGATTCATTGTTACGATACTAATTCTCGTAGATTTTCATTGCCAGCACCAGTGGTTAATTCAACTACTAGAACAATAAATATCGCACCATCACTGAAAGGTTATATGATTTATATCATAAAAAATCTTGAATTTCATTGGATAGAATTTTGTGGATATTTTGTATTTTATTCTAAGTTTAAGGATTTATTTATCAATTATCATGGCTCACATCCTTAAAAAGAATTGTTTGCAATAACCCTACCAAGAAAATGTTTAGTGGTTCGGTAGGTAGAAAATATTTTTTTTAACAATTTCAATGTAATTTTTAAATTAAACCCAAAATACATGCCAGAGTGCTAATTTTTATATAAAAAAATCACACAAGAGGTCTACAAAAAGTTAGATAGGGGCCTTTTTGGTGAGTAGGTAGCATTGACGCAAACAAAATCTTTTTAAGGGTGGCCTAAAAAAACTTTAAGTGTGATACATTCAACTTTGATTCATCTTTCATATTTTATGTTCATTAAACTCAGTGTTAACAAAGCTTTTTATAGTAACTTGTACTTAAAAAACTACTTAATTGTCATTCAGTGTATTTTTATTTATACAAACAAAGTATTGATGAAATGTAACCGTGGCTGTGGACTACCAGTGGTTATAGCGCTGAACTTATAATCGGTTTGAATCCTGGTTGAGACAGATCATAGCCTTCTTAAAAAAATAGCTAAATGAGGACTCTCCTCCACATGTTAGTACTGGTGTGAATACAGTCCTTGTTAGAAACCAGGGCTCGACACTAACAGTGGTCCGTAAGCCCGAGGCTACCTATTTTCTCCAAGGACTATCTAGGTTTCCAAGCTGTTTATCCAGTCTGGCTATCTGTAATTTGGGTGACCTGAATTCTATAAATTTAAGTACAATGTATGTGTAAATCAAATAATGAAGGTTACAAGCTTTTGTTAGATCTGATGTGATGTAACAAGAAAGACTTAGTTCAATACATTTGTGAAAATCTGCATGACGTTCATACTTGTCTTGTATTCTAATAAACTACACTTGATAGGCATTGAAATAAAATGACAAACATATATTCTATGTATTAAAATGAGGACTACCTATAATTTGCAAGGACTTCCTCATTTTCTATGCAAGTAGTCCTGCCGACTACCTCATGAAAAAGTTAGTGTCAAGCCCTGCTTGTTAGGTGCCCATGCTGCCGTACATAAATGTAACTGAAATGTCATTGAAAAAACAGTGTTTGACTGATTTTCAATGTGATGTCAATGTATCATTATTTTATCTGATTATAAAATAGATTCACTATGCTTGGTAATACAACATAACTTTTATAATTTATATATTTTCAGGAGCACAGGTGGCAACATCATTGCTACAGCAAAGAGCAAATGATGTTCGAGCAAATAGAGTTAACTGGCAATCATATCTGCAGTAAGTCAACAGAGCTCTCATATGACCCTTAAATTGACATTTTGACTCATGAAATTACAGTACAACCTCTCCAGATAGGCCCTCTCTTTGGGCAACGTCCTCCCTTCAAAAGCAGCATAATTTTTTCCTGCTGCACGATCAATTAACT